>CM052802.1:128216423-128231828 GCA_028533885.1 Nasua narica
CCGCTGCTCCGCCTCCGAGCGACCGTGAGTTCCTATGTCCCCCCACATACCTCTGGGCCTCTTGGGTAATTTTCTTGGGGCAGGCTGCCCAACTTCCATTCAATTTTCCAAGGGATGCGGTGCTAAAAATGTTAAAAGATTCACTGCCAGCGAGAAAATTATTTGGGGAAAGGGTGAAAAAAAAAAGCTATTTCAACTGCTTTTTAAAAGATTTTTGATTTGTTTCACGGAACGGATAAAATGCACATAAGTGAACATGGGTAGGGTAGAATCCTGACTAATGAGGATGAATCATAAATGCCTGGGGAGAGAAGGTCATATTAAAGGTGAGCCTGGCAGAGGAAGTTTTCTAGAGGTGGCCGGGAGAGGGGGCGTCCCACGCCAAGGAAGGGCCTGAGCACAGGCAGGGAGGCTCGCAGGATCTAGACAAGCGTCGAGGAATCCCTGTCGCTGGACGCTGGAGCATTCGAGTGACTGGCTGAGCAGGGAGCATCCATAAATCTGAGAAGGGAGATGGTTGTGAAGATTTTTTTCCTGAAGCCCAAGCAGATGAATCATGGGATGACAACGGAACACGGGCGAAGTCCTGCAGGAATGGATCAAAGAACAATTCTCACTTGCAAACAAAAAACAAAAAAAAAAAACCCTTCTACTTTAGTGTTTCACGTATTGACCTGCTTAGATCTTCATGCTCAGCTTCACCCACTTCCCTCTACCTCGTTTTCCACACTCGTCCAATGACTGATTTTTTTTTTTTTTAAGATTTTATCCATTTATTTGAGGCAGAGGGAGAGGGAGAAGCAGACTCCCCACCTATCCGGGGAGCCCCATGCGGACTTGATCCCAGGACTCTTGAGATCATGAGCAGAGCTGAAGGCAGCCACTTATGCGACTGAGCCTACTCTTTCTGCTTGCTGGAAAAGGCAACACCATAGGAAGGAGGGAGCCTGGAGGTAGAATACTGGAACCAACACCATGGGGCCAAAGCACCCCCCTGGGATTGACTATACCTATAGACAATTATGTGACAGATGAGTAACGTCTGCTTCCTTTAAGCTACAGTAGGTTGGGGTCTTTGTTACAAAGACAAAATTATTGTCTAATACACATGCTTTTATTTCTACTTATTGATTTTTTTTAAGTTTAGTATTTTCTATTGATTATCTATTACACAAAAAGGATTGCCTCTCTTTCCTGAACATTAGAATTGTTTTTTTCCAAGTTGCCACAAATAACCACATGAGTTTTGCCCCCCCCCCCAAAAAAAGGAAAGGAAAGAAATTGATGATTTCTGGAGTTGCTATACAGTTTTCATCATGATGTCTTCACCATGATCCTGTACATTTTCTTCCCCTGCCACTGTTGGTAGATACCCCATATCTTAAGTCTTTTTCTATCTTAATTTTCCTTCTTCTTTTGGTGGGGTACATAGTAGAGTAGTTTCGTGAAAAAGAGTTCATTGGAAATAAGAGTTTTGAGTATTTGGGCATTGGAGAATGTCTTTTATGTTTCTCTAACATTTGATTGAATGTTGGGTTGAGTATGGAATGCTAGGTTGGCGAGTATTTCTTAATTGATTTGAGAATTAAGAAGTCATTCTAATTACTGATACTTCATTTGTAATTAGCTTTTCTCTCTTCCAGGATAATTTCTCTGTCCCCAGTGTTCCTAAATGTCTGAAAGGTAAGCCATCATATGTTTTTATTTTCATTCATTGTTCTGAGAGCTCTATTACTTCATTAAATTTGGAAAATCATATATTTCAGTTTGGGAAATTAGCTTGGCTTTTTTGTTGTTGATTTTCTCACATACGTGTTCTATGTTTTCATTCCTTTTTTCCTGTTATTCTTTTACCTCAGATTTTAAGCCTCCAAGATGTTTCCTCTGCTTTTTCTTTCTCCCCTACCCCCACTTTTTTTTCTTACTATTTGCACTCTTATTTTTTAATAGATTTTTTTTAAGCCAGTTCTAGATTTACAGAAAAATTGATAGGAAAGTATAGAGTTCCCACATATCCTCTCCCCTCTCCTACCACTTCTCCTATTTTTTACATCCTGTATTATTGTGTTACATTTGTTACAACTGATGAGCCAATGTAACTAAAGTCCATAATTTGCATTAAGCCTCACACTTTATGGTCCAGATTCTATGGGTTCTGACAGATGTATAGTGACATGTGCCTGTCATTACTGTATCGTACGGAATAATTTTGCTGGCCTGTGCTCTACCTCTTTATTCCTATATCTCTCCCTACCCTTTTCAGAGTAGTTTCTTTCACTTAACGATATGGTTTTAAGGTTCTTTCTTGTCTTTTTATGGCCTAATAGCTCATTTCTTTTTCTTACTAAGTAATATTCCATTGCATGGATGTACCAGTTTGTTTATCCATTCATTTATTTTTTTAAAGATCTTATTTATTTTAGAGAGATAGCGTGCACAGACAGGGGGAGGAGTGTGGGTAGATGGAGAGAGAGTCTCATGCAGACTCCACACTGAGCACAGAGCCTGACTCAGGGCTCAATCTCAGGACTCTGAGATCATGACCAGAACCAAAACCAAGAGTTGGACGCTTAACCAATTGAGCCACCCAGGCCCCCACCCCATCCATTCATTTATTGAAGGACATTTTGGTTGGTTCCAAGTTTTCACAATTATGAATAAAGCTGCTATAAGCATTTGTGTGCAGGTTTTTGTGTAGTCATAAGTTTCAGCTCACTTGGGTATCTACTAGGCAGCATGACTGCTGGAGTTTCCCTTTATATTTTTCCTCCATATTCTGGGAAATGTCCTTCACATTTATTCCAGTTACTCCATTAAGTTTTTCATTTCTACTCTCACAATTTTAACTTTAAGAGGCTTTTTTGGATTTGAGCTACTGTTTTGTACAGCATTCTTTCTCTCTGTAATAACTTTCCTGAGAAGTTTTCTTCTCTCTGCATAATATTTTCCTCTATTTTTTCTACTTTGCTTTTATCTCTTTCATATTAGACACTTATTATAGATGTCTAGTGATCTTTGGTTGCTGGTTATAGTTATAATTAAGCCCTAAAAATAACTGGAGATTACGAGTCCAATTTATTGAATGTGGACTTCACTGTAAGATGATCTGCCTGAGCCATTTACTATCAGACAGTATCTTTAGCTCCTTCTTCTTGGAATAATAAAATGTCTTGAAGGAGGATTATTCAGTCTCTGGCTTAGATGGCATAAAACTTACTTCCTGCCTCCTAAGAAAATTGTTGAAGGACAAAGTTTGAAGGAAGTTCCTTTTGAATTTCAAACTCAATGAATGACACCATCTGCTTTAAGTTATAAAATTAAATTTCAAATATAAGTTCATATTTCATTTATAAAAAGAGACAATATATTGGTCCTTCTGAATAAGGACCTGCATCTTCAATGCTAATTAGGTCTCCAAAATTGACCAAAACAAGGAAAGGTAAAAAAGACCACACACTTTCAGAATACTAAGATGAGCTGGGCCAGTTGAGCTTTGAAAGTAATTGCAGTGGTGTGTGTGTGTGTGTGTGTGTGTGTGTGTGTATCCATTCTCAGTGTTGGTCACAAAACAGCAGTTATTCGAAGGAAATATCTTAATTTAGCTATCATGAACAGAGTAACTGGATTAATACCTTCCTCTTTTTTTTTTCCCCTCTTTTAAATTTATATTCGTGACTTTGCCTGAGCATTTTCTACAATTCCTAAGTAAGGGCGTTTTCTGGGGGAGAGGGGAAAGTACTGGTGAGTTTCGGGCATGGAGTAGGAAGTCCTCTGGTTTTTCTCTCGGGTGTTCAAACCCTGGCCAGCAATACTCCCTGGTTCTCCCAGCGTTTATGGAAGTCTGTCCTTCCTTACTAGGACGCATGAAAATGGTGACTATTTAGTTACTTGCGATACTAGATTCCGCAGAAACAAACGCTTTTTCATTTCTCGTCCACCCCGCGTCCCTAGCACGGGCACAGGCTGACACGCAGCAGCCGCTGAATAGTCACGGAGCAAATGAATGAGCGCCCACCCGGGCGGCCCAGGAAGAGAGAGGGAGAGAGGCAGGCTGTCCCAGCAGCGGCGGGCCGCCGCAGGACCCAGCTGAGCGGCGGAGCCGCTGGGGCTGAGGCCCAAGAACGCTCCCCGCCGCGCGAGTACCGCACGGAAACCCCACTTCCGGCCCGGCTTCCGGCTTCCGGCGGGAAGATCGGGCCCGGCGGCGACCCTCGCGACTCCCCGCCGTAGGTGTGCGCACGCGCGTGCGCGCTCGCCGACCACGTCCCCGGCCTGCCTCCCTGCGACCAAGGAGGGATGGTCGAGCGCCGAGGCCCCGCTGCAGGGGCCTCGCGCTCCGGGGGTTCCCTGCGTGCGCCTGGCTCCTCCGAGGGCGGTGCCTTCGTGCATATGGTGAAAGCCCAGTGTTTTGGCAAGAATATTTGGGAAAATACTTTCTCTTAATTTTTCCCCTTGATTCTGTAAATCTAGTTGGTTGAAAAGGAAGCGGGCTCGTCCGGGATTTGAACCCGGGACCTCTCGCACCCGAAGCGAGAATCATACCCCTAGACCAACGAGCCGCCTACGTGAAAGGTCTGTCCATAATTTGATATAAGAAACAGAATCAAATTCTCCCTTTTACTTTGTTTACAAATAATTTGTCCCCTAAGAAGGTGTAATTTCCCACCAATCGCTTACATAGATGAAACAGCTGGAAAGGCTGTTTGTGTGCACGGTTTGTTGATTGCTTAACCCACCGGGATGTCCCTTGGTTGTAAGAAAGACCGGTCACCTGAAGGAAATTTTGACATTTTCTTTTTCCTTTGTTCTACTGTGCCAAACTACTCTACGTAGCTGAACCCGTTTTCATTTAGCTTTTGATTAAATTCGGTTAGAAAAATTCGTGTTCTGGAGTTATCCTCTTCTCACTATTATCCTTTTTGAAAGCTGGATATTATTACTATTACTGAGGGGCTGGGAGACCGTTTGCTCTAAGAAGGAGTCTTGGAGCTACCAGAAGTTCCTAGAATGAAAACTCCGAATCTCGGCAAATTCTGCCGATTCGATTCTATAGAAAATTCTATAGAAAATTCTATAATTTTTCAGGGACACCAAGAGGTTAGTATTAGTACAGTTTATTAACGTACCAAAACTTATGGCTAAAGTCAAAGTTTTCACCAGGGGTCATTAGCTGATATCTGTAAACCCCATTTTAAACCCTTGTAAATATGTATGCATTGAACTAATACACATTTCAATTTTGCTGTACTGAATTCGATACCTTCAAAATTTAAGTTTGTCCCATTACATTTATTCTTTCAATTATTCTATAGTTATTTATAGAATGCCTGTTTTTATTTTTTTTTACCCCAAATGAAATTCTTTTACAAAGATGAATAAAAATAATGATTTTCTTGAATATGTGAGAAGAGAAATCAATCCTTTGTGAAAGAGAGAGTGCATTTAAACTAGCACTCACTTTACATTTTGAGTTGGATTTACTGGGTAGATAAAAATAATTATGAAGTTGCTAGGCATTCCTCTTTCGATCTCCTACTCAATGTTGGAATAATGTCTTTCTTGTGACAATCCAACTGCTAGCTTTGTATCTTGACAGTTTAAAAAATCTTGACTAATTTCTCTGAAACATCTACCTTTGAGTAGTAATAATTTGTCACTGCCCTTAAACTCAAACCATGAACCATGACTTAGACTCAGCATTTCACTTTCAAGAAAATATGTTCTCCTCTTCAAGAAATAGCATCTTATATTCATTTACAGCTGGCTCCCCTGATATAGGACTATAATAAGACTTTAAATCAAAGTTTAGACACTTCATTGTGGAAAAGAATTATTCAACCTGAACTCTAAAATTTCCCAAAGAATCAATTTCTTGATACTCATAAGTGCACTTCCCTTCATTTTGAAATCAACTGAATAGATTAGTTTACTAATTTCTAAATTCAGTGCAATGGTCTTGGGGTCACACTCTCCACAGAGTGCCCTATATTCTAGACCTCAAACTTCTGTTCTTTCTTCACTTCCATAGTGTAATATACTTTCCCCTTTCTCAATCCAATTTCCCTGAGAATTATAAATTATTACATCCGTGAGAACTCAGACTCCAAACAAAGGTCACTATTTAAACATTGCTAAAAGGAGCATCATTTTACATAGTAGATGACCCACATGTAATTTATATTCCAGTCATTTTACTGAGACATCTACTGCCTTTGTCTAGGCCACATAGATCATACGAAGTAAGATGCTTAGTTATGTTGACAAACATGATTATATATTCATACTTAAACTCAAATTCCTTGGTAAACAGAAGACACATCATGAAGATATAGTTACGGAAAGAAAAGTTAGGACAATGGATATAAAATATCCTAACAAATGAGAACAAGACTTATTCACCAAGTTTCTATTTAATAATTATTCACTGTCAGATTTACATTAGGCCCTGGGTTACCAAAGGCACATAAGAGTTTCAGTCTTTAGAGAGACTCACTCTAACTGGTTATCTGGGCAGTTATAACCATCACTTTTCTAAATATTCTCAGCTGAGAGTTTATTCCATGTTCTCTCATATCTCTCACCAAAAAGCTTCCTTGTATGGCTTTAATTATTCCTTTCCGACTCCTTACGGTGGTAAAGTTGGGGTTCAGGGGCCATGGACCTTCCTCAGGGACAGCTCTCATCTGTTGTAATGGTAGGGCGATATAATCTTTAAGACTGTCACTTAATCCCATTATCTTTGGAACTATTACTGAATCACTAGGTTTATTATCATTCATAGGTGGGAAAATGAAGCAATCGTGGCACCAAGTAAGTAAGAGTTAGAGGGAACTTTTCTCTCTTTACACTTTCAGAATCAAAAAGATGAGCCACAATCTTCTTGCTTATTTAATCAATGTAACTATATTTAAATGACAACTAATATACATCGGGGGGCCTTCTGATGACTTCTTAACTCAGGCTCACATTACTAAATTTTTCATCCTTCCCATTTGTTAGATGAGAATCACTGCTACATGAGTTCTATGTGTACACTAATCTGTGACTCGCTGAACACAATAAAGTTTACATTAGTTTAGAACTCTAGTTTTGATCCGTATTTTTTTTTTAAGATTTTATTTATTTATTTGACAGAGAGAGAGATCACAAGTAGGCAGCAGGCAGAGAGAGAGCGGGACGGAAGCAGGCTCCCTGCTGAGCAGAGAGCCCGATGCGGTTCCATTCCAGAACCCTGAGGTCATGACCCAAGCCAAAGGCAGAGGCTTTAAACCACTGAGCCACCCAGGTGCCCCTTGATCCGTATTTTTATCTAAAGAATATATTTGGACTCTACTGCAAATTTCATAATATACTCTGTGGTCTGACAAATGATTTGAGTGACATTCATGTTAATTTCCTATAGTTGACTCTCACAGAGGTCATTGCCTGACATTTTCTTTGACAAGTCCCCCAACATTTGCTTTCTCATAAGTGAGACAGAGTGGATACTGCACTCAGGTCCCCTCATCCCCAACCACAAAATCCAGCATTTCTTGGCTGCCTCCATAAAGAGAAAAAGCTAAAACTCTCTGCCCTTGAGTCACCTATGTTGCAGGAATGTGGAGGGAGGATGCTGACTGAAAGAAGGTTCCTGATTGTGAAGACTGGTAAAGACAAAACCAAACCAGTCTGCCCCAAGATGGAGGACAGGGTTGACTTTTCACCCAAGTTCCTCCTTGTTATACTAAAAAAATCATGCCCAAGGGTGGAGATGTAACTTGCTAATTAGACATGGGACACATAAAGAAGCAAGACCTTTAAGCACGCAGGAGCCAAGCAATCCCCTCCTCTATATTCCCACGAGCCCTCTTTAAAGCTCTCCCCGACCCCCCAGAGAATCCAGCCTGATAACTCTGTGCTGCCTCCCTCCCACTCCAGCAGAAACCCCAACAAAACCTTGCCTGGAGCTCCCCTTCTGCCTTCTATCAGTGCCTATTGTTCAGGGAGCCCCAGAGCCCCATTAGGCAACAGAAGTCAGCATTTTCGCCAAGGTATTTATTTCAGTATGCAGATTGTACCCTAACACCGGACTGTACTCCAAGCCCAGGTCATTATTACTACATCTGATTTGTGACTTTGAAATCTCTGTATTCTGCTATAACTAAGCACGGAGTCCTTCAAAGATTTGATACTTCAATGCAAGCGGCTGTCTCCAAAATCTTTACAGACCGGTGTCCCTGCTTGCTGAGTTTCTCACAAGGTTTCTCTGGAAAAGGCAATGTTGGCAAGTGAATGCTTTGTGTGTCTCTCTCATGTATGTCCTCAACTTTAGAAGATTTGGACTTTTCAGTAGGATCAAGAGAGAGGAATTTGAAATGGCAGCTCCTTTGAAAGATGGTTCATCAACCCAATTAATTTTCTTATAAAGTTTTTTTGTAATCAATGTTTTTCTGAAAATTTTTCTTTAGTCAAAGAGAAGACCCAGGAGACAGCTGATATTTCTGTCAACTCTAACTTCTTTCTCTTCATTAGTTTTCCTGTCTTGTATCTTGGCAAGGGTGCCATCTGCTTTGATCATCTTACACTTAATTTCTATTTGTCTGATCCAGTTCTTCCCAAAGATCACCAACAGGCCAGCTTGGGAGAGAACAGCAGGGCACCGAGTCATCCCATGGCCTGATGCACCCGTAGGACTTCTCAGTGCCAGAATAGTGCGCCAACCTCATTTTCTCCTGGGGACACATGACATGACTGTCCTTTGGTTTGTATTTCTTTCTAGAGTGAACCGAAGTATACCACCTATGACTCTCAGCCCTCTGGAATTACTCAAAGCCTTGGAGGGGGAGGGCGTAGGTTGCGGAGTTCTGGGCTCTTCTGGGTGGCCCTGAAATCAGGCACTGCCCACCGTCCAGATTTCAAGATTACACCCAGGCAGGGAGGGAGGTCACCTCCAGATCCAGAGCCATCCGAGGCCAGAGGCCCAAGGACAGGAGTACTGCTTCTTTAAATGTTTTCTCTCCACTTACTTGTTTTCTCTTCTTCTGGTACTCATTTGTTGCTGGGTTTTGGAAAGTTAGGTTAGTTTCTACCTTTTGATACCTTTGTGATGCCTGCTAAGGTTGTTCTTTGACTTGAGGTTCTAGTTGACTAATTTGATCATCAGGTATAGTGCCCATTGTCATATCTGGTAGTCCAGAGTTTTCCAAAAATTCATTCATTGCTTATGCATACGCAGTGTCTCTGTTTATTCCAGCACCAGGTTTCCATCTCCTTCCTTTATGACTTTATAAATTTGTATTAGGTTTATTTTAAATCCATATTCAAATCTCATCCGTACATTCTTTCACCTCTAGTATAGATTTCCTCATTATTGTCATTTTAAGATAGAGCTTGCACCCTGCACATGTCTCCTGCCCAACCTCTGGACCCATGGTCTCCCTTTGTTGGTAACAAGTGTTTCTGGTAACAGGAGCAAAACCCCCTCCCTGACTGTGCAGATCCCAATGATACAAGGTGAGAATGGCCATGCCACATGGCAGACCCTTCTGGGTTACCAAGTTGGCCACACAACATCTCATTTGCCACCTCTCCACAAGGAAGCCATCCACCTCCGCCAGGAAATTTTCCTGTGCCGTCTGCTACAGTGCTGCGGTTTTCCTGCAGGATGTCCCTATTTTTCCTGGGATGTACGTGACGAGAAGGTGGCTGGGTTGAGAGCAGGGAGACACTCTCCTCAGAGGTTGCTTTGTCTGCCTTTTAAACACGGGGTTCGAGTCCTAGCCTGAGTTATAGCAGGTACCTAAATTACAACTCCAAAATTGTTTCCACCACTGAGCAGTCTATGAATTCTTTGGGACAAGCAGTGACTATAACAGCATAAAGCTCCAAGGAAGTGGTTTTCTTTCTACCCCTCTTCTCACTCTGTATTTCTTGATTTTTATTTTGGTTATTCTTCAAGAAATACACCCCCTCTCCTCTTGTCCCCCGTCTGGCTGTGTTACCATACAGCTTCCAAAAGTGACGGATAAAGGCAGGAAGTAACAAGGGAAAAATCCAAACCTCCCAAATGCATATCTTACGGAATATCTTTAGGATCTAAATACTTTGCGATAATGAATTGAGTCTTCTCATTAATGAACCTGGTATCACAAAACTGTGTCCTTTCTCTCAATTACAAGTCCCAGCCTCTTTATTCACACTGATTTCAGCTGTTCAAAGTTTCATGTACACATTCCTCTCTGGCACACAGTTTTACCTTAATTGTCCCGGGGATAGCAGGGAATCAAGGGGCAAGAGTAGTCACGGCTAATACAGTTCGCCGGTGTGGCCGGGTGTGCCCAACTCCTGCGTGTTTCGGGGGAAACAACAGTTTTTCTGGAAACAAACAAGAGTTTGGGGTTAGTTTGCGACCTCCAGAACTTCCTGAGTGTAATCTGAAACTGGCCCCTGTGAGGAGAGCAGGGAGAGATTGAAGAAAGAAGCAGAGGCAGCCCTCTCCAGGTTGGTAGGTGGCACTTTTAATTAGCAAGAGAATTTACCCGCTAGGCTTGTCTTTGGTGGCCAAAGACAAGTTGACCCCTGCACTTGCTTGCCAAATCTTAGAAGTTCATATAGTGGAGGTCCTAACTGGGGTCAGTCACATATAGTGTCTCGAGGGTGTTGAAACACCATCTCTCTATCTCAAAGCTGTGTCCTCGGGGCGGCTTCTGGAAGCAGGGGAGGCTTACAGAACCCATATTCCAGGGACAGGGGCGGGAGTGAAGAGCTCTGTTGCCAGGGTCCAGTGAACGAATCAGTCCGTGGCCACATCCTCTCAGTGACCTGCCCAACATTTGGGAAGAATCCATTTAATTCGATTCATAGTTTCAACCTTTATCTCATTGTCAGAATCAGGGTCCAGAGTTCTAATTTGTAAATCATGGAATGGCCTTTATTCATTTCTGTAAAATTAATAAGTGACTACAGTACTGGGTGGTGAGCCATGTGCTCTGGCACATTCCTCCCGTTATCTTTTGTAAAGGTCGTGATGTCACTACTCTCAGCTGCAGTTTTCAGGTGAGGACTTTCGGAGACCTAGGGTATTTTACTGACAACTCGGTTGTATTTTACCACTCAGGGTTTTCTAATAGCCTGTTGTAAGTTATAAGGCACTGAGGCAAAAGTAACATTCAAGAGGCAGAATTTTGTTATTTTGATGAGAACGCATTTCCACGATACATAGCATCTTCCATCAGCCGCAGTCGTCTTTTAAGCATGTGAACGCTCAGAAGAAATTTCCATAAGCCAGGTAATTAATGTTTTATTTTCACTGAGGTGAAACATACATGAGGAGAACCATATATAGCTTACACATGCAGCTCAATGAATCTTTGCAACGGTACATATCTATAACGCCACCCTCCTGCGGAAAGACGAAAACCTTAGCAGCGGTTAGCCAGGAGGATCTCCTGTTGCTCCATTCTCCTCACCATCCCGGAGTCTCGACGGATCTGACTGAGCAGAGTCCTTTTTCTGTCTGCTGCCGGATTGCCCTTGCTCTTCTTCCTGTCCCACCTTGTTCCCACCTAACTTCTTTCAGGGGGAAAATAGACAACCAGCCCCACTTCCTATCTCTTATGCTTCCAACACTGCCCCAAAATAAATTTTGAGATTTAGATTATTTGATTTGAAAATAATAAACAAGAAAAAGGGGAACTATAATTAGGGATATGGGCAGAATTCTGTGATGACCCCTGCAGTTTCTTTTTCTCTGGTGTGCAGACCTCATATAATCGCTCCTTGAGGGGAAGGAAAAATTCTTCCTCTACCTTTCAAGGTCTTCCAGCTGATTTAAGAAATTGATGTGAGACGGAGTAACAGGAAAAAAACCCCACACAGTTTTACTACATATGCCTGGAGGATATGAAATGAGACCTAAAGAAATGACCAAGGCAGGTGGTTTTTATACTTTTTAGACAAAGAAACAATGCATTTTTGAGGAATTGACAGGATAAGAAAACAGATGTTTGGGAGCTTTACTGACAAAGGAATTCTAAGTGGAATTTGGACTGAGATAGCAGATTAGTAAAAAACATAACCAGGTTGTAAATACAGCCTTATCTGCTCTTAAATTTTCCATCTCTGGTACAAGAATTACTTTTTACTTCTTAGTACAGAGTGAGTATCTTTCATATGAAAGATTTATTTCCTGCTTTCAGGGAGACCGCAGAGGGCCTGAAGTCCGTATACTGACTCTCCCTAATAGCTTCAGTTCAATATATCAATATGTGACTGTGGTACGTTGGGGGACAACCTGCCTTTGGCCCCTACACTGCCCTGATCGGATTACATTACATGACAAAGTGGAAGGGATTTTTCAGGTGTAATTAAGGTTCCTAAGTTAATAATAATAATAAAAAAAGAGAGATTAGGCCTTGCAGATGCTGCCTCCCCGGAGCCACCGTGGGGCCCAGTCATAGTCAATTCCACTGTGTTCTTCAATGTCACCCTGGACAGCAAGCCCTTGGACCAAGTCTCCTTCAAGCTGTGTGCAGACAAAATTCCAAAGACAATAGAAAACTTTCGTGCTCTGAGCTGTGGGGAGAAAGGATTTGGCTATAAAGTTTCCTGCTTTCACAGGATTATTTCGGAACTTATGTGCCTGGGTGGTGACTTCACCCACCACAGTGGCGCTGGCAGTAACTCCATCTGTGGGGAGAAGTTTAATGATGAGACTCTCATTTGAGAAGCACATAGGTCCTGGCATCTCGTCCGTGGCAAACTTAGACCCAACATGAACGGTTCCCAGGTTTCCGTCTGCATGGCCAAGACTCAGTGCAATGGCAAGCGTGTGGTCTTGGGCAAGATGGGAGGGGGCAGGAATAATGTGGACGCCATGGAGCCCTTTGGGTCCAGGAAGGGCAAGACCAGCGAGAAGATCACCACTGCTGACTATGGACAAAACTAATAAATTCGACTTGTGTTTTAGCTTAACCACCACACTATTTCTTCTGTAGCTCAGGAGAGCACTCCTTCACCCCATCTGCTCGAAACATTCTATAATCTTTGTGCTCTTGCTGCAATTCTATGGGCTCCACATTTTTCTGATTCCCCTGCAAGTCTAGCTGGATTGTGAGTTAGGTTTATGATTATGAAATAAAACCTAAACAAACAAAAAAAAACCCTAAACAAGAATAATGACAAAGAGGGTGACAAGTGATCCTGGATGGGTCTTATCTAATCAGGTGAGCACTCTGGATGAGAGTCCAAAAGAGACCTATTTAGAGGAAGAGGGGCTCTCCTGCTGGCTTTGAAGGAAATAAACAGCTAT
This sequence comes from Nasua narica, assembly GCA_028533885.1. Classification (NCBI taxonomy): domain Eukaryota; kingdom Metazoa; phylum Chordata; class Mammalia; order Carnivora; family Procyonidae; genus Nasua; species Nasua narica. The sequence continues at coordinate 128,229,712 of CM052802.1, forward strand.
GATGTGAACTGCTTATGAAGAGGGTCATGTAGCAGGGGTGCCTCTAGCAACCAAGAGTCTGAGTTCTAAAACAACAAGGAACTGAAGTCTGCCAACAGTTGAGTGTGCCTGGAAGAGCCTCAGATGAAATTGCAGCCTTAGCTGACCCTGTGAATTTAGTCTGGTGAGACAATAAGTAGAAGATACACCTAAGCTACATTCCTGACCTGCTAAAACTATGAGATCATAAATTTGTGTTATTTAAAGTCATTAAATGTGTAGTAGTTTGTTATGTCTCCATAGAACACTAATCTACAAAACTATGTGGACGTGGCGATTTCTTAACTGAAAGTCATGCAGGTAAACTTTCCCTTTTAGAGAAAGAATCATCACCATGTACTGCAACACTCTTAATATCCACAGTATCAACAAGAAGTGGGGAAATGAACAGTGATTTCTTATAGTGGTTCGATCAGTGTAGCCAACTGTCAAATACTAGTTTTTAAGGTATCATGGACACTTAAATATTTGTACTTGGAAATCAGCCAAAGCAGCCCATAGCTCTCATTTAAAATTTTCTCTCACTTGGTTAAGCATCCAAATTTGATCTCACCTTCGTCTTGATCTCAGGGTTATGAGTTCAAGCCCTAGGTTGGACTCCATGCTGGATGTGGTGCCTACTAAAGAAAAGGAGAAGGAGAAGAGAAAATTTCTCTGATTTCCCAAAACCCTTCATGCAATTTCACCCCCAGTGCTATTTTCCTCTTCTGTTCATGCATATGTATTACTTGCATTTCCTTACAGTTGACACAATAAGCATTGTGGACAACAATCAGTTTCCCAACTTACTTACTACACTTTATTTGGTAATTGGATATTAATTCATTTACACATTCATTCAATAATGATGAACTATTCGCTCAGGGAAATAAGATGGGATAAAAATAAGTAAATAATAAATAAGATCCCAACAAGAGCCTATGCCTGTCCTTTTCAAATATCTAAGTCTCTCGTTAGCTATCTAGTTTTCACTGGAAAACAAGGTTTTGTTTTGTTTTGTTTCCATTTATTTTCTCAAGAAAGCAGGACATTTGTGTAATAGAAGTTTTCACAACTGAAGTTTACCCATTTCCATGCTTTTATCCTCCTTATTTCTTGTCACTTTGTAACTACATTTATAGCCTTCATTAAATTTGCTATGACATGTTATTATTAGACAGGTGCAGACATGAAGGGGCAGATTTTCCAATAGGGAGTGATGCAATAGATGATCCAGGTATGCTAAGCGTAATTATAGTAGTTCAATCCTGTGTGGAGAGATGAAAATCCTGGAATAGATTTTAGAGCAAGATAGGTTTTAGAGCAAAGCCATGTATATTTCAGAAAATATTGCATCTGTATTTCAGAAACAGTCAGGAGAGAGTTTGTGGTCCAAGCTACAGATGTGTGTATGGAAATGGACCTGGAGGGTGTAGGACCAAGCTTTAAAGAGTATTGAGCTTAAAATGTATTGAGATGGACTCACTCAGCAGAGACTGAATTCGGGATTTTCATTTAAGTGGCTGGGAGGGGCGCAGACAGTTTGAGAGGCAGGTGACGACGGAAAGATGAACCCAAATGTGGCCTGCACTAAATGAAGAGGAAATGCCAAGAAATCCTTAGTATATTTAGAGGGAGTTAGGAAAGCTTTGAGATCACTGGAATTCTAAGCTATTCCTTATGTAGGATCTATTCATCCAAACCAGAAGGTTCCCCAACACATGCCTCTCACCATAGCTGTGACACATAAACGCACGAGTGTAGCCCAGCACCCCAGAAGAGCTTTGCTGGAGCTCTTCCCTACGCATACAAAATTACATCAGGACTTACTACACTGAACTGGAATGCCGAAACACAGTCGGAGTAACTTGAACCCAGAAAGACAGCTGCCAACTGATGTCACTTAATCACCAAAACTAAGTGCCCCGTGATTACCCTAATGGACATTAACCACACAGACTGACTCAGAGGTCTTTGCATTGACTCATTGGTTGTGGTTCTGTAGAACTGATGTATATAAGGGGTCTGCTAAAGTCTTACTTGGTGCGGAGAGAAGAAACTTCCCGCGCCTCGTGAAGATAAACCTGACTTATATAATA
>CM052802.1:128232328-128251427 GCA_028533885.1 Nasua narica
CAGTTGAAATAGCTTTTTTTTTTCACCCTTTCCCCAAATAATTTTCTCGCTGGCAGTGAATCTTTTAACATTTTTAGCACCGCATCCCTTGGAAAATTGAATGGAAGTTGGGCAGCCTGCCCCAAGAAAATTACCCAAGAGGCCCAGAGGTATGTGGGGGGACATAGGAACTCACGGTCGCTCGGAGGCGGAGCAGCGGGAGCAGAGTCGCAGAGTTAAGGGTCTTCTGGGCGCACACTCAGCCGGAGGCGTCGAGGCGCTGAGGACACGGAGTAGACACCGGCCACGGCCGCACTCGGACCCGTCGTCTAACCTCGCAGATCGTCTAAGCGACCGCGAACCCGCGCTCCCGACTTGCCAGGGCCCCCAAGGTGGGCTCCGGGGGGACCGGCTCCGGGGGGACCCGCTCCGGGAGCCCCTCTGTCCGCGGCGGGCTCGCGCGACGCGCGGGGAGCGCAGGTGCGGACCGCCCCCAGGTTCCCGCGCCGCCGGGCCACGCCCACCGCCCGGGCGCATGCGCCCCCGGGGCCCCGGCAGCCTGCGCGAGGGAGCCGGGACACCGACGGGGTGCTGCTGCTGTCGCCCCTCGACCCGGGTCGTGACCCCTGGGAGCGCCAACCCCGCCTTTTCCCCACGGCGAGTTTCCCTGTCCGCTCCTTGGTCCGTTCGTGTGGGAGCCGGCCGTGTCCGCGTCCCCCGGACGACTCCGAGCCATCTCCTGCAGGTCTTTCCAGCCGAGGAGTTCCCGAGTGTCACCTCTGGGATAAGGTACTTAGGAGGTTTGGAATGTCGTGACGAGGTGGCCGAGTGGTTAAGGCGATGGACTGCTAATCCATTGTGCTCTGCACGCGTGGGTTCGAATCCCACCCTCGTCGTCTACCTATTTTAGTAAGGACGAGCGGGAAGAAGTACATCCCATTTAAGCCCATTTGCCAAAAAAGTTGACTTCGCGGCTCCCTCCCTTCCCTACTTTCGGACTCTCTCGCTGTGGTAAACTGGATTCTCCTCTTTATGGTTGGTTGGGCGCTGGCTGTCTATGTGGGTACTTTTATGTGATAAATCGAGTGCCTTCTGGTGTGCCTCCTTTCCGGTGCCTGCGGAAGGAGGGAGTGGAGCGGTGGAAGGAGGAAAGTGAAAGAGGAGGTTGAAAAAAATCTCTCCGGAAATCACATCTTGCCCTTTATTAACACGCAGAGGCTATATTTTTCTACCTCTTATATGTAGATCTACAATTCACCTGGAACTAATATTTATTTTTAGTGGGAGGGAAAATCCATCGGAATATCTATTTATTGATCTATCACTGATGTATAGATAAATATATTCATTTTGGTATTCAAATAACCAGACACCATTGTCGAAAAGACTATCTTTCCCCCGCTTTGCTCTACAAAATCACCTTTACCATTTATATCAAATGTCCATGTGTGTGTGTGATGCTTTTCAGGTTCGTGCTTAGTTTACAATACTCCACTGTCTTATTTACTATAACTTTGTGATAAGTCTTGACCCCTTGTTCCTATTCAAGATTGGCCTGTTCTCAATTGCCTTTTTGTATTTCCTTATATATTTTAGAATCATTTTGTAAATTTCTGCCCTAGAAAAGGGAAGGCCAGTGTAATTTTAGATAATACTCTTTGAATCTGTAGAGCAATTTGAATATAATAGACATCTTTAGATATTGAATCAGACGATGCATATTATACACTCCAATTATTTATGTCTTCTCTCGTCTCCATAGTGTCTTATATGATTTTTCTTGGTGGAAATATAGCCCATATTTTACTAGATTTATTCTAGATATTTGGATTTAAGTATCTAAATTATGCTATTTAATATGGTATGTACGAATATGCTATGACATATGCTATTATTTTGGAAATTTTACTGTTTATTAATTCATTTAAATACAATTCATTTTTATATGATAGTCACAGAAAGGCTGATATTAGTTCATCGTGTGGATGCGGATTTGAAGAGAAGCAGGCCCGCTATCAGAAACGTTGTGTTGGGAAAAGCTGACCCCCCCACTCAGGGCATGAGGATGTGCGTGTGTGTAGGGGTCCTCAGACCACAGGGAAAGCTCGGTGTGCAATGCGTGTGCTCTCCCATACTAGCAGTGCCAAGAGGAGCATAGCCCAACACTTGACCACCAAACCAGTACACATGATTCTAGGGAACGAAATAGTGGGGTGGGGGAAGTTGAAACTGAGATGGGACATTTGTTTTTGAGAAAGAAAATATTCTACTGAAAGGCATTCTTAGTAAGCTTGTGAACATTCTGGACAGGAGTTAACCCTGAGTTAATCTGTGGCACTATGAAGGGTGTGAGTGCTGAGGAGGGAAGATTACCGCTCTTTACAATGAAGGAATCACCTTTGCTTTACACCTCTAAGCTTTATTTTGAATAAATCTGTTGGCACCATTATAAAGAAGTCTCTCCACCTCAAAGACTCAGTCATCCACTCTCTAGGCAAAGTTTCCTGTGATACATGCACTTTGCTGCAGTTTTAAAACTGATCAGGAAGCATTAATGAATTCACTGAATATTGACAATATAGAAGTGTATGACACGAGCCTTCTATTGGAATTCGTGGACTTCCATTGCACCTCCATAGGAACACATAGCATCCTGCTCAGAGATATTCTCATTCCCCAAAGCTCATTGCGAACTTCTTGGATCTTCAGCAGAACAAAACAAACCGAAGGAGTTGCTGGCCTCTGGCCCTTCTGTTTTTTTCATGTTAGGGCTGAGGCTTCTCTGGCCCCACCAGCCTTGCCCTCTCATGAATGAAGGATATGTAGCAGTGGTTCTCATGGGTTATTTTTCCCCATCAGGGGACATCGGCAACGTCTGGAGACATTTTTGGTTGTCACAACTAGAGAGGAGCCCTCTAGTGGCTAAAGGCCAGGAATGCTGCCAATGAACGGGACTGCCTCCAACATCAAATGATTTTCCAGCACAAAGTGTTATTAGTATCAAAGTTGAGAAATCCTGACATGTTGTGATAGATATACTAATATAATGCACACATGTGTATAATAATACAGTATTATGTGTGTGCACATATATATACAGATATATATATGTAAGTAGAGAAATGTACATCAAATGGCCACAACTTGACTCTGTGTCTTAGATCAATGCCCAGCTCCTTATGTCAGCACCTGAGACCCTCCACGCCCTTAACTCAATACCCCTCAGAGGGAAGCTTCCATCTCTCCCACCCATGTCCTCTGAATGCCTACCTAACCCGTTTCTCAGGATGTTTGTGCGATCTGGACTGCTCCTTTTGCTTTGACTGATTTATATTTTTTCGAAGACCATTTCCAGATTTACCCTCTGTAGAATGACTACAGAGAAAAGGGACTGATTATTTGCTTCTCAACTTTGAGTCTGGTTCTACATTCTGTAACACGTGTGATGCTTCATGGACCCAGCTGATTCTACATCTGCCCAAGTTCACCTGCCTTAGGGTGATATTTCTTCAACAAGCCTGTTCCCCACTCACTTGGGTACAGTTAATCTGCTTCAATCGAATATATACAGATATATGTAGAACCCTTCCTAGCTTATTAGACCACTGAAGAATCATAGTAATTTGTTCTCAATGCACTGTCTTCTGATCACACGAGAACATCTCCAGAGATTCCTTCCTTCAAGCAGAAAATATGCCAATTAAAATTAGTTGTATGTTTCCACCTGCAGCGTCCTCTTGCTGGACGAGAGCGTCCAGAAGAGCGTCCTCTTTTCTGCCGTCCTCAGCCCCACAGTTAAAGCCCACCACCCTGGGGGACATTTTCTGGTCTCCAAGATTAAGACGCCTCGTTGTAAGTGTGAGAAACAGACACGGTCACAACCACACACCTTAAATGAGGCACGGAGGGCTAAGGTGTACCAGATGCAGAGCCAAGCACTTCCGAATCAGATGTGGGTCACATTCTCGTTAGCAAAATGTTTGATACCATTATGATCTCCATTTAAAATTTAATAAATCCAGGGCACAAAGAACTTAAACTTTCCCAAGGTCGCTCACTAGCTGATAAATTGGCTTGTTTAGGGGGGTTAGTGTTTTTACCTATCTGGTCTGCCTTATCCACTGTTCTAAACTGTCCCTTTCCCTGAGAGTCTCTTGAGGCTGGTCCCTCCTCCTTCTTCAGGGATCAGGTGTAAAAGGCCTATTTAAAAATCCAACATTGCCTTGCTTTGTTGTCTCCAAGAACCCATGAGTATTTGAAATGACTCTGTATCTCTTACTTGTACATCTAGTGGAGTCTTACCTGGGCTGGTGAATTTCCTGCCTTACTTTGATTGGCTTTTTAATGGTAAATCCAATCAGGAGAGAGTAGTTGAGACGGCTGTGGCAGGATGTGGGTAAAAGGTGTGATCTCACCTGCCCCGATAAAATGGCTTCTTGTCACCAGAGCCCTTCACATGTAGCTTGAAGTCTTCAGAGTTGGATGCCTGAAGAGCTCCTCAGTGTAAGAAGTGAGTTTTAATCCTTGCATTCTTTCTGAACCTTATTAGAAGTCACTTCGATGAGGAATATGTGTTTACCATTGGCGGCATTTGTTTTAAAAAGATAAACACAATAAGTAGATGGTCTGGAAGTACAGGAATTATCTCACACCATTCCTTCGTTAGTGGAATTCTTCTACCCCTTCAACTTGAGCAAATTTTAGAGAAAACATTAGTGAGGAACTCTAGGGGAGTCTCCTTAAAAATATAAATGGCTCTGCCACATCGTAGAACCATTTAAAGTTATGTCGAGTGTTATTTGTTGACATGAGCTAAAATGGAAAGTCACAGAAACATGGGCTGTATTTCATGGGGCTCAAAATCTTATGAGGCAGTGACATAGTGAGAAAAAAGGATACAAAGAATGCACAATTGCATGTAGAGATAAGTACTACTTAATTCAATAAAAACAAAATTGGCCCTTTTTAAAACATTTTCGTAATGGAATATATATCCTGCCTTTGCTTGATGTTAGCAATCATACTTAACTTGCAACTTCCAGTTAGCTTTTTTTTTAACTCCTAAATTTTGGTTTAAGCCCCGAACTCCCATCCTGCCACATAATGGGCATTAAGCCATCTGCAAAGGATTGAAAGAATCCCAAATAGTAATGGGACACTCAGTCTTTCTTGATGGTGTAACCCTCATTGCTCTGTGTATCCCCACAATATAATGAGAAGACATATTAGGTCTTCATCCACAGTTCCTGAAAATGCTTCAGAGCCATAAAAGAGAAATGGGTGTCTTGTTTTTAGTGAAGGGGACTTTTGGGCCCCAACCTAGGGCAGGTTGCCAGGAGGACCAGCCTTGTGTTTGGGGGTTTGAAAATTTCAGTCCTACCCAACCCCCACCTCTGGGGCGAGGAGTGCAGCTGGCAGTTGAATCAGCCAATGGCCGGTGACTTAGCCAATCATGACTATGCAATGAAACCTCCATGAGGACTGGGTTTAAAGAGCATCTAGGCTGGTAAACTTGTGCAGACTCGGGGTGTATGGTGACAACGATGCTCCTTGCCCTTTCTCCACACCTGGCCCTAATGTATCTCTTCATCTGGCTGTTGATACATATCCTTTATCACATCCTTTAATAAACTGGTAATGTTGTTTCCCTGAGTTCTGTGAGCCATTCTAGCAAATTAAAAGGGAGGAGGTTCTGGGAACCTCCAATGGGTAGCGCAGCTAATGGCTCGGGACTTAATGGCTGGTATCGTGTCCAGGCAGTCTTATAGGAAATCTGAGACTTGGAAAGTGCCTTTTCAAGGCTTGACAAGTTTTTTTGTTTTTGTTTTTGATTTTTAATGGGCTTCTTTATCTTTACTTGGTTAGGGAGTGTTTTTGCTTACTTTTTAAATTTTTTGGCAAACGAGCTCTTTGCCATCTTGTTTTTCATTTTCCACTCTGTCAGTGGTTTCGTTGTTTTTTTTTTTTTAACATAATTTTAATAGATGCCAATTTTCAGTCTTCTGCTTCATAGCGATGGCATTCTCTCCCCTAGAAAAGTCCTCCCCTCCATGAGGTCCTCCAGTTTTCACTGCGGTTATCTTATGCGAGGTTCCCTGTTTTCCATTTCCCATTCCAGATACATTGCATTTTGAACTGAAAATTTTAAGGTGACATAGAGGGGTCATTTTCAAATTTGTTTTCTGTTCTTGTCCAATTAGCCCGGCATTCTTTACTGAAAAGGCAGTCCTTCCCCCACTTTCTGCAGCGTCTACTGTACCTTTCATTAGGGTTGTATATTCATTTCTGTCTTTTTGAAAATTTGCTTTTCATTGACTTATTGTCTGTGGAACAGTTCCAAGTGGTTATAAATAGAATGGCTTCCTATCACACAGGAGACGTTTAGTGCAATTTCTTCAGCTTTTTTGCATTTTGTGTTGGTCTTGAGGTTTCTGGACCCTGTTCATTTCCACATCAGTTTTGCATTGCTCTTCTCAGTTGCCAAAAAAGGGCAATGCTGGTACATTGACAGGCATACAATTGATTCCACTGATTACACTGAGGAGAAACGACCTCTTTACAATATCATCGTTCAATTGGTGACCATAATATATAAAGAAATAAAACTGATGTTTGTACATCATTTTGTATCTAGCAACCTCTCTAAATTTATTAATTCAGGGGCGCCTGAGTGGCTCAGTGGGTTAAAGCCTCTGCCTTCGGCTTAGGTCATGATCTCAGGGTCCTGGGATTGAGCCCCGCATTGGGTTCTCTGCTTGGTGGGGAGGCTGCTTCCCCCCCTCTCTCTGCCTGCCTCTCTGTCTACTTGTCATCTCTCTCTCTGCCAGCCAAATAAATAAATAAAATCTTTAAAAATAAATAAGTAAATTTATTAATTCAAATATTCTCTCTAGTGTTATGTATGCATTTTATGCATATGTTACAACATCATTTGGAAACAAGAACATTCTCATTCTTCTCACCATAATGGTAAATCCTTCTTTGTCCCGGTTACCCTGGCAGAAAAACTCAGAAAGACATTGATCGCCATGTCTCATTCACCTAGACTACTTCAAAATCCCTGTTTGACAATCCGCAAACACAAATTCTGCTTCACTTGTCTCCGGTGTCTGGAGAGGGAGAACCAAGCATGGCTTTTTCCCTGGTCCTCGAGGTCTTGACATCAGCCATATTGGAAGGATCTGGACCAGCATGATCTTGGGGAGGCTGGTGGCCGAGGTCCAGGCGAGGATGCTTGTGACCGGGGTGGTCTCCTGGATGCTGGACGTGAGTCCCCCGTCCTTAACCTTAACAGGGAGAGGCAACTTCCATTATTTTTGCCCAGGTGGAGAGGGATCATTGTTCTAATTTAAAGGGCCCGGTGACTGTTGAGAGAAACTGCAGGATAAGTACTTGAGGCTGATGCAATGTTTTCATTGGCTCTTGAGATGACATGTGGAATTGTAGCTCACTGCATTTCTCCGTGTAAGAGAAAGTCAGTCATCTAAAAGTGGGGGGAGGGCAGCTAAGATTATCAGCATCACACTCATGGCAGCTTGACCCCTCCTCCACCCTCTAGACCTGGAACTTGCAGCTGGAGAGGGAGTTTGGACCTGAGAGAGACTAGGGTCCTGGCTACAACGTTTGAGCCTATTCTGTGTGTAAGTTCTTAGTGTTGGCAGGTTTAATTCCTAGTTTTAGTGTCTGTCTCAGTGAGTCCGGTTGATTTGGAAGAACAACTTGATTTGGGGCCTGTTGTCTTTTTTTTTTTTTTTAATTGTGTTACATGAGTTACCATTTTTTTAAACAATGGTAATGTATTATGCTGCAATAGGAAATCAACATATTTGTCTACCAACCACTCATTCCTTTTCATTGCTGAGTAGAATTCTACTGCACGAATAGACCACATCTTTTAGCCATCTTGTATTGATGAACATTAGACAATTTCCAGGTTTTGGCGAATACAAAGAGGGCTGCGTGAGCATTTGTGTACAAGTCTTCGTATGCTGCAAGGGAGTACAAAATGCCCTCACAGAATATGCCACTTTGGCATATCAATCATTTTGAACAAAGTTACTTGAGAAAGAGCTGGTACAAGAAGAACTCTCTGACTCTCATTTCCCCCCACTGAAAGCAGGAAATAAATCTTTCATGTGAAAGGTACCTTCCCAGTAGGAGGAGGCTAGAGGACCTCATTCTCACCAAAGATGGGAAATTAGGGCCAATGAAGCTGTACAGACGAATCTTGGTACTTCACTAATTTACTATCCCAAGCCCAGATTGTCTTGTCAGTTCTTCACAAATGTATTGTTTGTTTGTCTCCAAAGTAGAGAAGCTGCCTTCTCTGAGTCAAGTTTTTATGTCTCTCAGTCAAGTTTTTATGGGGCTCCCGCACTTACGAAACTGAATTTGTTCTTCTCCTGTTAATCTGTCTTATGTCAGTTTAATTGTTAGATCAGCCAAAGTACTCAGAAGGGAAGAAGGGAAAATCTTTCCACACCTATAATGATCATGTATTTCATTATCTTTTGAGTACAAACCTAGGATAGCTGAATCATATTGTAGATTATATGATTAACTTCTTAAAAATCTGTCAAATTATTTTCCATTTTCAATTGACAGTGCGAGTTTACTACGAGAGTTCCAGTTCCCTCTTGTCCTTTCCAACACTTTGCATGATTCATCTTTTTAACTTTGGCTTTTCTAGTAGGCATGTAGTGGCCTTTGGTTGTGGTTTTAATTTAAATTTCCCTAATAGCTAGCAATTCTCAATTTATGGAGTGTCTGTTCATATCTTTTGCCCATTTATTTAATTGGATCCCTTATTCTCTCAGTGTTGAATGTTAAACATGCTATAAATACAGTCCTTTATCAAATAAGTGAATTTGCAGAGATTTGTCCCAGTTTGTGGCTTGACTTTTGATTCTCTTGTCTTTTGAAGAGCAGATTTTTTAATGTTAAAGAAGCCCAATTTATCAATTTGTTCCTTTTTGTATTGTTTCTCTGGTGTCATAGCTAAGAGCTCTTTGCCTAACCCGAGGTCACAAAACTTTCTCCTATATTTTCTTCTAGGAGTTTTGTGGTTTTCATTTTATGGTTAAGTCTGTGATACATTTTGAGGTCATTTTTGCAAAATATGGGCCCAAGTTGTCTCTTTTTTTGCTTGTGTCTATTCAGTTTTTCCACTTATTAGAAAGACTATCCTTTCTCTACCAGTTTACCTTTAGGCCTCTTTCAAAAATCCATCGTTCATATGTGATAGTTTATTCTTGCACTCCATTCTGTTCATTGATCTATTTGCCTATCTTACTTTCTATAATAATTCTTTGAAATCAGTAGTTGATGGCCACCCATCTTTGTTCTTCTTTTTGAGTTATTTTGGCTATCCTAGATCCTTTTCATTTCCATGTGAATTTTAGAATCATATTGTCAATTTTTACAAAGAAGACTTCTGAGTTTTGATTGGGTTTTTTGAATTTATAGATCAATTGGGGATAACTGACAGGTTAACAGTGTGAATCTTCTGACTTCTGAATAAACTTTATCCTCACATTGAGTTGTCCTCTTTAACTTCTCCCAAGAATATTTTATATTTTCCGGGGCACAGGCAGTTAACATCTTTTGGCAAATTTATCTTGAAGCATTTCATATTTTTATCATATTATAAGTGAAATTTTTAAAAATGTCTATTTCTGATGGTTGTCAATATATAAAAGTACAGTTCCATTTTGTATATTAACTTTGCAACCTGTAACCTTTCTGAATTCACTCATTATTTCTACTAACTTTTTGTAAATTCAGTATAAGTCCTTCCTTTTCAATTTGGATGATGATGACTCTTTCTCTCTTTCTCTTTCCCTCCCTCTTTCCCCTTGCTCTGTCTGTCTCTAGGTTTCTCTTTCTCTCTCTTGTTTTTTTTTTTCTTTAACCTGATTTCACTAGCTAGAATTTCCAGCATAACATTCAATAGAAGTAGTGAGAGCACACATAGCTATATTATTCACAATCTTAGGGAGAAAACAGTGATTCCCTTTTAAGAATGGTGTTAGTTGAGTTTTTTGTAGATGCCTTTTAACAGGGTGAGGAACTTCTATTCCTAGTTTGCTGAGAGTTTTTATCAGGAATGGATATTGGATTTTATCACATGCTTTTCCGCACCTATTGAAGTGACCATATGAATTTTCTTTTTTAGTTTGTTAATGCAGTGTTTTACACTGATTGATTTTCTCATGTTAAACCAACCCTACATTTGGGGGATGCACCGGGAATGTTTGATCATGCTGTGTTATTCTCTTAATATATGAATAGATTTTAATTTCTAAAATTTTGTTTAGAATTTTTGCATCTGTATTAGTGAAGGATATTGGTCAGGAGTTTTCTTTGTAATGTATTTGCCTGATTTTGGTATCAAAATGATGTTCGTGTTATGGAATGAGTTAGGATAGGGGTTTATGAACATCTTCTCTAAGACGCCAGATAATAAGTGTTTTAGGCTGTGCAAGTGTTTTAGGCTGTGCAGGCCTTAGATTCTCTGCCTCTGCTTCGAGGGGACCATGAGAAAGTCGCCACCGACAACTCCGAGTGAGCGCTGCAGCTGTTCCCCACCAACACTATTTAGGACCCCAGTCAGCTGATGGGCTAGATTTACCTACAGACATTTGCTGCCCAACCCCTGAGTCAGGAAGCATGTCTCCTTGAATCTAACACTTATGAAAATTGCAAAGACGATCATAAAAGAACAAGTTTGGGGGACTATTAAATAAATATTAATCCTTATCTGGAAGGGACACAATGTGTTCATTGACTTATTTGGTATATAAAAATAATGCCTGTGCCAGTAATCATTAATGAGAAACGTCGGGAAAGAGAGGCAGAGTTTTAACAAAACCAAAGGTTTTTGCAGGGTCAGGGGCAGAACCAGGAACTCAACTAGGAGGGCTCTGAGAATGCTGGGAAGGGAGGATTTGTTTTTGATCTGATTCATCCACCAAAGGAAGTAAACAAAATTCGTCAAGGGTCTCGCATTTGGCAAGAGTGGATCCAAGGAATGCCTTCACTCATTCAGTCAGAGATGTACTCTGTGCCTGGGTCTGTTCTAGAAGCTGGGAAATACAGAAGGGACCAGAATAGACCCAAACAGAAAAATACATCTCTCAAGGTCCTTACATGCTAGTGGGGAGGGTGTTAGGGGGACGAGAAGTCAAAAAATAGGTAAAACGTACAGCATGTTAAATCTTAGTATCTATTATGAAGACAAACATTAAGTAGGACTAGGAAATTAGGGTAGGGTTGCTCAATGATAAGCTGGACTGTTAATCAGGGCCCCCACCGACAAGGCGAGTGCTCAGTGTTAGGATCTCAGTGTCCCCTCTCCCTGCACCCCCCTTACAAAGCCCCAAGGTCCTACCCCAGGAAGGGAGCGGGCACTCACCCACCCCACAGCTGTCCTCACCCGCTTGGGCCCCCGGGTGGGGCATCAGGCTCACTTTCAGGGGTTCCCAGTGTAGGAACAGGTTTGGCCTGGGGTTACCTTCCTCAGGTTACTAGCTTAGGGCGCACCTGCCGGAAGTTACTAAGGAAAGCTTTCCCGGCGCCTGGGGGACTTCGTGGGCTGGGCATCTGCCTTAGGCTCAGGTCATGATCCCAATCGAGTCCCGAATTGGACTCCCTGCTCAGCGGGAGCCTGCTTCTCCCTCTCCCTCTACTCCTCTGCCCTACTTGTGCTCTGTCAAATAAAGAAAATCTTTAAAAAATAAATAAATAAAAATAAAGGAAAGCGTTCCAAGCTAGGTAATTTGAAAAGCAATGAGTAGAACCCATGAGAAGAACATCGCCATTGATCATTTACATTAAAGTGCGTGTGTTAGGTGGGGGTGGGGGGGTGGAGTTCATGTTTTTGTCTTTGTATGAAGAAGTTCCAGCCGGCTCCACAGGAAGCTAATAAGCGTGGTTCCCTGTTACTGATGGGGGAGCTGGGTGGTGGAGGACTATGTTGGGAGCAGGACTGCTTCTTGGGTTCTTTATGGATGCAGTTAGGAAACCCTCGCAAGGGACTGCCTAATAGAAACTGTACAACAAAACCAAGTTTTAGCTGCATTGTCCCAAACGGCCGGCAGGTGGCGACAGCGTGCGACGCTCTCCCGCAGGTGGGCTGGAAGGGGGAGACTGGGCTGCGGACCTCTTCCTCGGGCCCACCCCTCTTTCTGTGCAGTGAGCTCGGTCGCGGTGATTTCGCTGTGTCTTCATCCCTCTGTATCACCCTTTGTTGACCAAAAGAGAAATAGATTCGCTAACCGGGCCGACTCCTTAAAAAGCTTTTTGGGGGCAGGGCAAGGTGCAGGGGAGGCAGGCAGGGAAGGGACTGGGACCTGTGGAAGCACACCGCGAAACTCCGGCAATTACCAGCATCTTGTCCACACCGGCTGGCTCTCCGGGCTTCGTTGGGCGGGAGGGGGGCACAAGCTCGTCATTTCAGTGTTGAGTATTGTCACAAACGTCCCAACAGATACAGAGGTCAACAAAATGCCGAATTCCCGCACCAAAAAAAAAAAAACCTTGCAAGTGATCATATGTAACATCATCCAATACCTACTGCTTAAAACAACAACCCCACAGCCCTCAACTGCTGTAAACACTTTTTTACATTGATTTTTATCTGAATTAGGATTCCATCGGTTGCTATCTGTTTTAATTCCTAACACTTAACCAAATCTCCAGACAGTGGAGTTTGCTCTTTGGAAAAGGATTGAGAAACGATTATCTGGGTGATGGCAATTCTCATTGTTCATGGATTGTCATTGCTTGTAGACCCTTTCTGTGAAAAGTGCTGGGAGAAGTTGTTTTTCTAAAAAACAGAAGGAATTTACTGATATCCTCTGTTCCTATTCCATTCACATTGAAGTTAGCATCTTTTAATCTTATAATGGAAACACTTTTCCTCTGAAAACCTTAGTTTTTTTTACACAATAAGCAAGCGAACTTGTTTTCTGTATCCATAGACAAAATAGGAAAGATTTATCTTAACTCTTTTATTATTCTGATTCAGGAACCAGAAGGATAGAGAGAAGAAGGTTTGAATCTAAAAATCTGACCTCAGGTGAAGTCAAGGTCAGACTTCAGTGGAAACAGACTTTTCAATCCCTTCCTCATTTTCAATTGACATTCACTAATATTCACTAATAGTATAATTTAGACCTCATGATGTTGCAAAATAGCTTAAGAGAAAAGGCCTCCTCTAATGAGCTATAATGGAACACTCTTCTTCCTGGCTAGTACATTTGTTTCTTGTTTAAAAAGTCCTTCTGTATAGTTATATTTTCCTATTTTATCTTCCAAAGGCCTTGTTGGCTTTCTATTTATATTTAGGGATCTTCCCCCAGCAAACACCCCATAACCAGTTGCCATAATCAATTTTTTTGAGCAGCCCATCTTTTCCTCACTAACCTGAAATCTCACTTCTCTCTTTTCTTAAGTTTCAACAAAAAATTAGATGTGATCCTTGGCTTTTCAATCTAATTCGGTTGGTTAATGTGTCCATCCCTCTGCAGTACCCAGTAGTATAAGTCTTTTATCACTAAATCATGTTCGCCCTCTCATTGACAGTTTCCTGGATTTTTTTAAATTTTTATTTTTTTAAAGATTATTTATTTATTTATTTGACAGAGAGAGACACAGTGAGAGAGGGTACACAAGCAGGAGGAAGGAGAGAGGGAGAAGCAGGCTTCCCGTGGAGCAAGGAGCCCGATGTGGGGCTCGATGTGGGGCTCGATCCCAAGACCCTGGAATCATGACCCGAGCCAAAGGCAGACGCCTAACAACTGAGCCACCCAGGCGCCCCTCCTGGATTTTTTTAAAATCATTTTACTCTTCAAATAAATGTTAGAGTTAACTTCCAAATTCCGAAACTAACATTAGGATTTTTGACTGGAAGTACCTTGAATAATTATACCAATTTTAGAAGAACTGACATCTTTATGCTATTTAATATTTCTTGTCCATGAACATATTACATCTTTTAATACCTTTAAATAAGAGTATGATAGCATTGGATTTCTTCTTAATCCTCCAAGGCAGCCGTTATGTGGTTCTCTCTATATATATGTAATAATTTTTGAAAAAGTTTGTTGCACAGTAGCTCAATTAATTTTTGTGAATTGAGAAATAATGACCAAAAACGAAAATACACTCCTTTCCACATATTGCTTCTCCATAATGATGATGATTTGCCCATTTTGCATGTCTCAGTCATATCTTAAGAGCATGCAAAATCTTTTTAGTTATAGAAAATAGCTCATAATCCAGAACCCACTGCTCTTCTCCTTCTACTGTGAGGCCATCTATATATTGTGAACTTGTAGGGTTATGTGGCATCAAGACACCCTAAATAAAATACTAAGGGAGAAGGAAAGAAAAACCAGTGATCTGGTTAAAGAGACAAATATGTGAAATATCACGGGAGGAAATGTGGGTAGACAGGACAGTTTTTCTCAACTCAGTTATCTAAAATCCATTTCTCCAAGTAACCAATTCTTAAGAATTATTGAAACTTTATCTGTGTATTTATCAATTTTATAATAACTTACATTCGTGTAGCTTAACTTGTATTTGAAGATTTCTGAGACTAGGTTGACCGGCTTTCAGTGTGTGTTTTTTATGACAGCGTTTTAAAGAACACTCAGACTGTCTCTGTTCCATTGCCTGCCCATCCTCCTAAAAAGAGAAAGTGCAAGAGGGAAGAAGGAAAACAAAAACTTAGAGAAGATTGGGAAACAAAGGACTCCAAAGGCCTACATCTTTACCACTTATCTCTTAGCCAGCTAGTGAATCTAATTAAAATTGCTTTAACTTTACATAAAAAAATGAATCATTTTTGGTAAATCAGTAAAATTTAATAGAGTCATGTCAGTGTCCACTGGCCGAGGCATTCCTCCTTTGAATACCATAACTTGTAAAAATGAAAAATCAAAAATCCAATAAACTCATCGGAGCAAGCCCTGAGATGCAAGGGTGGAAAGTGAAGGTTGTTGGAGCTGATGATCAGGCCTCGTAGCAAGGGACCCCTCCATTTCTGCCTCTTTGTTCTTTAACCAATGTGTTTTGGCAATGGCGGAAATCACGACTACTCTTTGTCACTCTTCAGGACCGAGATACATCATCCAGGTGAACAGGACTCCAATAACTTTCACAACTCCTAGATGCCGCCTTCCCTGAGTCTCCCAGGAACTGATGAGGCTGCTGCTCACGAAGCCCGCGCTACCCATTGAGACTGGAGAGCCCCGTGGCCGTCTTTGCACGGCCCCACCTTTTCTCTATGATGAACTGAAATGGGGGAAAATAGTGTTGTGAGATGGAAGGTATAAAGGATTCAGTAAGTTCATAGATACACTTGCTAGCAATGGCCTGAGAGTGATAACACACCAAATCTAGAATGAGCGTCTATCTCGGTGAAGTCCAGTGTCTGCCTGATCCAGGACAAAATGGGTCCTAGAAGACTTGTCCTCGTATGTGGGACGCTTGGCAGCGCCCGTACCGGTCAGCTCTGCCGCGCTAAGTCTGTATTGAAGAGCTCCCGCCTAACCTCTCCCCTGGGCCACCTCGCTTGCCAATTGCTTGGGCGGTAGGAAGGGCGCTGAGAAAAGAAACGTGACATGCCCGTGGCTGGTAGTGTCTTCCTGATTGCTGAGAGCTTCCTCGGAAGCGTGGACCTCGTGGCTGGCGTTGGCACCGGCCAACGCTAGTTTCCATTCATCTCACTCTTCCCTGAAACTCGCCAACAAACCTCCACTCTTGTCCCCTTCACATCTTTGCCTCGCCAGGCCAATCAGCCATACACCTGAATCAGTTTAGATCGATATCTTAGACCATTTCTCTTCCCAGCGGAAGTAAACAATGAGATGCGATGCTCCCACTTCTTTCCAGTGGCAGCGGTGCCCCCCTCTCCGAGTTGTCTTCCACGGAAACTCCGAGTGTACGTTGTTGTTACTGTTTCTAACACGGCTGCTACGATTGGTGTCAGCAGTGGCGTCACGTCCCCTATGCTGAATACTTACCACACGCGAGGCCTTGTTCTAGACGTGTTAAAAATGTTCGTTCATCGGACGCACTACTCTAGCCCCCTTTCTAAATGAGGGGAAAAACTAGAGAAATTAATGTGTGAGTGCAAATTTTAAGTGCCATGGCCTAGTTTCAAACCTAGATACTCTTTCTCAGCCAACAAGGCATAGGAAACTCCTCCTGTTATTAAAAATAAAAACATAACTATGTTTCAGAAGTAGAAATAATTGGAGTGTAAGCTGTTCGCTCTAACAGTTACTTTCTTCCTTCAGCACTTGCTTGGGCTGGGCCTGGTATATTTCGCTTCCATATGACAAATGTTGATATATATCATCACAGTTTTGTAGATCTGATGGTGTGCAGGAGCGCAAACCACATGTTCACCGGGTTTCCCAATGTCAAGTGTATAGTATAGTTTCCGTAGTAAATGAGAACAGATTCATTGACAAAGAATAGGAAAAATATTAATAATGTACAAAACAAGCTCTTCAGAAATCCTTTTTTTACTATTAAAATTCAAAAATTCCGCTCTACTTTGATGTACGTAATGCAAATATGCCTTCATGCAATGCAAACTCGAAAGAGAGTTGCATAGCCAACATTTGGGGACAATATCAAGAAAAGCGACGCTTCGAAATTAAAGCTTAAGATAAGTCATTCAAATCAATGTCTAGTTCGTAAATATAGTTATTACTAATTGGAAATTTACCATATATTATCAAAACTAGAAAATAAAATTAACCAAAGTTATATTACCAATGGAATTAACTGTAACATACCAAAGGTATAATGGAACAATAGATATCTGCATGATATCTAGATATAGGACCACTGATCTTTCCATAGACTTTGTCAGTGGGGCTCTTTCAATTCCCCTGGGGAATGGGTGCCTTGATTTCAACAACTGTTGGCGATTAGTTTAAAAAGAAATAAGCGCACAGTAGAAAAATGAAATACGATCATTTGATATAGCTGGAAAAAAAGGCTGTATACAAACAGCTAGTTCTAACACAGTGTTCTAGGCATTCTGGTTTGTGATTTCTGGGGAACACCTGTCGAATAGTCATAAGTACTTTGAGCAAAAAATGTCTTTATTTTGTGATATGATATTGCACAATGTACATTTTTTTCAATGACATACCGTGTCAGTTTAGCTTTGAACCAATTCTTCTGAAGCTGATCAGTCATAGGTTAAAGTGATAACAGTTTTTCAAAGAAAGGATAAAAACCTTGCCTTATTTACAAGGGGACTCATTCAAGGTGCAAATTACCCCAAAGATGAAATTTGATTTATTTATCTGATTTGTTTATGGCTTAGGCAGTTTAATTTTCTGAGTAATAGGAGAATTTGCTGGGATCTTTTCAACTTTGTAGTTTTCCAAAAACTTAGTCTTTATAGATTTTAATCTGGGAATGGACTATTGCCCATAACTCATCTTCTGTCTCAATCCTTGTCCTTTTCTTTTCTATTCTGATTTCTATGTCCTATAAGACAAACAAAAAAAAAGTATTTAGCTTGGAAATGATCGTCTGACTATCTGGATTAATGGAGAGTGTTGGGAATGACAAAAATTATTTATGTTCTGTTTATTTACAGATACTGAGTTATTATTGGTGTGGGATGGAGATGAAGGAAAGAACTTTCTTTTCTCTCCCTTCTTTGTTTTTTCTGTTATGACTGGACATTGATTGTGTGGAAACATACAACAAACCAGTCAGTAGCAATTCAACCCCTTATATATGGGAAACTAGATGGAGACAGTTCCCAAATGCTGGACAAACTGTTAGAAGAAGTTCGAAAACAGAAGGAAATTTCAGAGAGCAGGCAAGATTGAAGCTGGCATTGAAACATGAGTAGGATTTGAGTCAACAAAAGAGAAGTGTATATTTGACACTGGATTTAACAAAATATTGTTTTAGGCACTGCCACTGTATTAAATTTAGATCTGTTTTAGATAAACTATTTAAAAATATTTAAATTAAATGCATTTAAAATCACTTAACCCCCAAACCAGCCATAGTGGAAGCTTCCAAATGCTTTATAGATCTTGGCTTTGAAGCGAAGAGACACAGAATATTGAGTAGTTATAATCCAGAAACACACAATTATTGGGTGACTGGTTCTTATTTAGGACAACCTGACATGGAGTTTGTTCTTTCTCACTGGTTCCAGGCAATGTCAAACATAGGATTTAAAATAGCAACAAAAGGAACTTTAAAATAGATACTGATTTTTGTTTCAGGAGAAACAAATAGGATGCCATCAAGTTTCTTTGTCTTCATTGGACCCTCGCCCCATAGTTCCGTCTCGTCTTGTATTTTCCAGCGAATGGATATAATGCAAAGGGAAAGCGGCACCCTAAATAGAAATAAAGCATGTATATTTCTCGGCCTGAAAATGACATCCTCCAAAATCCTTTCTCTCCGACGAAGATTCCAGGAGAATTTTAAACATCATTCCCGCAAGGATAGAACGCTGAAGTGGAGGAGAATGAAAAGCAGCCCAGATGGCCAATGTTTCTTCTGGGGGCTGCTGCGTGCTGGGCCAGGGGCCAGGAGCGGCCGCAGGTCTCCGCACAGCGGCACCAGCGGGCGCGTCCCAGATGCCGGAAGCCAATCCGGGCGCCGAGAGGGCAGGCGGCAAATTCAAACTTCTCGCGCCACCCCTGCTCCCGCGCCCAACTCTACACTCCCGACGGCCTGACTGGGGGGAGTATTTGAATTTGCCTCGAGCTTAGCTTGTTCTACCATCGTTTAACAATTACTATAAAATTTCAGGAGTCCAGCACGAATGGGAACAAGCAGCAGCTCTCTCTTTGAGAACATGGGTGGCTCTTAAAAGAGCCGTTAATTTTAAATTCGCAGCCAAGTCGCGGTTTACTTGGCGCTGGTGTACTTGGTGACGGCCTTGGTGCCCTCAGACACGGCGTGCTTGGCCAGCTCCCCGGGCAGCAGCAGGCGCACGGCCGTCTGGATCTCCCGGGACGTGATGGTCGAGCGCTTGTTGTAATGCGCCAGGCGGGACGCCTCGCCCGCGATGCGCTCAAAGATGTCATTGACGAACGAGTTCATGATGCCCATGGCC
>CM052802.1:128251927-128297927 GCA_028533885.1 Nasua narica
TCGTGCACAAACATCGTAAGGGACACCGATGCCCAGAAACCAAAGAGGAGTTGGAGAAAGTTAGATAATCAGCTGTGGATGTAACTTCCATGTGTTTGAGACTCTCGGACAAAAGAAAAGGGAGATCAAAGACATGAGCTTTACGCACTTCCTAGGAGGTGAACTCACCTTCCTCCGTCAGAATCCAATGGCGGCTCAGCAGATGGCAGAAAAAGGGCAGAGCGCAGCACGGTCATGAAGGAAGGAAACTTACAGGTGACTTTTGGTGGATCGGGTTCCTGAGACACTTCCAAAATTTGCAGGTAGTGCATAAATAATGAGAGGGACACAAAAGTACCTGTGGACCCAAGGAAGGGGAGAGACAGGTCTCCTGATGAGCGCAGCCAGCCTGCGGGGGCTCCTCGGCCGGTCCTGGTCAATGAACCGGAATCGTGCCATTGTTCCTTCCCCTCACTTCCCGTCTGCCTACTCTGAGACCATGTGTTTCTTCTAGACCTTCCCTTTCCTCTGTACTCTCCTGAACAGTGTTTACAAAGCTAATCGAGTGAAAATCCCCCCCCAACCCAAAGCCGAGACCTTCTGAGTTCATTCCCGCCTCTCCTTACCTGTGACGGTGAGATAAGAGCACTGGAAACATTCTGTTCCGGGTCCCGCGGAATAACTGCGGCCAGTCAGCAACGCAAAGCTGAAGCAGAGCGCGAGGAGAAGGGCGCCGAGCTTGAGAACTCCACCCAGTACGAAGGAGGCTAGAATCAGGGACAAAGGACAAGAGTCTGAGAAGTTCGTCCTTTCTTTTTTTTTTTTAAATTAATGTGACCTGCTATTTTTTTTTTAAGATTTCATTCATTCATTTGACAGAGAACACAAGTAGGATGAGAGACAGGCAGAGAGAGGGAAGCAGCCTCCCCGCCGAGCAGAGAGCCCGATGCGGGGCTCGATCCCAGGACCCCGAGATCATGACCTGAGCCGAAGGCAGAGGCTTTAACCCACTGAGCCACCCAGGTGCCCCGAAGTTCGTCCTTTCTTAGGGTCCACTCCTGGTTTTCCCAGTGCCCAGGGGTACAGGGAGCACAGTGGGCGCAGGCCATGGTGGGAAGCAGTGGCTGGGGCGGGGCGGCAGCTTACTGGGGACTCGCCGGGCTTGTGTGTGCGCACCCAGCAGGTCTGACCACTGCGGTCCCCGGAGGGCGTGCTGGCGACAACGCTGGCCCCTCCAGGCAGTTCTATTTCCAGGCAGGAGGAGACGAGGCAAGGCCACCACACCAGGGTGGTGGCCAGGAAATGGCAGGTGAGGATCACCTCTCTGTTCAGGTTCTTCATCCTAAAGCACTGATGGAAAGGGAAGAGTGGGGAGGCATGTCCCCAGACCCTCCAAATTTACTCCTCATCCTTCAAAGACAATTCTTAATGGTTCCTCATTCCTAAAACTTTCCTAAATCTCCCCTTCTAGCCCCAAATATCCCCTCTAAAATTCAATTCCTTATTTAACAAGTATTGTAGGCCCACGGTGCGCCACACCTGAGGTTATGGAACATGTCCCTCCCGGGCTCCAGCCATTATTGTCACTGTTCCAGACCCCAGACTGACAGTCCCTCCCCCAGTAACCTTCTCCAGCTTCCCCCCTGCTTGGAAGCCCCCTAACATCTCCCTGAGCACACCTAATGTACACCTTCGAGGGACACCCAAGCCCTTTCTTACTCTTGCTTCAACCTATCTTTCCAGCTTTCTTTCGGTCGACTCCCTCCAAAACTTCAGCCTCTCTGCCAAAAAACGTCTGCCATATTGTTTCTCAAATCCGATACAGTCGAGTGTTCCTTGAATGGGCGCCATTTAAAACTTCTGTCCCATTGCCCACTAAGTCCCATCCAAATCTCTCGCTCATTCGGTAAAGAAATGTCTCAGCCCCTACCTGGCGCCGTGTCCCAGGTGCCTGATATGGTTTGCGAACAGATACGGGTACCGTACGGAGATGTCCCCAGGGCGGGACAGCCCTCTGCCTTTGCTCAATCCCATCTACTAGGTCCTCCTGCTTCCCTCTTCCCACAAGCCAGTAGAAATCTCTCCTGCAAGGCCCAAGCCTGGGTTGGAAGCTTACCCAAGCACACCGTCCAGACCGTGTTCACCCAGTGTGGGTACATGTGACAATGACCGTCCCACTTCACAGTCAGTCATGTATCGTTTCAAGCGAGGAGGCCAGCGTGGTGGCTAGAGTGGAGTGAGAGGGGAAGACACTGGATGTCAGAAAGGAGATGGAGGCCAGACTGTGTGCGGTCCATCAGGTACCATTAAAGAATTTGGGGTTTATTCTGAGAAGCCACTGGAGCAGAGGAATGTGATCGGAATCACATTTCTAGGGATTCGCTCAGCTGTGTTATGATTAGACTCTAGGGCCCCAGTTTAAGCTAGGAACTCAGGAGTCACTGGCGTAGTGAGGCCACATGAGATGATGGTGGTCCGGAGCATGTTCGTGGTCGAGGAGGGCGTCAGAAGCCTCACCCTGGGCTCACTCTGCTGGGAGAGCCATTGGACTGAGTGATGAGATGAGACGTGTGAAATGAGAGAAACAGGAGTCAGGCACGGCCTGAAAACTTGTCTGTTTCCCCACTGCCTACAACAGCCTGGCATGTCGTCCCCCGTGCTATTTGTTGGACAACGGGCCCATCACAGAATGATGGCCCCATGCTCAGAAAACGATAAATCATTTCAGAACTGCAATGGCTGAGAGCTGGAGCTCCTTTACCGCAGAACCAGTTAAACTTCCAGGATGGTCTCAGCACTCTCAGGGAGCAGTCACCGGAACTCTGGTGCTAGCGGGAGAGGAGCCCACCACGAACGCTCGGGCCGGACTCCTAGAGCCGGCCGATCCGTCAAGGGGCGCTGAGAACAACCGAGCAGTGCTATTTCTGGGGCAAGAGGTGGTGTAGGAAGCCGAGGACCTCCTTATTCCCACAAACACACCAATTTAGCAGCAATCGTCGACAGACTCCCTTTTTGAGAAATCAAAAAACAGAAAAGGCTTCTGCAGCCTAGGTGAACACAAAATTTGACTCACCCAAACTGGTAGATTTGTGACACACTTTTGGCGGGTTTGCTGGGCTATTCATCATCATGGACACACTTCAGGGATGACTGCATTAATGGGATACACCACAGGGACTGAACAAAGGGTAAAAATCACATGATCATCTTAATAGGTGCAGATTTGACCACCTTTCATGATTAAAACAAAAACAAAACAAAAACAAAAACAAAAAACTCCTGACAAACTAGGTTTGGAAGAAGTCCCTAAACATAATTTAAGATCAAATATGAGCCCACAGCTAACACCATTCTCAAAGGTGAATAAATGAAAGGTTTTCCTTTAAGCTCGGGAACAAGGCAGTGTGGAAGCACAGTGTTTGCCCAGATGCCCAGAAGGAAGGGCCACACGTACCTCTGTGTGTGGTTACAGGCACCCTCTGCACATCAACACTGCTCAGGAACTTGGATCTCTAATGACTGCAAGGTAGGGCAGGCTGTTGAGGTCGATGGACTGCCATCATCTGGTGCCCGCTTGTCCCCCGCCCCCGCCCTGTGACAGTACACAGCCCACACGTACCGACGCCCAGAATCCTCAGTGCACTCAACAGTCACAACGCTTCTGCCTTCCAGAGAATGGTTTTGCAGAAGATGCTGTTATCCTGAGCAGAGAACTCTAGCACCTGCCGCTCCAGCACCTGAACCCCTCCGTGCCCCCCGCCCCCCAAACATACGCACACACAGGGACGTCCCACCGTCCGCAAGGCCAGGCTGCCCCGGGTGGACCTCACCTGGTGGGGAGCGGCCAGGCCAGTGCCATCTGCTCCCTGGCCCGAGGGCTGTCTCTGCACAGTCATTGGATCCGAAGTGGATCCGATCCACTTCGGCATCCACTCTGCCGAAGGCCGAGCAGCGACTACTGCCCTTCCACCCGGCCGGGCGCCCCAGGAGCCAGCCTGGAATGGTCACCCGGGGACAGCCGCGGGGGCAGCTCTCGTCGCAGACCTACGTTTCCGGACGCGTCCTCTCACGTCCCGCCTGCGTTAGGTGGCAGGCTCCGAAGCCTGGCCCTTCTCGAGCCGCCTCGAAGCCCGCGGCGGTCCTGCGGGGCCTCGGGACTCGGTGATCCGGCTAACCTCCCCGCGGGAGCTCCTATCTGCAGGAAGCCCGCGAGCACAAGGACCGCGCGGGCCCCTCGGCTCCACGACCGGACGCTCGGCCGACCACCGTGGGCGTCATTTCCGGTCCGCTCTAGGACCCTGGAGGTTTCTGCGCCTCTGTGGTCGGTTCGGGACGGGAAGGCTTCCCCCGCTTGTCTCGCTGCTCTGCCTGCGTCCGAAATGGGCCGGAGGCTTAGGGTTTGACCGTGAATGGTATAATAAACCCGATGACCGTATCTAGCACTTTCAATAATTATCATCTCCAGGCAGTTTTATTCATCTATAATCCGGCCCTCATTCCCCCCATACATTGAAGTAAATCTCAGACATGAATCATCCATAACTTTAATTCAGCCGGGATTTTTAAATAAAAATCAATGCAAAAGATCCATAATGAATACAATATCCAAGTTTTTTTTTAATATCCAAGTTTTTAATAGGGAATCGTTATTACTGATTTTTCCTTTTGCCTCAGGCTGCAATTTAACTGGCACAGGAGTAATACTTAAGTATGTATCTCTAAAAGATAAGGAAACAATATCAATAAATAAAAACAAAAGATAAGGACTCTTAGAAAAACATAATCACAATACTACGATCAGGTCTAACAAAAATAAAGTATTCAATTATTGTTCAAATTTTGCCACTTGTTTTATATATTTTACAAATGGGTTCTATAATACATTACAATCATATGTAGATATAATAATATTCTGTATAATATAGAATATATCACAAAAAGCGTGTATATATATATATTACACATATACTTTTTAAAAAACAAGTCTTTGGACATAGATGTCTCTCGAGTTCTTTGAATCTATAGTTTCTCTCTCTCTCTCCTTTTAGTTGTAGAAGAAATTTGAGGTTTTCCACAGTCTGGATTTTGTTTCCTGGGGACTTCACACAGCAATCTCCAGTCTCTCACTCCAGCGAAGAGGAGCAAAAATACTCTTTCCTTCTCCCCTTCTAAGTTCTCAATGTGAGCCCCTTAACAAAAGACAAATTAACAGAAAAACACACAACTTTATTTAACATGTTTTATGTAACACGGGGGCCCTCATCCGGAAATGACCCAAAGAAGCAGTTAGAGTTGCACATGCATATACTGAATTGGACGAAGGGCAATAAAGTCAGGAAAATGTGATGAGGCAACGGAGATGGGGCTAGGGTAGTTAACTGGGTGAAGTGACTAGGAAGATTAGGGTTAATTTAGTAAGGTTTGCTTGTACAGGTTTCCCTGAGCCTCAACTTTCTATCCTTGAGAATTAGAATGTGACTTTTCTCCTGGTATAAAGAAGACATCTTTCACATGGAAATTTTATCTCTTACTTTTGAGAATAAGAAGAAAGTTGGGAGGGGTTTTCTTGTATCTGATGTTTTTCAAAAGCCCTTGACTCAAAGTGAACATTGTGCCAAAGTGTCATATTTTGGGCTGGCATATTCTGCCACCCTTCACCAGCTCTTTCCTTATTTCCTAATGCGGAAGTCATTAGGAATTAGATCAGCCAACCTACCTCACAAAAGCAGGATTTTCAGTAGGGCTGACTGAAGCTAGAGATTGTTCCGAGGCTAGAATAGGGCGCAGGAGGCCAGAACCCCAGACCCTTTTCCCTGACAGCTTCCTTCAACCACACGGGGTCATCTGTCTCTACAGTACCGCCTGTTCACTTGGTCTTTGGGCCTTTGCAGTTGCTGTACTGATGGAGAGGAAGAATTTTCTCTACCTTTCAAGTTTCTTTCTAGGTGGTCTAAGAATTAAATTTACATGAGACTGATTAACAGGAGGAAAAAATCCCAAAATTCAATTATGTACACATTGTGGCCCAATAATTAGCAAAATTAAAAGCTTCCTTCCTCAAGGAAATAAATATGTGTTAAAATGGTACATAATTTCCTTCAATTAATGAACAGTTTAAGGGTCCATATTCAAGCCTCTAAATGTGGTATGGCTTAAGAAAGAAAATGCTTTGTTCACGTTAGAGAAAATTAAGGATATCATTTCCACTTCCTTCCCTGGGATGGAAAAGCATATACTTTGTATAATGTTGAGAAGTTTCCAGATTCAACTTCTGGCTGACAGAACCAACTCATTTGAAAATAAGCTTTAATTTTGACAGTATACAAGGTACAAAGTGCAATTGGAAATACTCAAGATATACTAAGAAAAAAGTGCAAATGCAAAACAATGAGTAAATCTTTTGTGCGAAAAAGAAGAAAAAATAATCAATATAAATATTTATGTATACATGCCTAAGGAAAAGCAGTAAGGATAAATGAGAAATTATGGACAGAGTTTACCTAGGAGGTGAGGGCGAAAAGTGGGCTGATGAAGAATAAGTGTGAAAGGGAAACATCTCTTTAAAAACATTTTAAAGTTTCTTTTTTAAATCCATCAATGTGGGTATTACTTGTGCAAAAAATAAACAAAATAATGTTTCAAGTTATTTAAACCTTTTACTTCAGATAAAGTGTGAGAGCGTATAAAACAAATCTTGGCCATTCTTACTATTTAAGTTTTGGAAGATCTTTTTTCTCGTTTTTTAGTCTTTTTTTTTCTTTTAGACTGAACTGGGAAATGCGGAATGACCCAGAAGGAGTGATATATATATAAACAGCTGGTTTTCAGAGGTAACTATGATATATATATAAACAGCTGGTTTTCAGAGGTAACTATCAAATAATAAAAGGTTCTTTCCCCTCCGAAAACAGTCTCTTCACAGGAAAGCAAAGCAAGGCACGCACTGCCTATCGTCCCTGGTCTGTGCTGCCCAGCGGGTCCTGTAGTAAGACGCAGGAGCGCCTGGAGCTCAGGTTGGTACTGGATTCCGTCCATCCGGGGAACCAGACTCGCGGCAAACAAGCTCAGGCCGCAAAGCCCGAGGTCTGCTATTACTCCGCGTGTGATGCAAAAGCAGCACCGCGCTTGGCCCGTACGGGGATCGAACCCGCGACCTTGGCGTTATTAGCACCACGCTCTAACCAACTGAGCTAACCGGCCAGGGTGCCCTGCAGGTTTTTCTAAAGGGCACTGAAACAACATTCTTATCCTGAGGTTTCTCTTGGGTAAAAGATTGGTTTGTTCTCAATCCCCGCGCTTTCCCCCTCCGGAGGGGCAGATGGAGGAGAAGGAAAGAAAAAGTTCCATATTCGGCCTCAAAGGAACATGCTTCCCCCCGGAAAATCTGAGAAGATTCAGGCCAACGTCCGGCAGCGGGTCGCAGGGGCCTCCCCTCTCCTGGGGCCCGTTCTCGGCCGGTCAGCTCCGCCCGGACCCCGGGGACCCGGACCCTGCAGGCCCCGCCGCCCAGCCGGAGTCCGCCCGGGAGCGTCGCCGACGTGGGGCTGCAGTGCGGCGCGCCGGACGCGCGGTGGCGCCCGAGGGCGGGGCTGGCGGCGGCGCCGGCACCGGAACCGCGGTGGTCTCTGGGCGCTTCTGACCCCGCCGGCGCCCGGAGCCGACGGCCGGGACCCTCCCAAACCCGGACGGGGTCTGGGGGAGGCAGGGCGTGTCCAGAACCGGGAGAAACGCCGGGACTGACCCGGTCGGGCGGCTCAGGAGCACGGCGGGAGCGCTTCGAGGAGGTGCGCCCTCTCCAGCCAGCGCCCGGCCCACCTGCCGCCAGGTGCGCGCCCGGGGAGGGCGGGCGGGAGCCGCCGGATCCCCTCGTGCTCTCGTCCTGCGCTCTCGCCGCCGCGTTCTGCTTCTCCTCGGCCCGCCGCGGCTCTTCTGAGGTGCTGGTACTTCCAGAAGCTGACCGGTCTGCGTGCGCTCTGAAAGCGCTCACCCTCCGCTGGTAAGTACATATGTGCACGTCTATGCGGTCTTCTGGAGGCGCACTGTGGTCTGTAAGATGTTCAGTACTAGATAGTCGCGTTTTTTCTAGAAATGAGAATCGTGTTCTTTGACTAGCTAAATTTCCCATTTCGGGTACTTGCTTTTACTACCGTAAATTATTCTCCTGGTCCCTGAGCACGTTTTAACTAACTTTATACATCGTTTGAGCCAACTAGTAGGTATCTTCGTATTTTTGTTGTGGTTGTTCTGTGGCGACAATTCTGTAAGTTCGTAGGGTAGAATATTAATATTACGGTCACTCTTGTGTTTACCAGGGCACTTGCCGTGGTAAATGATTGGAGTCTGGGCCGCATTCAGACTCACTTTGGCCTCTAGAGATCAAAGTAGGCATCACTTTGGTCACAATAGTTCCCCTGGGAAACAGACACGGACATGGAGGTTGTGTGCAGTTTTATTGGGAATGGTCGGAGAGTCAGCAAATTGGAGAGGGTAAGGGAAGCGGGATTGGGAAGAGGCAGAAGATGAGCTTGATTCAGTTTAACAGAGGCCTCAAGCTGATCTCTCAGGGATATTTGAGCCTGCAAAGGCCCTTCAGAAATGTCCATAGGAGGAGGGGAGGCCTTTATCCTCTTCCATCAACCAGTCTTGGATTTGAGCACCCCCAATGGTGGCTGTAAATTGGAGCAAGGTGCCTCTTCCGTTGAGGACAGTTTCTGAGACCAAGCCAGTTGTGAGCCATCGGCAGTCAACGTTTCTGAAGTTGAGAAATGAGTGCCACCATCCTTGAGCACCATGTGACAGGTGCAAACCTAGCCTAACAGTTATTTCGGCAACCGTGTGTCAGACTCGTGCTGGTCTTTGACCAGTAACACGTCCTTTCCAACACGAATAGAGGAGAGCACAGGTGTGTTTAACACAAAGTGGCGGTTAGGAGAAAGTCAATTCATTTTTCCTTTTGGATTCAACCAAGGGCTCTGTCTCTTCTGCCAGAGTTTAGAGTCTAGTGAGACTAGTGGCATCCACATTGAAACAATATTCTAAGAGACAGTGATCTCAGTCCAGTCCCTATGTTCATCCTTCCAAAGAACGTTCTTCTTTGGTTTTGACTGAGACAACGTCTATTCTCTTTTGTTTCTGAAATATCTGATAAACTGGTTACTGAGTTTGTTACAATTGAGGTGCGTGAAATCATACTCAAATAAGATGTAAGTGAAGAGCCTACTGTACCTGGCTCTGTGGCTTAGCTGGTTAAAGCGCCTGTCTAGTAAACAGGAGATCCTGGGTTCAAATCCCAGCGGGGCCTGTTCCCTTACTTTCTTCCTGGCTTTTGTGATTTAACCTCTTTTCTCTAGGTAAGTAGGAACCAACTTGAATTTACACAGGATGAATCTTGTTAATGCTCAGGCCTTTGAGAAGAATTCCCAATACAAATACCAAGAATAATTAAAGGACTCAGAATACTATCCTAGTCGTGATATTTGCAGGAGGCGAGTAGCGTAGCCAAGGTTTCCCTCTTTGTCCTGCCATTTGAGATCAAGTGACAGAGACTCAACCACTTTAAAAACATGCCCTTTCAGATGTTTTTTGTATTACTAAGAAATTTACTGACTACCAAGAGAGGATTACTTGTTGATTGCTGAGCATCTGGAAATGCAAAGACTTTAGAAGACTATTTTTAAAGACTCTTTAAGTGGATTTGAATTTAATGGATGACATCTTGTAACTGAGGAAGCGCTGAGTGGCTAAGAGTACTAACTGATAAAGGGTAGCTACTCTGTAAGACAGGTTCAACCGTGTCCTGGACATTCACAATTGTGTCTTTGCTGAAGGGAGTTCTCTCTCACGGAATTACTATTTCTTTCCTGGCCCAAATTATTCTTTATTCAAACCACCTCCCCTATTAAATGTTCCCTGGCTTGGGGTCCTCAGACAGACAACTCTCCCCTTTTGTGCTATTAAAGGAGGCATGCTATTGTTTAGGCCACCTGTGTGGTTCTTTCTTCTTCATGTCTAGATATTCATTGGTAAAGTTGAGCACTGGATAGTTTGGTGAATTCACTTGAATGAAATGTCCATTAAAAAGTGAAGGGTAAGGCATGGCCATGATGAGAAATGGCAGAGAAAGAGAAATGCTTAGGAAGTATGTCCACTTGGTATCTAACCAGGAAACTTTAGGTGTGAAACAAATGTGGTAATGACCATACTGGGGATAACTACTTCCAGAAATCATTAATCTGCAGACTCAGCTGAGATCTTCTGACTTCATCTATCCTTGTTACCTGTTATCACACTTTCTTCTCTGTATTGGGGTGGTTTAATGCTGAGTCTCTATCTACAATTCCACATACAAGCACATCAAACTTAGGAGTGTCAAACACTCTTAGATGGTTAAGTTTTAAGTTCTTGAGTCTTGTACCTACACCGTGATTGCAACTGGAAGAATCTCAAAGCATTTGGTGCTTTCCAGGGCTGATGTTCACATCCTGACTCATTGAGGTCTCCAGAGTCGATCTTTCCTTCCTTAGGATTTCATTAACTCTAAACCTCTTGGCTGCCTGCCTGGAGCTGATCTCCCCAAATATCTACATCTAAGATAGAGCTCTCCCTAGTTTCAAATTCATATTTCCATCTCTACTTGGATTTCATATAGGTACCACTGGCACAGGGCACCATAAACTCAACTGACATCAATCCCATTGGAAACCTGTAGTTAACCTTGATTCCTCCCACCATCAAATCATCACAAAGTCCTGTTGACTTTGTCTTCAATATGTATAAGATGTCTTTCCCTTCCTTTTCTTCTGTTGGTCCCTCTTTGGGTCTTCAATATCTCTTCTTGACCATAATCTATAATAGCTTCCTCTCTATCCCCCGTCTTCAAGATTGGTCACCAAAGCCATTCTCAACATGTGTATTCTACAACAGTTAGGTGTCGTGTCTCCTAAGTGCTAACTAGGTCAAGTTGATCAGTTACCAGCTCTGGTTCAAATCCTCTATATCCTAGTTACTGCCCATTTTCTTTCAGCTTCTCATCAGCTACTCAAAGGAGTCTTTAAAATCACCAGCCATAGTTGTGGTTGTTCTAGTTCTTGTTTTCATTTTCTCAGTTTTGCTTCATATAAGAATAAATCTTCTTGGTGAATTTTATTGTTATTGGATGTGCCTCTTTATCTTTGGTCTTCCTTTTTACCTTGGAGTCTACTCTGATATTGATATATATCCGATATTGAAATAATGGTTCATGTTTTCAAGGTATATCTTCCCTCACCACTCTACTTTCAACCTGTCATCTTTATTCATCTTATTTGTCTCTTGTAAGCAGGGTACGGTTGGCTCCTGTTTTTCTTTGTTTAATTTTACTATTTAGCGTGCCAGTCTCTGCTTTTTAATTATGTATTTATCTCATTTACATTAAATGCAATTATTTATATTTGGATTTAAGTCCATCATCAAGTTAATTGTTTTCCATTTGTCTCACTTGTTTTTTGTTCCTCTTTTTCTGCCTTTCTTTGATTTAATAATTATTATTCCATTTAAACTTTGTTTGACCTAAAACGTATTCTTTTTTTCCTCCAGCTGCTTTTAAGATTTTTTAAATTTTGATCGTCAAGCATTTCAATATAATTTGGTTGGTTACAATTTTCTTTATGGTTATCCTGGCTGCCATTTGCTGAGTTTATTGAATCAATAAGTTGATGTGACTTTTTTTCCCCCTATTGATCTGTGTCCTTAAGATTAGTGCATTTTAATTATGTAAATTACACTTTGATTTTTTTAAAAAAGAAATCTTCACTGATGACATCTACACTCCAAGAATTAATGGTTAGGCTCCAACTTCTCTCCTCGTATTCAAATTAAAATATACCTTCCCCTCTTGGGAAGGCACATCCTGTATTTTCTCTGATCTGGCCCACATATTCCCATTTAATCTCATTTATTTCCATGTCCTGCTTCAAATTCTTGGATATCCCCCTACCACCAACATCATGCTGACTCCATTCAGCTCCTAATGACAAAATCCCCTTTCGAACCTCTCTGCATCATACTTCAGCATACTCTTCATGTATGAAGTCTCATATCAGTTGTTATTTTCTCTAGAAAGCCATCAGGGGCACTGGATAGTTTCCAATTTTTTGGCTGTTGTAAACAAGCCTCTCTGAACATTATAGTAGATATATTCAGTGAATGCATTTCTATTGGTATACAACAGTGTTAACTTGGTAAAGGGCAATCCCCCCCAACAGGAAAAAGACTTGGGGTATCAAGAAATACTTACTTTTACCAAAACACTCTTCTGTGGGGTTTCCGTAGTGTAGTGGTTATCACATTCGCCTAACACGCGAAAGGTCCCCGGTTCGAAACCGGGCGGAAACACATAATTTCTTTGCTTCTAAACCTATTTCCTTTTAGGTATGAACTTGTACTTTCTTTTGAGGGTCTCAGACTTAAAAACAAATGCGAGTATTTGTGACCCCAAAATATGCCGCTTTAGCATAAGGATGAGTTTGAGCTGAGAGCAATTAAGAAAAAACAAACAGAAAGGCCTCTCTGTCTTCCTCCTGTCAGCCTAAAAGCAGGGCATAAATGTCCCTTCGTGATGGTATTCCCCTCCCATCTCCCATACCAGAGGAGGAGAACTACCCTGATCACTAGAGATGGAAAGTCAGCACCAAGATGAGTCTGCAGAAACAAATCCCGCTAAAATAACCCCCTGCTTCCACTAATTTCCCCATATAGTTACCGTCCCACACATGTTGCCCCTAAAAGCCCAAGCTCCCCTTTTCTTTGTCTACCCACTTCCCTATAATGTTGTTAAAATGGTATAAAAGCTTTCGAGTATAACTGCTTCTTTGGGTTCTCACCTCTTTCCTGGGAAGCCTTCATGCATGTAAAATTAAAATTAAAAATATCCACATCAACAAAATTTGTAAACTTTTTCTCCTATCAATCTGCCCTTTGTCAGTTGGACTCACAGACCCCTGCCACAAACCTAACAGAATAGAGGAAAAATTCTTCCTCCTTACATGTGGAAACTGTGACAATCCAGGCTTTAGGAATTTGAGGAAAATACACACATATCCAAAAAGATGTTAAGGAAGAAGCATGTAATGTGAAGCCAGGAGTACTTGAGTTTGAACCATAATTCACATGGTTCCACACAAAATAAATAAGGTACGTAGTGTGTTAAAGGACCATGAGTGATGTGGAGAAAAATAAAGCAAAGAACAGGGATGGGGGGACCACTAGAGCGAGGGGAGTGTAGGGCTTAGATATAATGTGCAGGCTGTGTTTCCTGATAAGTTGATACTTAAGAAAGCACCTGAAGTAGGTAAGGGACTGGGTCCTACATATAGTGAAGCAAGAATAGCCCAGCAAAGGGCACAGTGGGAAAAATGAGGTCGCGGGCAGCTCAGCAGTCCAAGTGGGGACTTTGGCATTCACTCTGATGAAAAGAGAAGATGTTTTTGTGTTTTCAGCAAAGCTGTGCTCCAAGTGTTTTGTGTTCAAAAAGATCCCTCTGATTGCTTATCATTGAGTATTCTGTAAAGCCAGAAAGGGTGGAAGAAGGGAGACCTATTAAAGATTTTTGCAGTATTCCATGTCCGAAATGAAGGTGCCATGGGCCAACGTGATAGCAGGTGGATGGTGAGAAGTTTTTCGGATCTAGATGTATTTTGAGGGGAGAGGAAAGAGAACCCCTCAGATATGTGGAATAAAAGAATAATCGAGGTCAAGGGTATTGCCAAGATTTTTGCCTATTGGAAAAACTGAAGTTGCCATTAAGTGAAATATGGAAGCCAGAGCTTGGAGAAGTTTTGAGGGGACACTCAGGAACCAGTCATCCTCTCTTTTCTAACACACTACATGGTAAATGACATATACTTGTCTTCAGCCTAATGAGTGAGGGGCAGGCAAGAGGGGCTGTGATGGCCGAGTGGTTAAGGCGTTGGACTCGAAATCCAATGGGGTCTCCCCGCGCAGGTTCAAATCCTGCTCACAGCGGCATGCCTTTTGGTTTGGGGCCCACAGCCTGAGGCTCCTGCAAGATTAAATGGCTCCCCGCCCAGAGAAGTCTCTAAAGTGGCAGTTCCAACTTATAACTCAAATCCTTTTAGGCAAAACATTGACTGCGTGGAGGTGAAGGTGTTAAGTCTGGCGAGTGTCTGATCACAGCAGCAAAAAGAACACGGGAGACATTGAAATTTGGAGGAATAGATGCCCTGATTATAGAGGGCCAGCAGCTTCCTTAAAGGCATTCTCGGGCAGGAACCTTTAGTGTTTACACTGACATCAAAGGCTGGTGAGAGCCATAAAAAATTTAGTATAATCCTCCCTCATATTCGCCAAGCACTCTTTGCAGCACTTTTTACAAATGAGGAAATTGAGGCACAGAGACAATATATTTTGACTTGGCTTTGCCTTTTTAAGCCCATATGCAACCTCATCTCCTCAGTGGACTAAACCTCTCTTATATAAGCACTTTTGCATTTTCAGCTATTTTGTCAACTTTGAAGAGCTAAGTAAAATTTAAGCCAATTTTGTATTTGTTAGTAAGTGAGTTCCTGGTTTCCAAGTTTCTTTGTCAAATGCCATTTTTAAAATGTATGCTTCTATTGACTTCCTGCCTCCTTATTGCATTTTGTGTTTACTGCAATTTGTGGGCTGGTGAATATTATGGATGGGGAAAGGCAGTAATGAAGAGCTCAAAACTAGGCACTAATATAACCTGGGTAAGGAGTGAAGAGAGGACGTGGAAACTAGTCCATGGAGATATGTTCAAGTAAAACCACAAAACAAACAGCTGCGAAGCACCAAACAAGTTTCCAATGCATACAGTCAGAAAATAAGTGAGGATTGACCTGTTTTCAATGAAAACATTTTATGTAAATGTAGATTATGCAAAGAAGTCACAAAATAAATTATGCTTTCCCAGAATTGGTACAGATTTTGTACCTAATCCCTGTCTAAATCAGAAAATCAACCACTTCTTCGTCTGACAGAAATTGTGTATAGTAACAGAAAATACAAGTATCCAAACTTCTGTGACAGGTGCGGGCCAGTGGCGCAATGGATAACGCGTCTGACTACGGATCAGAAGATTCTAGGTTCGACTCCTGGCTGGCTCGCTGACTTCACTTTTTTTTCACACTTTCTAGGTACTTTAAAAAAAAACAACAACAAAGAAACAAAGCAAAAAAAAAAAAAACTTTGAAGCAATCCCAAAAGTCTTTCGAATCACTTTCTTGGAACTGATCCCAGGTGCGCGGAGGCCAGCGACCGCGCCGGGTCCCACTCGCTGCCCGGAACTCACGGGCCGCCGGGAGGGAGGGTTCTCAATGAAAAGAAAGGACCAAGCACAGACCCGACGGGAGCCGACCGAGCTGCTGGCCACGCGGAGCACGACTCATTTTCTTCCCAAAAACTTCTTTGAGGCGCCCAGATACTACTGTCCTGAGTGTCACTAAAAACTGAGCAGGCATATTTCGAAGACTCCTCAATTTCCCCTTTCCTAAAAAACATCTGCCCGGGTCCCATGTAACTCCGTCAAGTTTTTCTGTAATGTCTTCCTAGCAGGTGTACTTATTTTATTAAAAACCAAGCGAGACGAAAATAACCGTCGTCTTGTGGAGGGGGACAACGTCTGAACTCTCGATTCTGAGCCCCGGCGATTTGGGGTTGGGGGTGGTTTGAGTCTGGCAGGTAGAAGGCCAAAAGGGCATCCTGTGTGGCCCGTACGGGGATCGAACCCGCGACCTTGGCGTTATTAGCACCACGCTCTAACCAACTGAGCTAACCGGCCACCCTGGAGGAAGCCTTCTTTTTTTTTTTTTTTTTTTTTTTTTTTAAAAAAGTAAGTTCCTCTACATTTTTGTTTGTCAGAAACTAAAGGGAATTTCCTTTCTTCCTCCTCCCTCTCCTTCTAAGGGAACCTTCCAACCATATGCATAGACTGTAATGAGGAGTCTACATTCTTTCAAATTCTTCGGATTTGGAGAAGAAAATCCACGAAGAAAGTTGTGCGCAGAGGCTGAGCCTGTATTTGAGGAGGATGCATTGTAGCTGGATTTTCAGTAGTCGGTGCAGGAGGTCCCCCCTTTTTAGAAGCACGTCTGTAGCATTGGGTGACAAATTGCACGCTTGTCTTTCATGACTTGTAACTTAATGACCCGTTAAGTTCAAGGCGAGGGAACGAAGACAAGCGGTGAAGGAAAGGACCCCGACCCCGGGGTCGCGGAAGACCCGCAGACCCCTGCCATGACGTGCGGTCCGCGGCTGCACGGCGGCCCCTGGAGGCACCGGCCACACACTAAGTCGGGGTCACCTATTGTCTTGTTAGGAGGTGGGAGAAAGGGGCCGCGGAGGGCGAGGTGGTGGCGGCGCCCCGGCGAGCGTTCAAGTTCTCGCCCAACCGCACAGAGGTTGCGGGGCGCGAGCCGAGGGAGCCCCGCCCCGCGCGGCGGAGGCCGGAGCCCGAGAGCTGTGCTCCGCGGGGCCCGGAGACGGGTGCGAGGCGAGGCGTCCGTCGCGCTAGTTTCCTTGTAACTCGGCAGTTTTCTTCCGGCCCGATGCCTAGACAACTTCGAGAGAATACTTTTATTCGGAGCTAAGTGAACGAGCAAGTAATGACGTTGTCGATTTGAGAGCCGGCGCGGGCGCGGGAGAGAAGCTCGAGCATCCAGGGTCCACGGTTCACGGTCTAGGGCAGAGTCCGCGCGGATCTTCCGCCTTGCATTCTTGCAGTCTGCGGGGCTCTGGTCCTCGGCCCAGGGCGTCCGAGCCTCGACCCCACACGGAGGGATGCTCTCCGACGTGGCCTCTGCAGGCTGCGTCCTCCTTGTCGCCGCAGTGAACTGCCTCCCCAACCGTGTCGCGGACCCCAAGGTCTGCAGGCAAAGCCACCGTGACGCATCTCTCTTGTGTCCCGCCTCGCAACCCCAAAACGATTACTCTTGGTTCCTTCCCCCCCTGGCCAAATGGGGTTTCCCGGGTGTTAGACCTCCCAGACTTTTACGACTCCGCCCTGGAGTGTCCGGGAGGATTCTGCACGCGGGGAACTCGCTCTTCTAGAAAAACGAGCACCTTCCCAGTTGGTGAAACCCAAGATGGGGGTCTGTTGTCCTTACCCCCTCCAATTCCCCCCAAATCCTCCGTGGAGGCTACTGGAGCGCTCGGTTTCTTGTATATCCTCCCCAAAATATTCTATGCATCATCAAGCATACCTTTAATATCTCCACTTACATCACTGGCAATACACAAGGGAACATTTGTCATAAATGCAAGAAAATTTCAAATTATGTGTGTTATATTCCAGATTAGAGTCTATGAATTATCCAACATCCCGGGAAAAAATAATAAATAATATTAAGAATCCCTATTATATTTTACAGCATATATATATGTTATATATGTATATATACCATCACATAGAATCTTAATACTACTAAAACTCAAATTTATGCTTATACTACCATTCTTTCTGCCTTTCTACCATTCTACCATGCCTTTCTTCATAGTAAAATGATGCACTAGGCCTGTCCCGGTAGCTGAAAACCAAATGCTGTATAAGATAAGCAAAACTTCTTAGGGGATTCAAAGTGCTGACAATAATGTAAGGATCTGTAAGGCCCAGCACTAAGAGAAGGCAGGAAGAGAGGTAACTAAGTGAAGAATTTAAAGTGTCCATGCCCTGATTCTTACACATGCATTTAGTAACGCCCTCCCTTACCCACCCCCCCTCTGAAAAAGACACTGGGAGGGTTTTCTTTCTTTACCTCAAGGAATTGCTGGAAGCAATTAGGTATATGGACATAACATTGGGTTTTGCCAGAGAATTTACAAAAACCCTTTCCCTGATGACTGTAAATGTCTGTAGCTCCTTTCCAAATAACTGGTACTGTGGACTCACCTTATTTGAAGGTGATCGACATATGATATGGTTGGTATTTACTCAGCAATGAGAAAGTCAACGACATTTGCAAAAGAACTGGTCACGTCTGCCGAGACCCGGGATCGAACCAGGGACCTTTAGATCTTCAGTCTAACGCTCTCCCAACTGAGCTATCTCGGCAAGCCCACACACCACCTTTCATCAATTACTTCTGAAATACCCTTTTCTGAAAAACCTATTTTCTTTTTTTTGGATGCTACATTTCAGAAAAAATTAGTAAAGTCTTTGTCTTGTTTTCTGCAAATATAACATTTTGCCCATTTCAAAAATAGATGTGCCAACATAAAAATTAGGCAATGGGGAAACATACTCAAAGTTTCCTAAGTATTATAGGAAGAACAAAAAAAATGATGATCATGAAAATTTTATATACAGTTTTTAAGGATAGGAATTAGTTGGGGTGTAGTGATTCAAATCTTCCCGCTGGAAGAATTCAAGACAACACCGTTTGGAATACATTCTAGTTTGAACCATAAATATTTTCTTTCAGTTGTTTTTATTCCTTTCCCCTTTCATTCTATTAAGGTATAAATTAATACAGTAAAGTACACAAATCTTAAGCACACAGTTAATGATTTTTACAAATTTACATTCCTGCATAACCACCTTGGCTCCCTCAGGGTCCCTTTCCTTTGCCATCCTCCCAAAGTTAGCCACTGGTCTGAACGCTCACTCTATGTGCTGTCATTTATTCTGTAATGTCGTCTACATCAAATCAAATTGAATCTGCATTCTTCTGTCTGGCTTCTTTCACTCAATATTGCCTTTGAGATTCATCTGTGTTTGTATCTGTGAAAAGAGTTTCTTTTCATCGGCTTCCATTTGGTCACACCACAATCTACTTATCCATTCTAATGCTGATGGGCATTTGGTTTCCAGTTCTAGGTTGTAAAAATCATGGAACCTTCTTGCGCAAACTTTCGGTGAACATAAACACTCATCTATCAGATAAATAGATACATACATATATACATAGAGAGGTACATAGATATGCAGATATGTGTATGAAATTGCTGGGTCACATATGCTGGATATGTGTATGTTTGACTTTATTAGATGTTGCTAAACAGTTTTCCAAAATGCATGCATTACTGTACACTATTAACAATAATGTGTGAGGCTTCTGGTCACTCCACAGACCAGCCAATACTGGATATTGTCAACCATTTTAATTTTGGCTATTTAGGCCAGGGTGTAGTGGAGGGTCTTTGTGATTTTAACTCATATTTTTTGATGACTAATGATACTAACTATTAACAGGGAAGAGAATAAGATATTTTTGGTGTTTCTCTATATTTTTTAAAATATTTACATTATAGGACTATCTATTATGGATAATTGAAAAAAATAATAATTTAGCATATCCTTCATCAAAGATTAGATGAAATATTTGCAGTCAACAAACCCCACTTCCTGTATAATGCAAAACGTTTTAGTATTTAGGTATGGACAAGGCCAAACACAAATCTTTCCTTATTTGCTCAAACCTGCTGATAAGGGCAAACACAGACCCTTCCCCTTTCACCCTTAGCCAAGTTCTTACTCTTTGTCTCAGGAGTGATTAGCTAAGATGAGAGCTGTTTGCCCTTGTGTTTCCCCTGGTTCAATGATTCGAGAAGGACACACAGGATTCAGCATATAGTTGTCCTCACAGCTATTATTTATTATAGCAAAAGGACACAAAGCAGATTCAACGAAAGGAAAAGGCACATGGAGCAAAGTGCGGAGGAAACCAGGTTGCAAGTCACACAGGATGGGCTTAGTTCCTTCAACACAAAATTGTGACAACATGTGAAAAATGTCCACTGGGGAAATCCACTAAGGACTCTGTACCCAAGGTACTTGGGGGAGGCTGCCTAGCGTACATCAAAAATCCAGACCACGAAAGAAAGCAGCTGCTCAGCACGAACCATATGGTTCACATAAACAGCTTGGGCCCTGAGCCACTCCGTCATCTGGGAAATGGTGGGAACTCTCTTAAAATCCAAGTTCCCAGGTGCCATCCAAGGGCCAACCTTGCAAGCAGGCCTTTCGAAGGAGAAGAGCCTCAGGCCTGTTATGCTAACTTTCTAGACCCCCAAATGAACACTTTCCATTCATCTGCTTGAAGTTTCTCCAATGCAAAACAATTCCAAATAACCTCGTCTGGAAGTTGTGTACTAGCCCTGTAAAAGTCTATGACAAACTAGCCTGTAGAGAGCACTCTGACCCTTCACTCCGGGGTGCTTCTGATCGAAAGAGCCTAAAGAAAGTCAATGTCCGCATTTATCTGGTTTTCGTCTTTGACCATTCAGTGTCCTGAGTCACACAGGAGCAAAAGCCCACCCGGGACACCATCTCATCCACTCAGACACTGAGTCCTCCCAAGCCCGCTGTGCTTCTCTCCGCGTGGGATCCCACAGGGAGCCCAGCTCCTCATCCGCGTGCCCCAGGCAGCCGTCCGTGGTAGCTTAGAAGGATTTCATTGCGCGTCTTGGCTTGAGAATTCTTTTGGTTTGTTCTTTTGCTGGCTTTTGTTTAACCTTCGTTTTGTGGGTCACTCCGAGCCCACCCCTAAACCGTCTTCAAAAGCCCTCATTACGACCTGCTTTGGCACTATGGTAGCAATTCAGTTCATTCCCCCCCCACAATGGCAGAAGTTAACTCCTTGAACTATCTCTTTGGTATGTCCTTGATTATTTAAGATAACAAAGTCTTTCCACTTTTGAAACAGCTAAGGTTATTTATAATCATATTACCTCCTATGTTGACATTTTAAAATAGACTTCATTCTTTCAAGCGTTTTAAATCTACGTAAGAATTGTATGGAAAGTACAGGGTTCCCATGTTCCCTCCTCTCCCAACTTCGGAGATTCTCCTATTATTAACATCTTGTGATACATTTGTTACGATGGATGAACCAAGACTGATGCATTGTTACTAGCGAAAGTCCATAGTTTACATTACGATCTGCTCTTTGTGTGGTACAGTTCGATGCATTTGCATAATGCATTAGTTGAATGACTAGTAGGCATCGTGATGTAGCGGGAGGCTGCTACTGGCCTTCTGATGATGCGTCAGAAGGAGGATTATCAGTCCTCAGTGGACCACCGGCAACTGAAACTGTCAAAAAGTAAAGACGTACGTAAGGGGGGGATTACTGTGCAGATGGTCCCTGACTTACGAAGGGTTCAATTTATGACGGTGCAAAAGCCATACACATTCAGTGGAAAGCATATTTCGAGTTTTGATCTTCTCCCAGGCTGTGATGTGGGCAGGATCCTCTCTAGTGATGCTGGGCAGGGGGCCGCGGGGAGCCGCCAGCCATGGGGTCCCGAGGGCCGGCGACCCACACACTGGAAACCATTCTGTCCCCACACAGCCATCCAGTTTTTCACTTTCAGCATGGTGTTCAATGAACTGTGTGAGGTGTTCAACACTTCATTACAAAATAAACTTTGTGCTAGATGACTTTGCCCAGCTATAGGCTAATGTAAGCATCCTGAGCACATTTAAGGTGAGCAAAACTAAGCTACGGCATTCTGTAGGTTAAGTGTATTAAGCGCATTTTTAACTTGTGATATTTTCAATTTATGATGGGTTTATCGGGACGTAAGCCCACTGTAAGTCAAGAAATATCTGTATTTGTAAATGTTTCCTATTCATTTTCCTTGTTCTTTGTTTTATGCTTCGTCTTCCAGCCCGTTTCTGCCTTCTCTGGCCTTACTCCAACATTGTCCCTGATTCTCACCGGCTGTGAGCCTCTGCTCTCCGTGACCGTGATTCATTGGCTCTGCCCCTCTCTCCAGGTTTTGGGTCTGTGACCTCAATATTCTCATATATCTAAGGAGAGTTACTGATT
This sequence comes from Nasua narica, assembly GCA_028533885.1. Lineage (NCBI taxonomy): Eukaryota > Metazoa > Chordata > Mammalia > Carnivora > Procyonidae > Nasua > Nasua narica. The sequence goes on from CM052802.1 coordinate 128,273,695, forward strand.
TTCAGAGTGTTTGGCTTTTCTCTTGTTCTGGGGTTGAGAGTGGTGAGTCCCCAACTTTCCATGTGTTGGAAACGGAAAGTCCTCTGGGTTCACTTTTAAAATCTGATTGTCAGTTGGATACACAGGCAGCTGCACATTGTTTCTCAGTAACTCGTGATCCTACTTAGTTAGGTGTTTACTACCTGAAGCCTTTTGATCTTTTTCCTCCTCAAGTCAAATCCTAATGACATTTGCACCTAAAACCGGTTGAGATTTCCCAGAGGGCTCCTAGAAAATCTGCGAAGACTTGCTCTCTAATATTGTAAAAAGAGAAGTGTTAGAAATAATGAATTATGTTTGCCATATTACTATCGATCAGTTGCATGAGAAGCATTGTTAAATCAGAGGGGATGTCTAGCCTTCCACCTGAGTTAGTCAAAGGGCAAGGTGCGAGGGACAGTCCCCTAGACTTCCCTCCCTTCTGGCACTCTGAAAGTTTGGCGGTTTCCCAAAAACACCTTTGGTTTCGATAGTTTGCTAGAAGAAGTCACAGAACTCGTCAAAGCTGTTATACTCACTAGTTACAGCTTTTTACAAGGAAAGGACACAGATTAAAATCAGCCAAAAGAAAACACACATAGAGCGGATTCCGGCAGAGTTTCAAGATGGCACTCCTGCTGTTCTCAGGGTAGGTTACTTTCCTGGCTTCGGTGTGTGACGATGCACAGAGTGTTGTCAGTTTAAGAAATTCTCCTAAACTTCCATACCCAGAGTTGTTACTGGGGCTTCGTTACATGGGCCTAAGCCCTTGATGACCCCGTGTGCCTGACTCACTCGCCGGGCTGAGTGATAGGGTAGCGAAGCCCTCCCCCTAAATCACACTGTTGGTCTATCTGACATGAGTGCCGTGTGGGGCCACATCCACCCTCAGAATAAATCCGACTAACAAGTATGACACAGATTTTCTCCCAATGGCTGAAGCAAGGGCCAGGCCTCTCTTCTGCGCCGCATGGGAAGGGATGGGCTCCTCTCCACACACTCAGCTCGCGTGGTATCTGGCAAAGAAGGGAATTCAGCCATGCTATTTTTTGGAAGAAACTAATAACACTGGTAAAATAAAGGAAATGTTCACCCTTCCCTGTGTGTGGGCCCTGCCCCTGGGCTCCGGGGGGAAGCTCTCCCAGGTCAGAATGACTCAGCAAAACCTCGGACCACGGGCTCTACTCCTGCCGGAGCACTTTGTACAACTGCTTCCTTAAAGAAAATAACCAAAAGGAGCTTTCCAAACATAAAGATAAAAGTTTTTAAACCTCCCTGGTTCCTGCTAGATTAAAGTCATACTGCCTTGCACATACTAAAAACATAAGATGAAGTCTGTAACTTTCTGGAATATGTCTTCATCATGATGATCTCTAACTTTTTAAAATGTGAAAAACATGTATAACCCTGTATGACATGTTCCCTCCCTGGGACACTCTCTTCTTTGTGAAGATTGTGTATCCTAGGCGGCAGACCTAACTTGGGCTCAGATAAAAGTCTTTTCTTTCCTCTTTAAAAATTGGAATAGGGAGAACCTTTATACCTACAAATATTTAGAACCAGAAGAATGTATTATCTAGGCAAGAAATTAAAAATAAAAGTTAGCAAAATTGTTATATGAAATATAATTTGGAGGTCACAAAAGACACAAAGGTAGGCCATATTTGTAATGGATAAAATCACTTGCAGAGGTTTTTAAGGATCTGGATCTTTTCAGTCTGCACCAAAAATAGAAATGGAAGCCGGGCGAAATAAATAGTAAAGAGACCCAAAAGGTCAAAACTGGAAGAAAGGTTTCTTGTTCAACGATTTAAAATTCTATCACTCCATAAATAGTTATAAAAAATGACTGGACACTGGGGCGCCTGGGCGGTGCAGTTGGTTAAGTGTTACACTCAGGTCGTGATCTTGGGGCCTGGCATCGGGAAATTTTAAAAGTAGACCCTCTGGCCCTTTCTGGTGGCAGCATGAGGTCTAGGCGTCAGGAGTTGTGACTTTACTAGGGGGCTAAAACAAGCTCCTTGCCAATTCTCCTTGTCAGCCAAGCATATCTATTAATTGTCATTCACAGAAGCATAAGTCAACCCTAGAAAAGCCTTGAGTTGTAGTGCTTGAAATATCCAGTACTTTCGCCTGGAACAATCAAAAGAAACACATTTTTTTTTTCCTCCTTATCATTCCCATCCAAGCCACCTCACTTTTTCCTCCTTCCTTTGTTGTCTTCCTCTTCTCTCCCCAAAGTTCTGACTTTATGCCACTGTACTATTTTGAGACTCTATAGACATTTTTGAATATTTTCTACATGTCACATAATGGGCTATGTAATTAAAGGTTTTTTTTTAAAGTCATGGTAATTGTCCTCGATAAGCAAACTAGTAGAAAAGACAATTGTGTATATAAATACATCTTTTTTACAATGAGATAAAGGCAAATTTAATACTATAAATGATCTATTAGTAAGAAGGAAGAAACCATCAGATTTTTTTCTGGGCCATGAGGAATGCGCAGCAATCCCATCATGTAGATCGATGAAGAGCATTGTAGGTAGACAAAGGAGTCAAACAGGCCTCCTGTTTTGTTTTGTTTTGTTTTGTTTTGTTTTTTTCTGCACTAGCAAATCCCTTCTCTGACCTTTGACTTTACATTCTTTAATGAAAGAAACTGCAAGACAAAATAAAACTCTCTTGTTAGTAGTGCTCATTTCTTGGTATCTACGTTTAACCTCTATTTTCCTAAAATAAATGAATTAAGTCAATAAAACAAAAGAAACTCTCACCTCAAGGGGTTAAGGAGGGGAGACAGAGGGAGCAAAGGAACAGAGGCCTCCTCTACCTGAGGCCTTAGGTAGAGAAAGTTTACTGAGAAGGAGAGCCAGGAATTGAGTGGGGGTACTAAAGAAACTAAAGCAGTTAAAATACAGTCCCTGTCCCTCCTCCCCCTGCTACCTCCCCCTGCCCCCCAGATGCTTCTGATCCAATAAGCAGGCAAAGCTCACAGGGGAGCATCCCTGTGAAAGGGGGGGGGGGGTACACAGGCACGTGGTCACCAGGAGAGAAGTGGAGGTAAGAAAAGAGAAAAGAGCCAGGGCAAAACGAGGGTATTTATCAAGGCTCAGAGCATGCACTGTGAGCAGGGAAGTGCTGAGAGACGTTAGGGGGTAAGAGAGAATGAAGAAGAGTCAGTAACAGGTAAATACGGGGAGCATGGAGAAGAAGGGATCAAAACTGAATCTCCCGCAGAGATGAGCACAGCATTTTACTAAGTAAAAGAAGCCTAAAACAGAAGGCCACAAACTGGATGGCCCCCTTTACCCAAAATTCTAGAAAAGGCAACGTGATAGTGGTGGAAAACAGATCAGCGGGGGCCAGGGGCAGGTGTGCCAGGAAGGATGGATTCCGCAAGGGAAGGCGGAAACTCGGGGCAGGGTGCTGTCCTCCATCCCACACATGGTGTGTGATGATCCTGGCCAAGTGGGGACTCCTCAGAGATGTCCCAGGATAAGCCCCAGAAGCCGGAACTGTGCTGGGGGCGAAAGGGATTTTGCAGAGGAGCTTAAGGTAAGGACCTGAAAATAGGCAGATCATCCGGGTTACCCAGGGGCCCCAATATAATCACAGGGCCCTTTAAAAGGTGGAAGAGAGGCATTAGAGTCAGAAAAGAAGATGTGACTCCGGGGGCAAACACCAGAGCCCTTCACTGGCCCGCTTTGAAGGCGGAAGGTGGCTAAGAGCCAGGGGATGTGGGCCGCCTCTAGAAGGTGGAACAGGCGAGAAAGAGGTCTCTGGCCCAGAGCGCCCAGAAGACCAGGGCCCAGCAGGCAGCCGGGTTTCAGTGTGGGGAGAGTCACTTAGGCTTCCGGCCTCTAGAATCCTGAGACAACAATTTTGTGCTATTTTAAGCCACTAAGTTGGTGAAAATCTTACTAAAAAGGAGACATGAGAAAACAGCATTGCTGTTTGTGTGATCAGAGTCACTGCAGGATTGTCACATCAAGCCCTGAGAGCTGGGGACAGCCCAGCCCTTGTAGGTCAGAGACGCCCCCAGCAAGCACCACTTACCCCTGGGGACACTTCTTTGTGCCTCTGACGATTTTACGGTGACACTGTTCGTGTGTCACAATTTGTACTGTGACACCAGGGCTCGGGCATGGCCTTCACTGGGATTATAATATATATATATATATATATATATATATATATATATATATATATATATATATAAACTGCATCAGGTGTTAGCTTTATGAAGATGACGGAAATGTGTCTTCTGTTGAGACACGTGCTGGTGAGAGGTCTTTTTCTCTTTTCCGGTAGTGCTTCTGGGGCCACACCCACAGCGAGGCCTTTGCCTTGGCTCTGCCCTCCGCCCGCATTGGTCTTGGGCTGTATGTACCCACCACCTTCTTCCATCCCTCCAGGCCACTGCCGAAATGCCACCTGCCAGAGAGGGGGCCTTCCCCATCAGCCTCACCTACTACAGCGCGTAGGACACACCCTGGGATCTCCTCTCCCCCATCCTGTTTTTAGTTTGGTCTATAGAAAACTGCATCTCCGAGCGTGTTGACTTTTAGCTGGTCCCTGTGGAATCCTCCCCACTAGCCTAGAGACTTCCTCTTTCTCAGTGGCCACAGTGACCTCGCCCCAGAAGGGACCCGGCAGGAAACCAGGCATTGCATGTTTGTTACATGTTACATGACTGCATTGGAGAGAAAGCACAGGAGAGGGAGCGGGTTGGAGCTTGATCATTTTCTCACGTGTTGCTGTGTGTTGTGTCTACAAAGATGGTCATCAAGGGCCAAGTGTAATACAGAGAATGTGCGTGTCATTAGGGGAACAGAACTGTCAGGAACATCATACTGGAGGAATAGAAGAGGAGGGCCCCCAGAGACAGAATAACTCGGGGAGGGACTGGCTCAAAGCAGAGTAACCTTGAATCATCGATTTCAGACCCAGCGTCAGAATGAACGAATGTAGCTGTCCAAACAGGACTTGTTTTATTTTCTGATAGAAATACATACCCAGCTAACCCTGCCCGATGTTTTACTGCTGGAGGCTGGCTTGTGGGACTCGAATCACATTAAGATTTCACAGGTGGAATTCAGCAACCTCACCGCGCCTTGTGGCATCCGAGCAAAGTTGCTCTTTCCCCGTTCGGGGGCGGTTTCCGCACCTCCCTGAGCCCGCGGAGCTGACCCTGGAGCTGACCAAACCACCCAGGGCGCAGGACCCGGATTTTCCGCTCCCCTGCGCAGTCTCCAGAGAGCTGAGGACTCCTTTAAAGGAAGGAGCGGGGAACGGCTGAGGGGGTTCCTCCGAAGGTGTGCAATGCCCGTACCGTCTCAGGTGGAGGAGAACTTCCTTGGGGAAATTTCCATTTGCTTCCTCTGGTCTGTGGTTTCTTCCTGTTCGAAAACTACCCAACGCTCTCCTTCATCGTGGGAATATCGGCGGTCTCAGCATGGAAAATAAGATGTCCTCCTTCTAGCTTTTTCTTAGAAGAGGAGGGGAAAATGCATTAGAACAAGAAGAATCGGAAATCGCAAAGGGAAGAAAACATGCTCCAGGTGAGGCTCGAACTCACAACCTCGGCATCACCCGCACATATACTGCTGTATAAGTACCGCGCGCTAACCGATTGCGCCACTGGAGCATGCTTTCCTCGCGGCGCCGGCGCGCGCTCTACAGAGCCTCGGGCCAGGGCGCGCCGGCCCCCGCGCCGCCGCCGGAAGCGCGCCGAGCCGCGGGATCGCGCCCCGCACCTGCCGCCCGCCGGGAGCCCATCCCGGCGGCAGCGGCCTGCACGCCTCCCTCGCTCCGCGGAGAGCGCGGCGCTTCTCCGCCCTGGGCCGCCGGGGACCCGCGACGCCCCGAGCCCCTGCGCGGACTCCGGCTCCGCGCGCCTTCGCTGCAGCAAGGGAACGACGTCCGTGGAAGCGGGAGCCGTGGGGCGGAGGCGCCGCTGCTCGGGATGCTCCCCCCCGGCGCGGGGACCGGGAGAAGCCGAGTCCGCCAGCCCCGGCCCCGCAGCGGCGCCCCCGTTGCCCACGTCCTCCCGGGCCTGCCCGAGAGCCGCGATGCGAGTCAGAGCCGGCGGCTCCGGCGCGTCCTGCGGGACGCCTGCTGGCGGCGTGAGCAAGCCGTTGGACACCGAGGCGGGCTCCCCGCCCCTTCCCCGCGCCCTGCACCGGTCTCGGTCTCCCCGCCGCGCCTGATCCTCGCCCGCGCCCCGGGCGTCTCGGGAGAAAGGCCAGTCGTGGGCATTTCTCCGTGTGCTCGCTTAGTTGTCCGACTCGGGCCTGGGGAAATGGCCGCTGTAAAGGACACACACCCGAGGTCCGAAGCCCTTTGGCTTTTATGGCCTGATTCCGTGAAATGGAAGGAGAACTGGGTAAAATCAAGGAGGAAATAGCTGCCTATTCTTGGCCACATAGTGCCTACAAACTGGACTGAGTGATAGGCCAGCGGCCGGCTTTCTCCATCCAGAAACACAAGGGTGGGGGAGGGGAGGGAAGCTGGCTCCGAGTCCCTTGCGCCACTGTGCTCGTGTCGTTCCGTGTATGAACGCCTTGACGTGAGGAGCAGCGAGAAGCACCGTGAGCTCCTGGGTGGACGGCCGCCTCACCAGAGAATTCCCCCCAAAATCCCAGCCATACGGTCCTGGAGCGAGACCGAGGGCGCCTGCACCTCTAGAGATCATTCTCTCTAAATAAGAACCCCAGCAGTTACCCCTGGAGAGAGTTTGCCGTGGCCAGGCCCCGCTCCCAGTGAGTAATGTGACTCTCCGAACAGCACTCACGGTGCGGTGCTCCAAGTCCAGACCCGGATAAGAACCGGTCTCTAGGGAACTGCTGTTCTTAAGGGATGAAACTTACTTGCCCCGCAGTGTCACTGGGTATTAAACTGACTTTCATCAGACAAGATGAGTCTGTGGCACAACATCGGCATCGGAAAGTGAAATTGTGCTCATGGAGGAAAAGCCAAGAGTTAAATGCTTGGAATAGTTAGTGTTAATAAAAGAATATCCATTTCTGACCTCCATCTACTCTTCCAGGGAAGCCTGGCCTGTAAATGGACTACATCGCAGGCTCCCTGCTTTCTGCCTTCAGCTGGAATTGTACAGTGCGAGCACTAGGATATCAGAATGAGAGAGGACACAGAGGTTAGAGTGTTCATTTTTCCACATTCCGTTCTGGTGGTCAACACCCGCCTAGTTCATCCAAGTGGATCTTTCCTTCTAGTTCCAATAATGGCTTCTTCCCTCTCTCTCAGGCCCTCTGGATGCTAACCCTTTGATACCAGTAGCCCTCTGCTCCGCCTTTTTCCTCAACCTGCCCACACCTTTTTTAAATAGCCCCTTTCTGCAATCCTTCTAAAAATACCCCATTGCCAAGTTCCCCTGTGTACCCTCTTGACTTCCTGATTGATAGAAACCGTGATCGAATTGATAATTACGAGTGGCCGTAGTTTGTGAGATACTTTATGATACTATGTTTTGAATGGGGAAGCAATAGCTTGGTAACAAATGTATTTTTGTGATTGTTGGGGTTCAGAACACACTACCCCCAAAATATGGCAACTTGGCAAATTAAATATTTTAAGCTGAAGGAGTCTGAGAAAATGCAAGAAGCAGGAAGGTCACTCTGACCTGCCCCTACCCCCTCCCCTGAAGCTGGTCACAAAACTCTCATTGAGAGGTGCCCTGAGGAAAGGGGCCTCCTTCTGTCCAAAGACAAAGGGCCTCCAAGAAGTTCCTCCCAGTTTACTAGACTTTGGCCTATCATATTTCTCCACAACGGTCCCCTCTTCTCCAACTCAGCATAAAAATACTCAGCTGTAACCACTTCCTTGATTCATTTCCTTATGAAGGCTCCCATGTCCCACAAACCTCTTACCAAGTAAACGTGTGTGCTTTTCTCCTCTTGATATGTCTTTGTCAGTTTAATTTTCAGACCCAGCCAGGGACCCTAAGAGCATCCAGGAAAACGTTTTTCCCTTCCCTATGTAATAGTAATGCAAATACAGGGAAACCATTGGGCCTATAACCTACTTTTCAGGAAGATGATGGAGATTTGCTGACAACCAAAATGTCCTATTAAAGTCATCTCAGACGGTAACTATAGGGGAATGCTCAAATTCTCTCAAAAAGGTGATTCTGAAGACTCCGTGATCCAAGGTTCTCATGATTCTGCTCTGGAAAGAATCTGATATGGCTGGGCTCCATTTATCATTTGAGAAAAATGATGTGTTTTTATAACTGAGGAAAATGCCACTTACCTGTGGGTGTATATTTTCTCTGCAAATGCTTAAGACCATATTAATAACATGGAAATGCTGCGATAGCATTTTACAGATTTATTTTTTCATTTTAGAGAGAGATCATGAGGTAGGGGGAGGGGCAGAAGTAGAGGGAGAGGCCCCCTCAAGTAGACTCCCTGCTGAGTGTGGGGCTCGATGCAGACCCCAGGCTCAATCCCAGGACCCTGAGATGATGATCAGAGCCAAAATCAAGAGTCAGTGACTCGACTGACTGAGCCACCCCGGTGCCCCTGAAATAGCATTTTAAACCTTTCAGGGCTTGGCTGCCACGTGCTTCTGGGCCACAGAACTCTCCATCCCCTTTTATTCCATATTTTTAGAATAGTGGTTCCCCAGAGGAACTGGAAAATTGCCTAAAACCATACCCATGGTTCTGACCCCCAGAGCTCGACTTTATTGGTTTGGGATAGATCCCAGAGACCAACATTTTTAAAAAGCTCCTAGTTGATTCTAATAATCATAGGCCCTCCCTGTCTTTAATCTAAGGAAACAAAGAAAAATAAGGAAAAATGTTTGGATCCCTCTCAAGTACTCGAAGTGGAGAAAAAGCTGAGGTTCTACATCCGTTTGAAAAGGGTCACCCAAAGAATGAATAACTTAAGAGCCCCAGTCTAAAAAAAGAGTTGAGGAATTGAAGCGGATGGCCAAGTTCTCTCTGTACACACCCCCAGGGACTTCATTGAATGTGTTGAGGCAAAAACTGAAAACAGTCATTGGTATTCTCCAACTTGGAAACTGTAGGTTGGCAGTGGGAGGTGGGGGCTGCAGCCCGGGGAAAAGTTGCACAAGACCTTCTGGACTGGAAGCCCATCCCCCCAACACCAGTAAGGGATCCTTCCCACAAGATGGAAAAACTGCCAAACCTCACTCTTCTGCCAGCCTCTCTTTAGGGTAAAGTTAGGAGACTCTTAGAGGAAGAATTATCCAGAATGAATAACCTCCAAGAGTAAACCAAGCCTTGGGAGGTCACAAACAATGGAAAATAAGGCAGAAATGTGGGCAGGTGACCAAAAAGATGCCCAGAAAGTCTATGGCCCCTCCAGCACCGCGGAGGGAGCAGCATCAGGTACAAGACCAAAAGAACCCTAAGATCATCTCTCTCTCTGTCTGTTTCTCCATTTTCTGCCACTCTCAGCATCGTTTTCCGTGTCCACAGCTCCTGGATCCAAGCCTGACACGGGGGAATCCGTGAGTGGCAGCTCGGTCATAGGCTTATGCTCTGGCTGAGGAAACAAAATTACTTTAAAGATGATAGAAATGAATGACAATGATGATGGTAGAGCAAAGACCAGAAAGCAAGTAAAGACGACATTACAGAATTGATGAGAAGCAGCAAGCAGTCTGTCCCCTCCTTCCACACACCGAATGTGCGACAAAACACGCTTAGTGAAAATTTCATAGAATTCACAGGAAAAAGACAAACACGTAAAAGATAACGGAGATCTAAAGTCAGATAACCTGTGTCTGCAGTAGAAAAAAAATTAAGTGAACCAAGAAATAAAACCTCAATAAAAATATTTGTAAAGGGGCACCTGGGTGGCTCAGTCAGTTAAGTGCCTGCCTTCGGCTCAGTTCTTGATCCTGGGGTCCTGTGATCAAGTCCAAGGCCAGGCTCCTTGCTCAGCTGGGAGCCTGCTACTCCCTCTCCTCTGCCCCTCCCTCTGTTCTTGTGCACCTATGAGGGAGGCCCTCAGGGAGGAGGCCCCTGCCAGAGGCCCAACCTGGCAGCCGCCGTGAATAGCCGGATCCCGTCAGACAGGCCCAAGATGGCAGCACCATGGCTGGACCCCCCTGAGCAGGTGAGGAGGAAAAGGCTCCAAACCCTCCTAGCAAGAAATTCTTGCTCCAAGGAATGAATATTCCACCCCCTTGCTAACAACCGTCCATAAAAGAAACCCAAACACCAAGGTGCACAGCCTTTTTTCACCTGCTCTCACATCTGAGAATGTATTTTCGCTTGAATAAAATTCCCGGCTTGTTTCCCTGTACATTGTGCTGTGTCTGTCTGCAAATTCTTTCCCGTGAGGAGACTGAGAGCCTTCAGCGCCATCTCAGGGCCTGGGCTCTCTGGTTCTCAGGAACAGCTGATGCCCTGGAACATTCCTCTCAGATGCTCTCAGCTGTTGGTGGGGGGGGGGGGGCAGGAGGAAACTCAGAATGATGTGCTTTCTTGCCTCCCTCCTGGAGAGGGAACAGAGCTGCTTTGGTTTACTGGGATGCAAGCCGAGGTACTGAACAACAGTAAGAGGAGGAAAGACATTATTAGGGCTCGAAGCCCACGGCCAAGAAAGAATTCTTGAGATGTCTTTGGTGCAAAATAGTAGTTTTATTAAGCAGAAAGAGCTGCTGCCCCGGGGTTGTGAGGGGGGCTGATTATATACCAGGGGGCTGGAGGAGGGGAGGTAAGGGAGGTTTTGAAAGACCTTTCATATGCTAAAGAGGATCTAGAAGATACCAGAGGCCTTGCCACTGTCAGGTTAAGGTGGTTTTTCCTTTTAGTACAGCGCGAAGAGTAAGATAGTTGAGAGCTTCCTGGAGGAATGTCACACTCCTGCTGTCACACGTCCTTACCAGTGACCTTTAGGTTCAGAAGAAATTTAACTTGATTGACATTTCCCTGGGTCTCAGCCTCCCTCAGTTTTATGGAGGGAAGATGATGCCAGGGCTTCAGGGACTGAGTTCTGGGTCTTTGGAAGTTAGGCTCTGGATAAGAAAGCCTCTTTCCTGTAAATCACTAGGACATGTGTAAAGTGAGGGAGACTCGGTCTTGGAGGGTTGTGATCTCTACAGGTTAACTCTGTGCTCTTCCCTTAGGGCAGCCAGGGGTGCCTGAGGACTGTCACCTATATCCCAGGGGGGGAGGTGCGAGGTGTCAGCCTCTGCTTTGTCCTCAGCTAACTTTCCATTCCCTCATCACCCCTAACCCCCCACATTGTTCAAGGGTCAACCATATATATATATAAAATACTGTGTTACATAGAAAATATTACACGGCGGGCGTCTACAGTACCCACTCTGGAATATATAAAACCCCGTGAAGAAAACCCCAGGAGTTCGCCACCGTGCCGTTCTTTGGGTCCCAAGATCTCCTGATCTGTCTTTTCTACATCTTCGTCTCCCACGTGATGCCGAGATTTGTAGCTCCACTTGGTGGAAGGAATAAGGGGAAGTGTCTAGTCCATCTATACAAGTTGTGCTCCGTTCAATCTATTAGTTTTTGTATTTTCATTTCTCATCTTACGGATGAGAAATGAAAAGTAAGTTTTTACTCCCATCTTGAGTAAGTAGTTTACTGTAAGAGTTTACTGTGAAGATGGATTCTAGAAGTCAGAGAATCGTCAAAGTCACAGTTTTTAGATTTGACCTCAGGCCCCATGAAGGGGGGTTGGGTAGTCGGACATCCAGATCCAAGGACCTGTGAAACCCAATTTGCTTGGCGGGCCTGTGTATCCCATGGATGCTTGAGGTACTTGATCCTCACGGCTGCCATCATGGATGTAGTGCTTCTCTCTGTCTCTCCCTCTCCCCTTCCCTCCGCTGCTCTCTTTCTCAGCAATAAAGAAAAATGCCACACCTAAAAATAAACATATGACAACAAGAAAAATAACAGCCATTCCCCCAACACAAGTCACATTAATGGGGCATTTTATATGAAGGACAGATGTCTGTTTTGCCCAGTGTGTGGCATTTTTTAAATCTAATTCATTTTGTATTTCCTAAACACTTATTAAATTTAACATTTTTTATTAAAATAAGATACATTCTTCCTTCAACTCCTTCAGGAGATATTTACTGATGGCTTACCAGGTGTTGGCCATTACTGTAGACGCCATGGATGTATGATCCTAGCCAACAAACAAGAGTAGCTGAGCTCAGCTGTCTTATTCTCCAATATGGGCTACAGACCATATAGGAGATAAATCACTAAAACATATATCCTATTGCATTTTGGTAAGTATATAAATACATGTTAGTAGTAAGCAGAGAAGGGAGACACTGATGTTGGAGGATACTGAAATGTTAGACGGGATGGCCCAAGAAGGCATCACTGAGAAAGTGGAGGGCGCAGGCTTCAAAGAAATGAAAACATGCACTCTAAGGGCATTGGTAGTCCGAGCGCCGAGCATGCCAGGCGGGGAAGCGACCTGAGCGAGACCGTGACACAGGAGACTGTTGGTTTGCTCCCAGAGGAGCAGGAAGGCCGCTAGGACTGCAGCAGCGGAATAGGGGGAGACCAACAGGAGAGCAGAGAAGGGAGGGCCATCCTGGATTCTGTAATCAGGGTGACCGTGCAGCCGGGTTTATGCCTAGTGTTCTGATGTGATTATTAAGGATGCTGTTTGCATTCTCACCAGTGTCCTACAGTGGCTAACTCTAGGTTGTGATTGAAACTCAATACAAATTAGCTTATCTGCTGGCTTCTATTGGCATTAATTGTTGGAATGGTGGAGCTTTAAGGTTTCCTACACCTGAATTTCAGGTATCCCCAACAATTTAAAGGAGATACGGCAGCTTTATCCCCATTTACTATGGCAAATTTCCATTTTAGAACTCCCTGCTTGTGTCAGCAGTAATTTTCTGAGAATACAGTATATAGATTTGGTGATTCATTTCTGGTTCTAGCTTTTGGTGTCAAGGACACCTTCCTTTTCAAATCCTCTACTGATGATGAAAAAGTTAATAGCTGGAGGCCCCAGTGAGATTCGAACTCACGACCCCTGGTTTACGAGACCAGTGCTCTAACCCCTGAGCTACGGAGCCTCGTCGCGGAGCCCTTCACCTCCTTGCCCTAAGGCTGATTATATATGCAGCTATTGCGTTTTTCGGTTTTGTGAGTTTCTGGATGTGTGATATTCCACCCCTCCCTTTTCTGATGTCCTCCGTAACAGTTTTCACGTCACGAAGGCTGTCTGGGGACTGGGCCCGGACGCGAGACCCCACAAAGCAGGGAGGCGGGGGTAAGGAAGGAAGCCGCGCGGGAGCTCGCAGGCCTCCCGACCCGAGGGCGCCGCAGGTGCCTCTGAAACCCGCCAGGAGGGCGGTACTTTCCACCTCCGCGGCCGGGCGCCGCCTTCCGCAGAAAAGGCCGCTGCCTTCAGTTCAGACCCGAACACCCCGACTGCGGGCGAATACCCGCCACTCATTAAAGAGACTCAGAAAGATAAGATCCACGGCAGCGCGTCTGCCCCAACTCCCGACACGCTCGCGTGCTGCAGGGGGGAGGCGGTGCGATCTGGCCAGAACCTGGCGGCCGGCTCTGCAGAGGGACCCACAGCCGAAACAACCGCGGTCACACACAGGCACGACGATGCCCTTGTGACCCGGAGTGTCACAAACGGACATGATAGGAAAACCAAGCAAACCAGGAATGGTCGTATTAATGAAGATAAGAGTGAGGGCAGTGGAGGGGATGTCAGTCTTATCACTTATTCATCACGCTTCCTCAACTTCCCAGAATTAAAATCCGCCTCCTGCATCCCAGAGGAGTGGGTTTGTTCCAGTTCTCCAAAATCCTAAATTTTCCTGTGCAGTAGGGGACCCTATCTTCTGAAACTGCTCATCATCACCCAGGCATTAGAGAAGGGCATTGCAGGCCCAAGGAGTTCCAGTTTGCAGTGTTGTTTTGTTTTTATTTTTGTTTTTCCAGATTTTATCCCATATTTAGGTACTGCGTTCACCTCCTGTTTCTAGCACCTACAGAAATGTATAACTTCAGTTAAATTCGGGTCCATTGAGGTTCAAAGGAATCACTTGGACTTTTTTTTTTTCTTGGTGTTTTATGTTTTAATGATCTTAAGTGTGATCTCAGTGGGCTTTCTTCCCCTGTCTGCAGAGACAAAGTCTTCTGATCCTTAAATGCATTCATTCAATACAGCGCTTACTAACCAGGAGTGATCACCAGGGGTGGGACACTTCTGTGGCTCACCGAGTCCTCAGTAGTTGAGACCATCTAGCATGCATTCAAAGCTCTCCCACATAGGGCATTGTGACAGACTATTTTACCTACAAATACAGTTAAATTGCAAGTGCTTTTGCAGCTCTGCGAGGGCCTGCAAAGACCCACAGTTCTGGAAGGGTACCAGCCAGCCCGCTTCCTCCAAACTTCAGTTTCCAGAAATCAGCAGAGCCTGGCAGGGAACTCACGTACAAGACCTCTGAGGCAGGAAGACAGGACTGACCGTCGGAGGCTGATAAAATGAGGCATGGCCTCTTCCTTAGAATGAAAGAACACTCCTTAAAAAGAAGGGAGGGTTGGTAAGAACCCCGGAAATGAGGAAGAGAATACAGTTGGGAAGGAGACAGGAAGTAGGAGAGGATAGTCACCTGTTCCCACCAAGCCACCAAATCTGTGGGCGATATTCCCAAAGGTGCCCGGAGCCACTCCTCTCCCAGGCCTGAGTCTCCAGTTGTGACTCTGAATTTCGGTCGGGCTTTCCACTTAAAGACACCACACTAAGGTACTATATATCCATACAGAATATCAGGTATTATAGGATGATGCTGCAGTGATAGCTCTCTATATTCAGTTTAGCCTTACTTACAACAAATGTGATTTGAGGAGCCAGATGATGCAGAATTCAGTCTCTGTAAGACCTGGCCCTTTGACTCAGTGATGCTAACTTAGACAATGAGCCTTTCCCTACTGTTTTATTACTGCCCACCTCCTTCTAATGAAGGAAATCTTTGCCCAGTTGGAATTTATTTTAGCAAGGGTTTTCAGAACACCCACTGGATTGATCTCCAAATTCCGGATTACGTTCGAGAGGGACATCAGGAACCTCTACCGTTCTCCTCTTCTTGCCGTCTCGCACCCTCCAGCGCCTTCCATTGGCCGAGTCCAGACAGGAGCTAGGGGGCAAGAGAGCCCGACTGACGCTGCCTTCCAGCGGCCCAAAAGCAGGGCGGAGAACATGGTGGACGCTCAGCTCCTGCTGTCGGAACTGCAGTGATGGGCTTAGCGGGGGATTGGTTGAGTCATGACCTTCCATCTTGTAAAACCCTGGGATCTAGGGCAGGTGGGAGCTTGGGCGGCTGAGAAGTAATCTACATTGCTAAGCAATTTTTATCATCCCAGCTGGGAGTACAGCCATCGCAGGGAGGAATACGGATCTGGTTGCCACTGCCTGACCTGAAGGGAGGAAGAAGGCATGAGGTAGAGCTTCTCCCAGCGGATGCGGCCCAGGGAGCCTGGCATGGGCAGGGCAGCTCTGCGGTAAGGCTGACAGGGCATCTGGGTCTGGAGAAAATGTGGGGCTTCTGATTGCAGGCAATAGCTCGGTTCATTCCAAACGGCCAACGAAGGCTGCAGGGTAGACGGGTTTCCTGATTCCATGTGTCTTGCTGGAGGGGTGAGTAAGTCTGTTTCTCTTGGAGACTCTTATAATCTATACAAATAATGTTCTGGAAAACTCATTCTGATGATACGAGTCGAATGGATTACCCTTGTGTTTTTTTTATTAAAAAAAATTTATTTAAAGAATTTATTTGTGCGTCAGACAGAGTGAGAGAGAGAGGGAGAGAGTGAGCGTGCAAGCAGGAGAGCGGCAGGCTCTGTGCTGAGCAAGAAGCCTGATGTGGGACTCGATCCTAGGACCCAGACTTGATTTGAGGACCCTGGGAGCATAACCTGCACCGAAGGCAGACACTTAACCAACTGAGCTGCCCAAGGGTGCCTGACTTACCCTTTTAAAATGCACTATGTTGCCCTGCACGCGAGTGTTGGAATGTCCCTGCAATACCAACGATGTGCAGAGTGCCGGTCAGCAAACATCAGTTACTGGTCCACAGAGAGGGACGCTTGGCTCAGAATATAACTAACTGCACTCCTGCCTTCCCGAGGGGCTTCCCTCCAAGCAAATCATCAGCAGCGGAAACGGAACAAGATGCTCGGCGATGCAGTTGACTTACCTCTGGCGAAAACTCTGTATCTTGAAACAGAGGCTGGTACCGAAGAACATTTATGGATTGTGCTGGTCACCAACCACACTTTGAGCGGCTATGCCCGCAGTTTTCCCTCCTTCTAGTCATTTGCCCTCAAACAGAATTTCCACTGACTGGATCCGCGCACGCGCACGTCACCGTGGGCTGATGGATACAGCTGGTTCCATTGCTCTGAGTTCATCCACAAAGCAAAGAAGATCCTGATTTTGTAACAACTCCCTTTGGAGGCAGGTTTCTGGCAACAGGACTCGACTGGAACCCATAATGTCTGCCTAACGACTAATACCTTGTGCGGCTGTCAGCACTCCAGCTGTTGTTGGCCTTCGCGATCCCTGATAGGTAAGACTTCGAGAAACAAAGGCTCTTGTCTCCTCTTTCAGAGGGTGAGAAGGACATGGGGGGAGCTGAGAAGTCACAAACATGTTTCTAGCTAGGCATAAATAACTGAAAACAAGTCCAAAGGGCACCAGAGGGAAGTTCATTGGCAAGAATGTCAGGATTTCCATAAATGAGACATTCCCTGCTGGTTCCAGGAAGAAGCCGAACAGAAGAGCACCACGGCCACCTGTCGGGGACATCTGGAGAGGGACTGATCCCTCTCTCTCGGGTAAAGAAAGGGAATAGAGGGCACCCCAG
This sequence comes from Nasua narica, assembly GCA_028533885.1. Classification (NCBI taxonomy): domain Eukaryota; kingdom Metazoa; phylum Chordata; class Mammalia; order Carnivora; family Procyonidae; genus Nasua; species Nasua narica. The sequence goes on from CM052802.1 coordinate 128,290,605, forward strand.
TGCGGAAAAGGTGACGGGGCCTCCAGCACAAGACTGATGGAAGAAACGTAGCTAGACCTCTGCCTTCCACAAATCTCTCCCCCCAGATTCACACCGTGCCCCACCCCGGGACATGCTTCTCCGTGAGAAAAGTGGTTTGCTGACCCCGGGACAGAAGACAATATAGACTGGCAGACACGGGTGAAGACAACCTGAGTCTGGCTTGAAACTTGAGCGCCAGGATTCGAATTTCTTTTCTGTCCCTTTTTCTCTTGTTCCTTTAATTATGATTATATTCGCCAATATCGTTGCCTTAGTTACTATGGCTGCATAACAAATTGCCTCCAGATCAAGGGCTTGACACAGTCCCACATCTGCCGAGGTGTCGCCTGACATTCAGGGATCTGACCGAAGGTTGTACAGTTGCATCCTCGGCTTCGTCTTTAGACAGTGTTTTCCTGATGTTTTCCCAGAAGGCTTTTCTTAATTGTGTTGTTATCTGTTCTCTGGAGAGGCTGGCAACGAGGGACAGTCTTCTTCTTTCTTTTTTCTTTTTTAAGATTTTATTTCTTTATTTGTCAGAGAGAGCGAGCGAGCACAAGCAGGGGGAGCAACAGGCAGAGGCAGAAGCAGGCTCCCTACTGAGCAAGGAGCCAGATGTGGGACTCGATCTGTGGACACTGGGATCGTGACCTTAGCTGAAGGCAGATGCTTAACCCACTGAGCCCCCCAGTGTGGAGGGACAGGTATGGATATCCAGGAAGTCCTGGTTCCCTTATAATGAATAATTCTTTCTTTAGTTTCTCTCTCCCCTGGCTCATGTTACCATCTAGGCATTTGGATAAGACAGGTGACACCTTCGAAACATTGCCCGGGCATGTCCTTGGCTGAATCTCCAAATTCATTAGGTTCCTTCTCTACTTTTCACATTAGCACAGTAACAGTGTTGCTCAACGTCCTGCCGTTAGACAGTAGGTAACAGTGCGCTCCCTTCCTCCAGCTTTTTTTTTTTTTTAAGATTTTATTTTTGAGTAATCGCTACACCGACACGGGGCTCGAACTCACAGCCCAGAGATCAAGAGCAGGTTCTACTGACTGAGCCCTCCAGGTGCCCCTCCTCCAGCTTCTAATAGCCTGTTTCCTCACTCTTCCTTGAGCATCCCTGACTCTGGGCCCCGGTCGCCAGGACCGAACTGTCTTCAGGACTTTACAGTACCCTTCTCCTCCAGATCTCTCTGGTTTCTGCCTGCTGCCCAGTCTTAAGGACACAAGCTCTGGGATTTGTTACCATGTTCAGGTAACAAATTCTGTGTTAGCTCGTACCTATTATGCATGTATTGCCTCTCCGCCCCAAATTCACTCTTTATGCCTGCTTTGTGGAAATGGCTATGAATCCTTTCTTTTGTCAACTAGCCATGAAGTTTTGTCTGCGGAGGACGGTGGAGAGTCGTTGCAGGAGGAAGCGGGTTTTGCGTCCCGGTTCCCACCTGTTACGTGGCATGCTGCTTACAGGGCCTCGCTCCTGCACCAGGCATGGCTTCCCCACCCACGCTGGGCTCCAGCAGCACCCACCAGCCCCCTGCCCCTGGCATCCCCCTTGAGTGTCCTCAGTGAGAGACCTCTCCAAGAAGAGCTTTCCCAGAAAAGCTAGAAGATGAATTTCCAGTAAGTTCTGAAGGGCAATATCAAGCAAGTTCTGCTAGCACCACAGGACCATGCTCATCAGTGAGCCTCGGCTGTGCCTTCCAGAGCAAGGTCTGGGTCTTCCCTGGGGGTGGGGTGAGGGGGGGAGGGCTCTTCCTTCTGTGCTCATCTCCGCCCTCCTTCCTAAGGTACTTTATCAGCCCTAGGGATAGTGTGTGCTCCTTTCATCTTCTACCCTTATGGTCCTTAGAATTCTCTTTACTTTTTCCTAGTCAATTCCTCCGTCCTCGAATCTCCCCTGTCATTAAGAATTCTCTATATTAAAACTTCCCTCATGCCTGACAGGATAAATGTGTTCTGGGGACATAATGTAACACATGTCAACTGTCGTTAGCAATACTGAATTGTACCTTTGAGAATTGCTGAGAGAGGAGATCTTAAAAGTGTTCATTCATCACAAGGAACCAACCGTCACAGTGTGAGGTGTGGATTGTTAACTTCGGTTACTGGGGTCATCATTTTGCAATATATACATACATCAGATCGCCGTGTCCACACCTCAAACTCACACAGTGTTGTAGGTCGATTATCTCAATAAAACTGGAAAAATAAGTAAATAAATAAACAAGCAAACAATTTTTTCCTGTCAAAGTACTGCGTGGTTTCTCTCTCCCAATTGATTGGACGAAGATTGATGCCTACCTATTGTTGCATTAAAAAAATCATATGAGAACTTAATGGCTTAACCTACACACCAACGATCGTATCTTCCGTACACACTTGGTCAGGGATGTGGGGAGAGCACGGCAGAGGACGGCGTGGCTCTGCTCCTGATTTCTGGAGGCCTGCCTGGAAATCTAGAAGCCCGGGGACAGGAAGTCATCTACTCACATTTCCGGCCATTGCTGCTGGCTGGGGCCCGCGGAGCTCAGCTCCTCTCCACAGGGTCCCTCCTCGGGGTCTGCTGTGGGCTTTCTCGAAGCATGGTGGCTCGGTTCTGACGACAAGCATCCTGAGGAAAGGCTGTTGGAAGCTCTTGTGGGCGGACTTGGGGTCCCACAGCAACAATTCCAACATCCCAGATCTCTCCAGATCGAAAGAGAGGGAACACAGACCCCTACCTCTGGAAGGGAATGTGTCCAAAACCACTTTGAAGGAAGAGCACATGGGATGAACTATGTTTTCCGTATTTGGAAGATATAACCTGTCACAGGCTTTCCACCACTGAACTCAGAAGGCCCTACTACTACCTCAGATTTCACTTACCCAATTTCCGCTGAACTTGTGAAGAAAAACTTGAGAAAATGAATGAATAATAAAGCGGTGGTAGGAAATATTCTACCCAGAAGGTCATGAAGTATTGACGGTGCTGTGCAGGAGCTAATCCATCAAAAACAACTGGATTAGGGCATATTTTCAGCGGCAATTCTATATTCACATTACATCTTAATAACATCCATTTTTGAGTAGCCCAGATATTTTAAACCTATGATCAGAAGTTTTCACTTCACAGAAGATATATACATAAACTCCATACAGGTATAGGAAGCATTATGCGAAAACTCAACACACGCATATATCAAAATATACCTTAATTCTGCAGATGATTGTAATTGCACTGCTGAAATCTAGTCGCATTAAAAAAGGTACACCTATAAATAATACCTTAATTTCAAAGAAAGATATTTCCCACTCAATTTTAGAGTCACAGATGAAGAAATCAAAATTAGTTTTAAACTAGACTTAAAGGTGACGTCTACAAATTTCAGGGTCCTATAGATTTAGACCCTTACAGTCCACTTACAAAACCCTTTGAGACTTCTATTTACCGGAATGTTACATTGTTTCTCTCCTCCACAGTTTAATCGGAGAATACTAGTTGCAACAAGGTTATTTCTTTTTCTTGTTCTTTTTTTTGGCTACTTCATTTCCACAGTCACTGAACCATATTTTTTCAGCCATAAAAGGCAAACCTTATGTTTCAGAGTAGCTGCAGCCCCACCTCCCCGGGCGCGTGATGTAGCTGAAAGGCCCTTGGGGGCTCTGGAGAAAGGGGGGACCGGATTGTCCCGCGGCGGCCGAGCGACCCCGCGGGGCAGGAGGCGGAGCTGGCCCCCGACCCGTGTGGGGAAATGCGGGATGACTGGTGACCTCACAGTCGCGACCGGTTGGGGACAGGAGGAACGCCTCGAGATGCCCGGAACGGGTCTCTCTACCATGACCCCCTGCGTGCAGGGCAGTGTGGGGGTGCACCTGTTCGCTGAGTCTCCGCCGACCCTGCAGCGGCCTGCAGCCGCGCCTGCAGGACGCGGGTCCGATCACCAGGAGCACGGTGGCCTGCAGGCCAGGTCCCAGACGGGGTCGCAGCGAGGACCGAGGCCCGGCTGCGGGAGGGGCGCCCCCAGCTCGCCGGCGCCCTGGTCTGCAGGTCTGCAGGAAAGACTCCGGTCCACGCAGACCTCGTGCTCCTCTGTCGTTGCGTTTCCGCGTCGGGGTCCGGGGTCCCCGCCTTGCCCGCCAGTCCCCGGGAGAACCGACTTCCGGGCGCGGGGGGGGGGGGGGGGGGGGGGGCGGGGCTAGGAGCCTAAGTAGGAAACTGACGCGGCTGGTGGCGCGGTGTCAGGATGGCCGAGTGGTCTAAGGCGCCAGACTCAAGCGTCCGCTTCCCCTACTGGGGCTTCTGGTCTCCGTATGGAGGCGTGGGTTCGAATCCCACTTCTGACACTTCCAGTTTTGTTCCCCCTGAACACCTCGGCTCCCCACCAGGGGTAAAGTCTGTAACCAGAGACGGCTGGGATGTTCTCAGGGACCCTTGGACGCAGCCCCTAGCGCCATCACAGCTCCCCGCTTCCCAGAAAAGAGAACCAGGTCAGTAACCCACTCGTGGGGTGCTGGCTTTTTAACTGCAGAGAGAACCCCTGAAAATAAACTAAATCAATAACTCCCTCTGAGATTTTATCTCACAATTGTGTGATTTAGATCTTTTCTTCTATTTTTTGAAGTTAAAAAAATGCATCTTATGAAGTTCTACGTAGGCTACAATCTTGGTCTTAAAATTAAGATCTTAGATTTTTGCAGGTTTGCTTTTAAACGAGCTTGTCGTCCTATATTGTATAGCTTTTGAATAAGTGTTCAGTGGCGTCTCTCCTGGAGATGTCCCTCAATGAAATTCCAGCTCGGCTCCATGTCTGGCCTTGCCTGGTATAGTCTTTGTACCTTTTTTCCTTTCTTTCTTTTTTCAAAATTGAGATAGAGTTGACACACAATGTTGTACTATGTACAACATTCTGTCTGGTCACATAATTGTCATTTTTTCTAATGCTGAGAACAATTAAGACCTAGTCTTTTGACAAGTGTAATGTGTAATGTTTATAGCACCATTTTATTGTCCATAATCATTATACTGTGTATTATGTTTCCAGGAAGTATTTATCTACTTGTTGCAAATATGTGCCCTTGAACAGTATCTCTCCTATCCCCCCACTCTCACCTCCTGGTATCCCACATTTTACTCTCTGCTTTCACAATTTTTAAAAATTCCACCTATAAGAGATATCATAAGTATTCTGGCTTATCTCACTTAGCTTAATATTCTCAGGGTCCATCCATGTTGACTCCAATGGCAGAATTTCCTCTCTTCTCATGGCTAAATATTATTTTATATATATAATATATAGAGATAGATATTTCTATATTCTATATATATAATTGAAGAGTATGCATAGTGATATATAATTATATATATATATAAGTATGCATGTAAAAGACATTATATATATATATATCTCACATCTTTATCCATTCATGCATTGACACAAAAAGGTTGCTTCCATATCTTGGCAATTGTGCAATAAACATGGGAGTGGATATGTCTTGTCACTACTGTTTTTACTTCCTTTGTATAAATACCCAGAAGCAGGATTTCTCGGTAATATGATAGTTTTATTTTTAATTTTCTGTGGAACCGCCATACTGTTTTCCAGAGTGGCTGCACAATTACCTCTAGGGTTCCCTTTTCTCCCCATCCTCCTGAACACTTGTTATGTCTTGTCTTCTTGATGATAGCTGTTCTAACAGGTGTGCGGGGATCTCATGGTGGGTGTGATTTGCATTTCCTTAACAGTTAGTGATGTTGAGCACCTTTTCATGTACCTGTTGGCCATTTGAACGTCTTTGGAAAAAATGCCTATTTAGTTCCTCTGCCCATTTTAAAATCAGATTGATTGTTATTATGTTATTAAGTTGTATGGATTCTTTACAAATTTTGAATACTAACCCCTTATTCAATATGTGGTTTGCAAACTTTCTCTCCCATTCTGTAGGTTGTCTTTTTATTCTGTTGATTGTTTCTTTTGTTGTGCAGGACAATAGCTTCTTTTCTAGAAAAAAATATTAAACACTTTATAGATCTCTACGTTGGGGGAGAAGAAAGGGTTGGATGCCAGGCATGACAGGGAAAAACAATACAGCAAAATATAACTGAGAGTGACCTTTTATGGACTAGTAACAAAAGCGAGTCATGGACAGCCAAGTCTGATTAATTTACTTCTTTGAATTCAGACCCTCCGTTCCCCTTTCCAACATGATTCAGTTCCTTTTCTTACACTCTCCTTCTCATGTCTACAAATCTATAACCACCTACCACTCTTTCTTGCTCTACCTTTCCTCTGAAATGATGAAATCCTAAATTACTTTTCTCCATAGTCTCCATTTTTGTTTTTTTCAATCATTGTTCTGAATTGGGACTGTTTATTTTTTCTGTTACTGATTTTACTTTCTGTGTTTCAAAGCATCCACAGTTCATTTTGGGCTAGGTAGGGAAACCTAAAAAACAAAATAAAATAAAAACCCTTTTGCAACATTTGCTTCCTTTTGTAAAGTACCCAACACCTGCTCAGGACAAGGAGTGCGGGCCTGCGAGGCTCCCTCTAGCCAGGAAGCTCTCAGGAAGCCTGATGGAAATGTGGAAGCCTGATGGAAATGTGGAAGCAGTGATCTGAGTATTTGCCCCCTTCCCCAGTGTGTCATTTTGTACTAAACCTGGACGATGGCAGCATAAGGTGTTTCGATACTACTTTTAAATGCAAAAGGCAAAATCAGAAAACGTATGTACTTTTATGGCATATCTTTCTCACTAATATAAAAGCACAAAGGCTGTAAATTGATTCTAGCAGTTGTATTACTGATTCTGTTTTGTTTCTTTCAATTTCTCTCTGTGGGGAAAAGTAGTGAATTTCCCAGGAATTTTGTAACAGCACTCCAACCAGTCTTGAGGGTTATCTTGCTTCAAGCTTATTCGCTCCTTCTTGCTCACCTAAGTTCCTTGATCTGTAGCAGAAATAAGCTATTTTGCTTAGGATTTGCAGGCCACTGGCCTTGAGGAGTGAAGGACCAGGCTTTCCCAGAAGACAAGGCCTGACTGCTTTAGAAAACACAAGTCTGTTCAGGGTCATGCTCACCTAAGAGTAACCGCCTGGGCACCAGCTTCTCACCATGTTGCCCCCTTCCTCTCCCCATGCCTTCTCCTTTACAGCCATCGGGCATCAACCGGACAGGCAAGATGGTCTTTCAGACATTAGTCCTCCATCTTCTCAGGTTGCTGGCTTCCCTTTCCCATCGGCAATTGTCTCGGAACACTGCTTTTCCCCAAACCGAGCATCAAACCTGAGCGGGGAACCGGTTCTTTGTCCAGTAACAATT
>CM052802.1:128298427-128339328 GCA_028533885.1 Nasua narica
GAATGGAAAGTCAGTTAAAGGGACACATCCCTATAAAATCAGGTCATTCCCAGAGGGTCCGATAGACAATGCCCAGCACTTCATTAAGGCAGGGACCCAGTAATTTCTGTTGTCCATTTTTAAGTCTTTGACTTTTTTTTTCTGACATATGTGAAATTTCATATAAGCTGATTATCTGTAAGCTAGTTAGGAGAGTGTTCTCCTCTCTCTCCTCTCTCCTCTCTCCCTGTAAGAGCGTGCTTCTCCTCTGTTGCCCGGTTGGCCTATTGTTTTGCTGTAGCCTGTTTGTTCCAGATTGCAATTCTCTTTATTCCCAGATAAACCCATCTTTGGCTGGCGAAATAATGGGCAGTTTTTGTTTGTCAGGTTAAGAGGCTAATTCAACACTGAGATAATAAATATCTTTATGATTTGAAGGCCTTTAAAAATAATTGTTCGAAATTAAATTTGTGTATCACAACTGCCAAACCGCATCCAGAACTTCGGGGGGGAGACAACATCTTGGTCCCTCTGGTGACAGAATGTCACCCGCTGATGGCTCCTCTAGTGTCTCCGAGCCGGGGCTGAACTGTGACTGCCACCCAGGCCTTCTACCTAAGATTTTTAAGTTTCTGAATAGAGATTGAAAGACCATTTTGAAACTAAAGGTGAGGTGGTGAAGAATGAGTGATAGAAATGAGATATTTGTCTCAGATGCCTTGGACTCGAGCTACATCCATGCCCATAAACAGGGAGCAACCCACAAGGATTCAGGTTGGTTTTGCTGGAATAAGAACATAATAAGAAGAACGGTTTTGTAGAGGGCCACTTACAACGCGCACCACAGCTGGACCTCACTGCCCTTCCAGGCCTTCCTTTCTAGGTTTTCCCGGGGGAGCACTCACTTAGGACTGAAAGTTACCAGCTTACAGGACCTGGGAAGTCATGACCCCATGGCTTCTGTCTTAGGTCGTCAACACAAATTTTGCAGGTTCTGTAGCAGAGAAAGTGAAAAAGAGTAGAATAGTGGCCCGAAGATTTCAGAGGGAAAATTGAGAAGGAAAGAAGAGCTCAGGAAAGGAATCAATTAGGACTTCCCAAGGCTGAAGTTCATGCAATAAACATCACACTTCTGCTTTCGGAATATCGGTGGCCAGGCTCATCTCAAGAAACTGGGGTTCTCTCTGCCCTCGGAGAACAATGATTTATGGTTCCTTAGGAAGTGTGGAGTATTGATAACCTGTCTTTGTAAAAATCCATTTAAAAATTTTACCTCTGCGGTAGCGAGCACCTTCTATGTTCAAGGCTTTTTCTTTTTAACTTTAGAGCAATCTAAGCCATACATAAAAAGGAATATGGCATATAACCCTGAAGCTGAAAGGAGAGAAGTCTGGTTTTGAGTAAGTAGGCAGCAGGTGGCCATGGGCTCAGGTGTGAGCAAAGATTCCAGCAAGGTAAGATCACCTCGGGCTCTGATAGCCCTAAGGCCAAGTCCCTGGAGGGAAAAAAGAAACTACCTGCACAACTGAGAGGAGCCTTCAGATACTTTTGCGGAATAGATAGTTTCTCAACGATGCTCTCCGGGCATCGTTGGAAGGTGGGAGAAAGATGAGACAGTCTCTGAGACGGACAAGGAGGAAGGCCCAGGCTGAGGGTGTTTGCTAAGAAAGGGGGAGATGGAAAAGCCTCAAAAACAGCTTTGCGGGATTCTTTGTCCGGAAGAACCAGGCTTCGCTGACCAAAGTGGGTCCACGGACATAATAACTAGAAAACGACCTGGGCCTCTGTTTTCCGCTCCACGGTCCATAGAGCAGGTGGTAACACACGCACAGACTCTCTCACACGCACCGACTCAGTGTGAAGACGAGAAATCTGAGATTTCCTGTAGGCAGGACGTCCCCCTGCAGGGGAGGAGGGCACCGAGCCTCCCGCGAGTCTCGTGCGGTCCCCACTTCCCTGCAACCCTGCGAGTGACCGTTCTACAAGCACTGCCTGCTGTTCCTCCCCTGCCGCTGCACCGCGTCCCCCGGGGCGCCGCGCCTGATGGGGACAGTGAGCGGCCGCACCGAGCTCCGTCCCCGCCCCCCGCCTGCCCCGCCCTCCGCCCCGCCCTCGCCCCGCCCCCGCCCCTGCCCCGCCCCACTGCCCTGCCCTGCCCTCGCCGGCCCGGCTCCGTCCCGGCGGCGCCCTGCTCCCGAGCCCCGCACTCAGGCTCCGCCCGCGCGCTCAGGTCCCCGTGGGCGTCGCGGAGCTGCCGAGTGCTCCGGTCGAGGAGCGGGAGATCCTAGTTCTGAGCCCAGCCCTGGAAGTTCGTGCGGGAAGCTCTAGCCGGTGAACCCCGAGCACCCGAGAAAGGGTTTCCGTTCAGGTTCTCGCTTTTCTCGAGCAGGTGGCAAAGGCGCAGACGTCGTAGAGACTTCTTGTCGGCAGCGCGTTTGGGAAGGCAGCGTGGAGTACACCCAGAGTGGGGGGGGAAGTAGAGCCGGGTGCGCAGGAGGAAAAGGGGGAGTTGACACCCGGGTGTGACTGTGCTAAGGCACATCCAAATGTGTGGGGATCAAAGTGGCACCGGCAACAGGCAGCAGAGTGGCGCAGCGGAAGCGTGCTGGGCCCATAACCCAGAGGTCGATGGATCGAAACCATCCTCTGCTACAGTGTTTTATTCTTCGCGACGCGAAATCAGCATGCTTTATTCTCTCCAGCTCCAGAATTTCCACCCAACACCAGGTCGAGGTAAGCAAGTCCCAGTGGTCCATGACCGTCACACTTTACATTTCCTGTTCTCTTGCATTTCTCGTTCTCTTTTGGATCTTGTTAAAACTCGCTCGTTATCAAAATTGTGTCTTTATTCACATTTTTAAAGCTCACAACATATTGGGAAACAACGCACCCTCTTACTTACTGTCCACGTGCGTTGACTCTACCCCTGCTACTTTGCCTCTGTGGGGGCCTCCCATGTCTCAAGAACCGGCGAAGATCTACAGTGACAGAGGCCGCACGCCTTCTCACCTGCGTGGTCCTTCCTGCCTTTTCATAGGCTGCAGCTCCAGATAACATGTGCAGCTAAAAAATAGAGCGGGTGCACCCAAGTGGACACCGTGCGTGGGTGGTGAGGGGCGGCGCGTTCTGGGTTCACTGCCGTGGAGGGACGGACGAGTGGGCACAAACACGGCGCAATCGGCAGAGGGGAGGGTGGACAGGTGAGAGGGAGAGGAGCGGGGCCGGGAGACGGGGAGAGGGTGAAGGAAAGGAGCGTGGAGGAAAGGTGAGGAATGACAAGGACGGAATTGCGGAGCGACGGGTTTCTAGGGGGTTAGCGTCCTGGACAGAAGCCCCTCTCAGGAGAGCGTGTCGCGCTGGTCTGTCCGCTGCTCTGCCATGAACGTCCCAGGACCCCCAGTTCTGAAAGGAAACACTGTTGGAAAGGACAGGAAGTGAACTTCCTGCCTTGTGCCACAACCTTCCTTCTTTACCCGAGTTTTGGCTTTCCTGCAGTTCTTCCCCGTACAGAGGCCACTGGTGGGACGGACGCCACCCCTCCTCCTCCCGGTGAGCTGGCGAGGGACCTGCCCATCCCCTGGAAGTCTGGCTCCGAGGGCTCTGTCCGCAGTCCTCACTTGCAGGAATATTCATTCCCTCCCCAGTGGATCCCACCCTATTCTGAGCCACTTTCCGTTCATTGCTCCTGCAGTAAATACTGCCCAGTAATTGTGGAAGGACGAATTGCAATGCTCAATGCCATCAAGCTCAGGTGCAGCGTGGTAGCAGTTCTTGGAGCCCTTAGTTATTTTACATGGTGAAGTGAACCTAGTTCTGCAAGGCCTGGGTAGCTCAGTCGGTAGAGCATCAGACTTTTAATCTGAGGGTCCAGGGTTCAAGTCCCTGTTCAGGCGGTAACAGCTCTTTTATTTCAGTTAGGTCTAGGTAAGCAGAGCTCACTTAGAACATGTCTGGAGTGGGTTCTCCCTAACAGCCAAAACAAAGGCATATCCTTGAAATGGTTTATGTACTAGTGTTTCATTAATTTCCTCTTCCCAATATTAACTAAAACATGGTCCCAGGTTGCCAAGAGGAATTGGAAAAGGGCATAATGTAAAAATACAGAAGCGTTGAAATTACCAAGACAGCCATTTGAAAATTCCCTTGACCTGATTCATCCATCTTGGAGCTGTGGAGGAGCGATCTAGGGGGCCCGACAAGGACTTCAGGGAGCAGTGACTCCAATCTGTCTCTGAGGCTCCCCACAGTTTTTGGACTGACTCTTCCTACACAGAAAATGTGTGGCATCTTAAAAGCCCCTAGTTGTAAAAGCCATAATATGCAAACACATTTTGAAATGGTCTTAGCTGTCTTTTTGGTCTTTACATTAAAAAGTTTCTTTTGTAATCCAGGGATTTGGATTATGGTTGAAGACCTTGATCCTGGGCTCCTAGTGCATTATTTCTGTGGGCAGAGTGTTAAACCAGGAGGCTGTGAATTCAGTTTTTGTAAATCTTCATGCTTTTAGCCTGAAGATAGGAGGTAGAAATACTGCACTGAAGTTCATTGTGTTAGTTCTCACCTTCTTTGCTACTATACTATTAATTTGAAATAATCAGGCATGTGCCGTTTTGAATCTCTATCCTGTCCTTGTTTATCTTACTTATTAATTTTGTACACACAAGAAAGATAACATTATTCTGGAAGTCAAAACTATGCAAAGAGACATAGGTAACACTTTATCTGTGATATTATGGCAAATACTCCTTCCTCCTCTCCCCCTCCCCCAATTTGTCAGCTGTTTTCAGCTTATCACATGAAATATAAATATTTTTAGATATTTAAATAGATCAAATTGTAGTATTCACAAATGAATAAACAAATAGCTCGGTGCAAGAAAATACAGAGTCCAGAAATAAACCAAATCACATAAGGATATTTAATTCAATATACAATAAAGAATGCATTTCAAAGCACAGGTGCAAAGATAGACTTTTTGATAAATAGTTCAGGAACGACATCCTAGAATTGGAGACTCAAAGCCTTTCTCTGGATGAGGCTCCAGCTCTGGATGTGGCTGGTTTGATCGCCTCTCCAAACAACTCAAACTTTCTCCATATCAGCAATAAGGCTCTTTCATTTTCTTACCATTCGTGTATTTGCTGGAATAACACTTTTAATTTCTTTCGAGAACTTTCCCTTTGCATTCACCGCTTGCCAACTGTTTGGCACAAGAGAACTGGCTTTCATGCCTTCCTCACTTGACCACTTCTAGCTTTTGATTTAAAGCGAGAGACATTCCATTCCTCCTTTCACTTAAACAATTAGAAGCCATTGTAGGGTGACTAATTGGCCTAATTTTAATATCAGTGTGTCTCCGGGAATACAAAGGCCCAAGGAGAGAGAGAGGGATGGAGCATGGCCCACGGGTGGACTAGTCAGGACGTATACCACATTTATGAATTAAGTTCACTTTCTTATTTGGGTACATTTCACGGCACCCCAAAACAATCACAACAGTAACATGGGCGGTCACTGATCACAGATCACAACGAATATAATGATAATGAAAGAGTTTGAAATACCGTCAGAATTACCAAAGCATGACACAGGGACGCGAAGTAAGCGAACGCCATTGGGAAAATGGCGCCAGCAAACTTGCTTTCCGCAGGGGAGCCACAAACCCGCAGTTTGTAAAAAAATAATAAAAGCAATAAAGCGAAGCTCAAGAAAGCAAAGTGTCCATGTGTATCTTGTGAGTACCTTCCCAGGAGACAAATTGTTGATTTGTTAAGTCATGTAAATGTTTAACTATTCGAGGCAATAACAAACTGTTTTTCCAAAGCTGTGAAAAGCTATGCCCCTGTCTTAGTCCACTGGGGCCACCAGGACAAATGATCGTAGAGTCAGTAGCTTATAAACAACAGAAATATATTTCTCAGTTTTAGAGGCTGGGAAGTCTGACATCAGGGGGCTGATGAGAGCTTCCTGTTCACAAGCCACTGTCTTCTCCCTGAGTCCTCATGGGGCTGAAGGATAGGAGAGCTCTCTGGGGTCTCCTTTATAATGCTATTCAGTAGGGACCAACTCATGACCTAATCACCTCTCAAAGGATCCACCTCCTAATACCATCACCTTGGAAATCAAGATTCCAACATATGAATTTGCGGGTACGCATTCAGTCCATAACATTCTGCCCCACGTAATTCAATCTGAGTCCAAGGGCTTGAGAACCGAAAGTGCCAAAGGCAGAAGTCTGTTTCCAGCTTGAGCCATCAGGCAGGACCGGCTGAATTCTTCCTCTGCCTTTTTGTTCTGTTGAGATTCTCAAGGGCCTGAATGGTGCTCATCCACTAGGGAGGGCAAAAGGCCTAGTGAATTCGCTCATTCAAGTGCTAATTTCATCCAGAAACACCCACAGACACACCCAGAAACAATGTTTAGACAAATATCCAGGTACCCTGTGATCCACGGGAAGTAACACGTGAAATTAACCACTATGGTCTCTTTGGACAATGTATAAAGGGAGACTGTTTATTCAAATACTCTCCAACTGTTATTTTTGTACATTAATTTTTTATCCTATCAAGTGGAAAGAAGTTTACTGAGGAATGGCTTGCAATTTTTGTATCACAATGAGGTTGAACATCTTTACATACGTTTGGATTTATACATTTGAATTTTCTCCTGAATTCCAGTTTATTTATTTATTTATTTATTTATTTATTTATTTATTTGACTGCCCATTTTCCTATTGGGTTGATGTGCTTGACTTTTCCATATATGGGAGTTCTTGATACATTTTTTTTCTCTTTCTCTTCAGTTTCTTGCAACTCAGTTCGATTATTTGAATTGCAGTTAACCTTTCTCAGTGTAACTTGTGTTTTCATTCTAAGCGATAACTGGATTAAAAGAAACTTCATCTCATACGCACAAACCCGTCAGAGCTTTCTTGAATCTTGTAGCATTTCTGTGTCGTATTTCACCAGTCTTTCCAACCTCTGCTGTTCCAATGCACCTTCTCATGAGGTGGCCCTCGGTTGTCCCGCAGATCCTCGTCTTTCCTCCCCGTCCTTTTGCACTACTTTATATCAAGAGGGCTCCACCCCTCAGGCTGCATTTCCCAAACCAACCTCCCACCGGTCTGCAGTTTAGGTTAGTGAATAAAATGTACTGTTGGGAGGTCAGAGCACAACAGGGACAATGTAGCCAGGTAATTTCTACCGCTCTCTTTCTGCTTTGGGCACCATCTCCGGCAGTAGCTTCGTCGTCTCCTTGGTTTCAGTTCTCAGTGAACAGGGGCAAGTCTGATATTTTAATTCCTGGAGTGTCTAATAAGTTCTGCAAGCTGGTTGGCAATTCTCTCCTTATTATTAGCAAAAGTGTCCTTGATATCATAGGCCCTATACACTTAAATACAATTTTACAACAAGGTCTTGGAAATTTTATCAAGTTCTTGGAAAACATTGTTGGAGTTTATGTGGGAATTACATTGAATTCAAATTTGGGAGAAATGATAGCATTGGGATATTAAGTCCTCGGTCCATTAAATTATATACATCTCTATTTATTTAGGCCTTTAATGTCTGTTTTGAAAATAGGCTATTGTGTCATTTTATTGTGTCAAATATTTTTTAAATATTTTTAGAAGGTTTGTATTTTTAACTGTTAGTTATGCTCCTTGTTATGTCATCGAAGAGCTTTGTTCTCTTTCTTTAGACAAACTCTCCTGCTATTTATTTATTTGTTTGTCTATTTATTTATTTATAAAGATTTTATTTATTTATTTGAGAGAGAGAGAGAGAGATTACAAGCAGGCAGAGAGACAGGCAGAGAGAGAGGGGGAAGCAGGCTCCCCACTGAGCAGAGAGCCCATGCGGAGCTGGATCCCAGGACCCCAAGATCACCTGAGCCGAAGGCAAAGGCCCTAACCCACTGAGCCACCCAGGCGCCCCACTCTCCTGCTTTTTAGCCTGAACAACAATAACATAGCACTTTATACTCTTCCTTCTCACCTCCCTTCCCTTTCACCCACAACCAGCTCTAATCAGCACGTTTCCAGCTCTTGGTGTACACTTTGGTGCAGTCAACTAAGTTTATGCATAAATACTTTATCTTTTATTCTTAATTGTAGGGGGTTAAACAGCATCCCCTGGAAATCTGTGCCTTTCCAGAACCTCAGAATGTGACCTTACTTAGAAAACGGTTTTTACAAATGTAATTAGTTAAATCAAGATGAATTCATACTGGATTACAGTGGACCCTAGATACAGTGGCTGGTGTCTTTATAAAAGAGGACACGCAGAGACAGAGGCAGATATTGGGATGCGTCCAGGCCAAGGAGCCCGGACAACTGCTCAGAGCCACACGGGGCTAGGAAAAAGCCAAGAAAGCATCTTCCCTACAGCCTTCAGAGACAGCCTGGCCCCTGACGTCTTGATCTCTGACTGCCAGTCTCCAGAACTGAGACATCACACATTTCTGTGGTTTTAAGCCAACCCACTTTGTAGTGATCTGAGGCCGTGGGAAACGCACCATCTTCTCTCAGTACACACATTCATCTCAGTAATGGACACCCAGTATGTCTTCAAGTCTTCGCTCCCTCCACTTGCCACCATGACTATCTCCTATGAAGCCCCCTGTGGAACTAAGTGAGCTGGAATTTCACTGAGGAATATTCCTAACAGTGGCATTTCTACAACGAAAACGCTCTACAAAAATAGGAACTCATTGAATGCCAATGCTGCAAAATCTAAGACCTAGATTTTCAGAGTAAGCTCTTAACCTGTATTCCATGTAGAAATTCATACATACCACATGCAGTTCTTACCGCGACAAACCGAAACTGAGGAAGTACATCTCACTCACGGTGGCCTGAGAAAACGTGCCAGGGGAAGGTGACCCTTGAGGCAAATCTAAAATAAGAAATGAACTTAAAGTGAAGAAGGAGGAAAGTTATTTTGAGTGTTGGGGGGAGGGGTGCTTTTTAAAAATGTTTAATGCATTTCTTGCTGTTAAGGAACATTTCTTTGCTGTGAGTGATAAAACTGTGCACAGCAATGTCTAGTCTTTGGTGGGCTGTCGTTTTTCGATGTTCGAAGTCACAATGGGAAATTTGTTTTATAGAATCTTGTAACAAATGACTCTTGCAGAGATGGGTGAACGTCCCAAGAATTCCGCGCGCGGAGAAAAGAGGTCAGGACCCAACGTGTGAGTCCTCTGCCATCAAGACTGCGGGGTCTGCTGCTCGTCCTCCTCGTTAGTATAGTGGTGAGTATCCCCGCCTGTCACGCGGGAGACCGGGGTTCGATTCCCCGACGGGGAGAGAGCGCGCGCCTTTTGTCTCCGCCCTTCTCAGAGCAACCGACGGTCCGGGGGCGGCTCCCCGGACACGAGGGCTTCCCGCTCCGGGTCCGTCCCTTGTTTTAAGGCGAATTCCCGCGTGCTGGGGATCCGCGGCCGCTCTGCCTCGGGGACTCACACTGCGCCCCGGAAATTCTGCGGGATGTTGCGGCGGGACCGCGATGTGCGGGCAGTCGGGGCGCGCGAGGGGCGCCCGTCCCCGCGGCCGAGTGTCCTGCAGCCGGGCCGGACGGGGAAGGCGACAGGGGGCGGGGCCGGGCCGGGGTAGGCGACAGGGGGCGGGGCCGGGGAGCGGGGCAGGCGGCAGGGGGCGGGGCCGGGGAGCGGGGCAGGCGGCAGGGGGCGGGGCCGGGGAGCGGGGCGGACGCTCGGGGACCCAGCCCGGGGGACCCGGCTCGCACGGGGCGGGAGCCACAGCAAACCTCGGGGGGTCGCGCCCCGGCCCCGTTGCGGGCGTGTATGTCGCGGGACTTGAACTCCCGGCACAGACTGTCCCCATCCTTGCGTCAAAGCTATAGGCAGCACTTGATCCAAATCGCTTTCAGGAAAGATCGATTAAAAAAAAAAAAGACTCCACGAAGGGGCCAGAGTTGCTTCCGAGCTGAAGCGGGGGGAAAGGACGAGCTTTTTCGGTGGAGCTGGCAAGAAAATGAAACAGCTCAAAATGCTTTTAAGAAAGAGTAGCGGAAAACATAAGCACCTCGAATGGGGACCTCTGTGTTCGAATGGACGCCGCATGGCTTCCATAGCGGGTGACGTCTTAGGGCGCTGTGCCCCCAGTCCCCTCCCTTCACCTGTACATTTAGGATAACAATGTCTATCCCATGACTTTTGGGGGAGATGAGTCATTAATGGGAAACTGGTTAACAATCTACAGGACAATAATACTTGAAATCATCTTTTCTTGTTGGGCCAAATTTACTTGAATTGCTGTGGACAAATATCATTTGCATTGCCATCAATTATCTCCAAGTCAGCTTTTACGTACAAAACTCTAGAAGAGTTTAGCAAATAGAAATTCAGTTAAAGGTGCACACTTGGAACCAAGTAATTTCCCAAAGGCTATTAGACAATGTCCAACACTTCACTGAAAGGACACCCAATACTTTTCTGGGTCCATCTCCAAGACTGAGGGGTTTTTTTTCCCACACAGGTGAACCTTTACTGAAGTTGTGATATAGTTTCAAACGGAGTAAATATGGAAGTATTAGCAGAGCCACTATTTCTCACTCTTTATTTTTTTTAAAATTTCATTTATTTACTTGACAGAGAGAGAGATCACAAGTAGGCAGAGAGGCAAGCAGAGCACGAGGGGGAACCAGGCTCCCTGCTGAGCAGAGAGCCCGATGTGGGGCTCGATCCCAGGACCCTGAGATCATGACCTGAGCCGAAGGCAGAGGCTTTAATTCACGGAGCCACCCAGGTGCCCCTGTTTCTCACACTTTAAGTGTTTGGGGTTTACCTGGGTGTTTTGTCAAAAGCACATTCTCCTCCAGCAGAGAGATGTTGGTGGTACAGGAACCACCACCCTTGGGCAAACACTCAATGTATCTTAGAATGCTGCTGTACATTAGAATCACCTAGAAGCTTCTAAAACCCCTGATGGAGGGTGGCACCCTCTGCCAAGTCAATTAGAAGGTCTGGAGGTGGGAACCAGTCTCCAAGAGATGTTGGAAATTCCCACCCGTGATCTCAATGGGCCTCAAAGTTTGGGAACCAAGAGTCATTTCTCTGTCATTGGTGATTCTGATTATGTTACTAACATATTCAAATGTTTACTGTGTTTAATATAAAAGCTAAACTATTTGTATAGCATTTTTAAACCCCCCACCCCCAGTGATCTAGCCTAGATCATCATTTACCTACCCATTCATCAGGTAACCACAAAAGTAACTCTGTGTTTCTCCTCCAAATCATATAGTGACCACAGAATGCCAAAGGGTGTGGTGCGGATGGCGTGTTTTATTTCCATTCCACTTTGCCTTTAGAGACTTTCGGTGGGGGGGGGCGGTAACAGAGAGGGAAGCAAAGACGAGAGAAGAGGGAAAAAGAGAGGGGCTAGGGAGAGGTAGACAAAAGGAAGGAGGGGAAATGAGCAGAGGAAACACCTACTGAGAAGTGAGAAGTGGATTCTAAGGGAAATGATCTTTTTCCAGACGAAGAAGCCCCATGAAGTGGGTGCCACCTCCCCTTTTTTCTGGCTCTAAAGAACCTGCGAAATCCCAATTATGAAGGTGCAGGGAAAACTCCAAAGGGGCAACGGACTCATATGCCCTGCCTTGTAATTTTGACCTTCAGTTCCCTTTCCCTATCTTTCACTTTCCTGAATAATTAAATGAACTCCAGGCATTGGACTCATCTCTCAAGTTCATAAAGGAACCTCACGTCCTGCTCTTCATGCCCCGGAAGAGTAATGATGTCCCAGGACCCCTCTGCTCTGCCCAGCTAGCCACTTTCTGCAATCACTGACGGACTCCAGTGAAAACATCCCCTAAGCGGAACCCGCTCTTGTTTGAGCTCGACTTTTCTCCTTCGTTTCCCATGCAGTTGTGCATGTAAATCTGCTATTTAGCAAATGTACAATGTGGAGGTTAAATGATCTGCCCGTGATAAAGGGGTCTGGCCCCAGACTGAGACCCTAGGTTATTGATCCACACTTTGGGGAGATGTGGAAGCTGTAGATTCTTTCAGCTTGTCCGGGAGATCTTCTTTCACGGAATGAATTAAGACTCAAGGGCAGCCCAGAATTCCATCTGGAGAACAGCAGACTTTTGATCTTTTAATACCCGTTTCTGTCGAGGAGCAATTTGACAATGCTTTGTCAGGCACATCTGGATTCAGAGGCTTCTGCTGCCCTGTCTGTTGAAGGATTTCTGTGGTCCGGTTTAAGGGGGGGAGACACCCCACAACTTTTCAGGCATGGCGTTCTTCTCCTGCAGATATACGACATAGTGGAGATGAGAGAAACATTGATGAAGCAAATGCGATCTTGCTTTGCACACACAGTACCCACCAGGTGAAAACTTTGACCTTTTGTCTAAAACCCAGTTAAAAATCTTCCAAAAATCTATAGTACCGGACAGAGAACAAACACAAAGATCTTTGTTTCTGAAGCTTTTACAAAATATTTAAATCCCAGAAAGAGAGCAATTTCTTTCTTTTTTTTTTTTAAGATTTTATTTTTAGGTAATCTCTGCACACCACATAGGGCTCAAACTCACGACCTGGAGATCCAGAATTTCATGTTCTACTGACAAGAGCCAGCCAGGCACCCCGAGAGGGTAGCTTTTAAATGAAAACACAAAGTGGATGGCTAACACAGCCTCAAAAATGTGTTTGGATTTTAGTTGGCTATGTTTTGCAAAGAGGCATATGAGAGGCGAGTCTTGTGTCTTTCGGTGAAAGAGCTGGAGAACCCCAGATATCACTGCCCTCGGTTTCTATTCTGGTAGGATCTAATTAAGCCGCACCCCACCTTCCAGGGAGTCACTCCCACAGTATGCAAGGGAATTTAAAAAGGGCAGAAGTCATGGTAATTCGGTGACACGTTTTTTCTTGTTGTTATCTTTCTTCCTATCACCCACGATTCCAAATTCCCTTACAAAGTCTAGGACCGGTTTAGTTCATTCTTAGAAGGAATAATTAAATGAAGCTCAACTAGGCCTGAAAGTCTGTAAAGACAATGAGTTCATCTGGGCCCCATGTAGGGTCCCTCTTCTGCATGTGGCTGAAATAAAAGATGGACTTGCCGCCTGAACAGGGACTTGAACCCTGGACCCTCAGATTAAAAGTCTGATGCTCTACCGACTGAGCTACCCAGGCTCTAGTGCATGAGCCCAATCTCATAAATAACTAATATCATAAGCAATCCGGATAACCGGGGGCAGCTAGAGTGATCCAAGGTTTCAGGAACTTCAAGGAAATTCCAGGGTCAGATACCAGGGTCCAGATACCAGGGTCATCGAATCCGCAAGCAGATGGTGTAAGGGCCACACTGCATTCATTCAACAGCCGATGCAGGCGCACGACTGCGGGGACAATGAAGATTCTTCCTAGAGTCAATCGTTGCCGAAGGACCCTCGGAGACAGTACTTACTCCCCAGATGGGGGAAGAGCCAGAGGTGCAGGCTCCTCACCAACTCGTGGGGGAATCCAGGACGAGGCGGCCCCTTTTAGGAGCGATTGTGGAATAATCGAGGAACGTCTTCAAGAGAATGAAAGAGAAGATGGAGACAGAAGAGGAAGGTTATAAACTTGACACAGGCCGGGGAATTATGTCCGGTGACCCCTTTGGGATTTTTCCCGTGGCTTCAGAAATGCGGTGTCTGGGTTCTTTAGGGCTACGTGGGGGGGGCGGGAGGGGGGAGTGCAGGGCCGCCTCTGACTTTCTCCGTTTCATCGTGAGCCCCAACTCGTTCCAAGAATGGCCGGCAGTTGAGGATATAGGGCTTCATTATTTACCGGTTCGTGAAACGTTTTCTGAGCACCTGTAGAGAGAGACCGTGGGGACAGAAATCGCACTCCATAGGCGGCTGCAGCGCCTAGTTCCTTGGGAAGCTGTACCCGCCCTGCACGCTCCAACCCAGGACTACTTACTCCTGAGTCGGTCATTATTTTGTCATTAATTTAAGACGTTCTTTATTGGCTTTTCTATTCATGAAGACAAATGCAATTCTGACCGAATGGGAAGAAATAATGCATAGACTTCATGCGGTACCCACGATGCCAAGGACCACGAAATACTGTGCAAGTGTTATTTTATTGCGTAAATTAGACACAGAATTTCAGGAATGACAAACCTATACCCGGGGGGGGAAACATTTAGTCATTTTGACTTACCAAAAAAATAAACCAGCCCTCCATCTTCCTCTTCTTGCACGGGCAGTTCGAATACTTAGGACAGGTTGATAAAGGGGGCGTGTGTACCCGTCCCCTCCCGGCCCGTGCGCGCTCCGAAGCTCACCGTCCGGCTCTGCACCTCCCCCTGCACCACCCCTTCAGCCTCCGGCTTCCAGCAAACCCTCCCTTCCCCCCACCGCGCGGGGCAGCGCTCAGAGCGCGCAGTCGGCCGCAGCGGCTCCCGGCCGCGCCAGGCTCTTCCCCGGGAAGGATCAAAGCTCGGTGTGCAACCCATTCCCCCCGGGTGTCAGGATGGCCGAGTGGTCTAAGGCGCCAGACTCAAGCGTCCGCTTCCCGCGCTCGGGGTTTCTGGTCTCCAGATGGAGGCGTGGGTTCGAATCCCACTTCTGACATACCGGTGTTTTTATTTTTGCCGTGTTCAATTCTGCAACTTTAAAAATTAAATCACAACTTCCTTTTTAGGCAGCAGCACGGAAGCTTATCCTTCCTGTCTATTACTAACCGCACGTCACCCTTCTCGAGGTGGTGATGTTCAGATGGCTTTCTCCTTTGCCCTTCCTCCCTCCTTTCTTTTTCTTTCTTTCACTCTTCCTTTTGATCTTTATGATATTTATAAATATCTATATGGAATGATAGTAACACGCCAGTATTAAAGTGTAGGTCTTACAATATAGATGAAGTGAAGGTTTTAAGTTCCTGTTTCCAGTTTTAATTGTTCTATGAGAGTAAGTGGCAAGTATTTTGAACATACTTCCGCCCTTCTCCTGCGTGTCCCTCCTTCTCCATTGTCCTCGCCGGATCCACTTTTGTTCTTTTCCTACCGACCTTCCGCTTCTCCTTCTTGCACACCTTTTCCCCCTCGCCTCTCTCGGCCAGCCTGAGGGCGTGGCCTGCGGAGTGAAGAGTTTGGATGGGTGTGATCTATTCTGTGTCACGAGATCGTCGAGAGGCGAATGAGAGGCAGAAGGGTTAGAACGGTGGTTCTCACTCCGGGTGATTTTGGACCCGGTCCCACCCTCCATGGACACTTGGCAATGTCTGCAGATGCATCTGATTCGTATTTGTGTTTATTTAAATACATACGAATGGAGTAAGATGCATTTAAAACAGTGTACAAATGATTTTTTTAAAAGTCAGACATAGTCATTTTTAATTGATCTATTTATAGGGAAAGCACATATGAATCCTGGTATGAAAATATGTGCAAAACAGCAAAATCAGAAATATTTTTCCTGCAAAGCTACCAAGTTATATGTGCCAAGTTAACCAAAGTCCTTTTTTAATTGTCAAGGCATTCTGTTATCTCTTTGTAGCGTTGGTATGTTTTTAAATAATTTTGAGAAAATTTACTTATTTTTAAGTTTCTAATAAACACTTATTATTGCTGTGGTTTTTACATGTTATCTATTTAACATGCTTTGGTTTTACAAAATTGTGACTTGTGTTCACATTTTGCCTCTCATGACAATTCATCTTGACCCGATGTTCCCAAGCATAGGCCCTAAAATCAGAATAGTAAAAACCATGAAGGTATCTTTCATGCCTGAATTCTTTAGGTTTTTTTAGAATGGCCTCCAAATAACACAAAGATTTGTTCTTCCACTTTATAAAAAGGATGAATAATAGAAATAATAATTGCATTCGTTTGTGGCCGCGCCAACAATGCATGCTCTCAATTAGGTGAGTTTTCTAACAAGTCTTGATACCTAGTATGGTAAATACCACTATCTTTTTCTTCTTCGAAATTCTCCTGACTGGGGCAATCCTGGACTCACCTTTTCTGATTACCTTCCCTCCAGGATCACAATCCTGCACCTCTTGTGTCCTAAAGTCTGTTTTCTAACAGTTATTTCATACACTTTTTTACCCTGGTTTTCTAATTTTCATATAGCCAGAGGACGACTCCCCTGGCTGGTAATCCTTGATGGGTGGAAGTTGAATTTTCATCAAAAAAACAATGTACCAGGGCGCCTGGGAGGCTCAGTGGGTTAAAGCTTCTGCCTTTCGGCTCAGGTCATGATCTCAGGGCCCTCAAATCGAGCCCCGCATTGGGCTCTCTGCTCGGCAGGGAGCCTGCTTCCTCGCGCCCGCCTCCCCCCACCCCGCCTCTCTGCGTACTTGTGATCTCCCTCTGTCAAATAAATAAATAGAACCTTAAAAAAAATAATGTACCACAGAGAACACCAATTGTTTTCAACATTCCATAGTACTTTTGTTAGATTTTTAGATTATCTGATCTATTCATGGGTCTGTTTAAATACTCTCTTATTCAGGTGACTGATGGCTTTTTATCTACGTATTCTATTTCCCGTATCATTTTATTTAATAATTATTTAATAGTAAGATATTGTAATTTCTTGAGAAATCTATGCAGGAATAATTAGGGGTCAGGGGCTGGGAAACCATCACCTCATTCCGTTTCCTGACCAGCTAGTCATGTGATCTTCGCGACAGGAGTGTGCAGTGGGCGATATTCTATAGAAGGTTAGTCATTACACTAGCTGATCAGAGGGAAAGGGTGCATCGCTGCCAAATCGTGGTACCAGTCGAAGAGGCGAAAACCCACCATACCACATGATATGGCTCGAGAAAAAGTCTTTCTTGGAAGATTTATGAGCCCATGCTCAACATGCAAAGGTAGAGGTCAAGCAATTCTCCTGTTGTGGAGCGATGCCAGATGCAGGCGCTGCTGGAAATGTTTCTTTCCCTCGTGGCGAGCGCATACACATACAGAACTCCGAAAGGATACCTGAAACTAGGCACCGTGGACGGAATTAGGGGAGTAGTGTTCTAGGATGGAAAGATGACTTATTTTTTTGTCTCTATCTCCATCTCTACAGTTAAGGGTGGGGGGGGATAATTTTTACCGATCTCATCCACCATTCATTTAAAAGCAAATTAAATTTTAGTTAAGTTTCCGGAGCTGAAACCGCAGCACCACAGGCGAGCGCTTGGGGGCGGAGCGGGGAGAGTCTGCGCAGGCTCGGGCTGAGCCGCACCTGCTGGAAGACTGGGCGGGATGGGGTGAGGGGGGGAGGAAGGCGGGGATGGGGTCTCAAGGGCCGCTGCAGGATTCTTGCAGGCACACGGCGGCACGCCTGCCCGCGAGCCTCCAGCCAAGACCGGGAGAACAGGGAGTTGGAAATTGTTTTTCATGACGAAGAAATAAGTGCTGGTATTTGTTTCAATACTTCGCCTTCGCGACGCGCGTCCACTACCTTCCCCTCTGGTCATTGAACCCTCTAGACCCAGGTGGAGTTGTTTATGAAGTTGAAACACACCGAAGTGAGAAAGCTGACTGCGGGCAAAACGTCCAGATATTACAGGAACAGAGAAATGATTGGGGGGAATCTACTTGATGACAAAACGCTCGCGACTCTGGCGGGACTCGAACCCGCAACCTTTGAATCTCTCTCTACCGGCGCTAGAAGTCCAATGCGCTATCCATTGCGCCACAGAGCCTGTGAGCTGCAAGGCTCGGCTGGGGCCCTAAGGTCGTTGATTATTTATTTGGCTCTCAATATAATACATTTCTGGAAACGCATTCTGCCCCAGTCACTGCGAAAGTTCAAGAAACACAGAAACAAGACAATGCAAGGGACACACAATACCCGACGCAGGGAGTTTCCGATCCTTCCAGCGACCATTGTCGTTTGTCTCTGCAAGATAAGGAAGAGTTTGATCAAGGATCAAAAGCCGCATCTCATTTCATCCGGCCAATGCACCGACACGCTCGGGGCCGTGGGCTTCGCAAGAATGGAATTTGGGGGAGCTCCCAGTAAGCGGTGTGGGAAGACATTCCTGACACGTCGCCGGTCCCCCTCCCTCCGCTCCGGCTCCGGTCCGGGTTCTCCCTCGCGGAAGGGAGGCCCTTCCCGATCGCACCCGTGCTGTTGTTGGAAGGGGGCTTCCGTGTGTGGTTTGCTCAGAGCGAACGACCACTCTGCGACCCACGGATTAATGGATGCGTCCAGGCGTCTTTGGAAAGGCTCTAGGTTTCCCAGCTCGGGAAAGCCCTTTGCTGCCTCTCTTTTGTGGGACCGGGTGCTCCAACCGACCGGGCTCCTTCAGCGGCGGTCGGTCAAGGTCCTGTGGACAGAGAGGGCCAGGTGGCAGGTGCGGTCCCCGAGGGGGACTCTCTAGGGCGCAGAGTCCTGGATCTGCCCACTGTCTGCAAACCTGCGGCGCAGAAAGGACGCGTGTTCACTGGAGCTGAAGGCTGAGCTGGGTGACAAGTTCTGGAAGCCTCAAACTCGGGAGCCGGAGGCCAAGTGCGGTTTCATCCTATTTCCTAGATGTCATGTCCACGCGGACATATCTGCCTACCAGGAGGAAGTCTTTCTTTTCCTTTCCTTTCTTCCTTTTCTTTTTCTTCCTCCTTCCCTCCCACCCTTCCTCCCTCCCTCCCACCGTCCCACCCTCCCTCCTTCCCTTCCTCCCTCCTTCCCTCCCACCCTTCCTCCCTCCTTCCCTCCATAAGACGAAGTATCTGAGATCCTCGCACAAGTCAGAGGGGCAAATCAAATCTGGCAATCCAGAGATATAACTAAGGATATTATAGACTACTTAATTGAGATAATTAAGCCCACATACTGTTGTTTTTGGAGGATTCGAGAGCTTTCAAGTGAAAGGAAGTTGTTTGGGGCCGCCAGCGGTAAAAATGTATTTCTCATTAATTTATGTCTGAAAAAAAAAGTTCACTTGAAAGGGCTCCTTAGCAAAAAATAAGATGCCTTAGACTATAGAGTAGTTAATTATTTCAAGCAGCTTGTTAGTGTATCTGTAACAAATCCCAAAATTAGTGTCCTTGGAATGAAATCGTCCTCTGTACCTTATTCCCTCTTGTCTCACTAATATTAAAAACTCATCTGAGAACATGTTTTCAAATAAAGAATTTGTGCAGAGATGATACTTAAACATTATTTTTATTATAAAGTCCTCTAGGCCCTTTCTCCATCGTGGGCTACTCTAACGACGCATCCACATTCTCAAAATACTGCGTAGACTTTTCCAATATAGATCATGTGGAATCCCCCCCATCTTCTCAAGTGGATTAACTACTTTAGTTTCCTGAAAACCCAGGCCTCTCAGACCATAGATTTTGTGTGAAAGCCCAGTTTGCTTTTTTCCAACAATCCCCTCTCTTCCGATTCCTGAGCGTCTGAATTGTGCCCTTCGGTCCACCTCTGCGTCGCCGATAATACCTTTCGCACTGAGGAAGTTCCGGGGTCTGGACCAGCAAACCCCCCCACCATCATCCTTGTTCACAGGAACAGATACTCCTTTTTGGTGGCTCAGAAAATTGGGTTGCTGCTTCTGGGCTGCTATGATAACTGGCTGAGTGACGATGGACACCTTTAAGAGTGAAGTTTGTTTTCCCTCCGGTCTTGGTGTACACACACTCTATAGGCACCTCTGCTCATGTAGACATTATCGGGGATCAGTATGCACCCTCTCCAACCTGAGCTTATTGAAGGGCTGATGCCCTTAGTCATATGGAGACTATTTCTTACACCTCTATTCGAAGACCTTCCGGACAGCGGGTCCATGTATTAACTTTCCTGAATAATTGCTTCTTCTCGCCAAACATCTCCGGTGAAACTACCTAAATCTCTCATTGATTTTCCTTTAACCACCAGTCAGCAGGATTGGGACCTCTGCAGGCAAACCCCAAGGAATTTCCCTCTACAGAATGTTAACTCATGGGGGGGGGGCGGCTGGAGAGTGGAGAGAGAGACGGGGAGACAGACTCTTAAGCAGGCTCCATGCCAAGTGAGCCCCCGGCTGGCTCGATCCCACAATCCTGAGAACATGACCGGAGATCATGAGTCAAAATCAAGAGTTGGATGCTGAAGCGACCGAGCCCCCCGGGCGCCCCTAGAATGTTAACGCTTAATGAAAGCGCGGGGTAGGCGAGCCGCTGGCCACGTGGGCTAACGCGAGAAACTCGTGAGTGTGACAGGTGCCTGGGGGGCGGACAGCCCGCGCACATTTAGTTTTGCAAGAAAGACTTTCGTGGCTTATCCAAGGTTTCTTGGATTAAAGAACGAATCCCTAGTAAATCAAGAGCCCATGGAGGATGGCGAGATCTGAGCTTCCTTGACCTTGGTCCATTCTCCAGGCACTGATCTGCGAGGATGCGTGGGTTCACGTCTGAGTCCGGGGAACCGCAGAAAGGCGGGCTGGAACCTGGCGGCGCCTCGGGCCGCCCCCCGGCTGGCAAAAGCCGCTGGGAGAGGAGCCGGCCCGAAGGGCGCTCACCTGCGTCGCTCTCGCCGAATTCGCAGCTGGGACTCGTCAGAGGGCGTTCGACGGAGTTGCTCCGCCCGGGACCTCGGGCCCCCGCCCCGGCCCCAAGGACGCCATCCCGGAGGACGAATTTTCCAAAGAGCCGGACCCAGCGACCTCCCGTCGGCCACGAAGCTGAAAGGACAGGTAGAAACGGGTAAGTACCAGGTGAAGTAGAGCCCTACTGTAAATAAGGCTGCTTCTGGGCTTCGAGAACCTGCGGTTCCCAGGGGGAGGGGCCTGAGGCAGCTTCCTTTTGACGGCCCTAAACTTAGATTCCGGGTCCTCGATCCGGGAACAGAAGTGCCGTTGGGGGAACGCAAACAAGGAGGTCCGTCAAACGTTCAGCTTACAAGGGAAACGTTTCCTCAAGCCCCTGTCCGCAAAACTGTCGTTTGCAATTAAATGTTACCGGCTTCTGTCTTCCTCCTGGCGACAGGAATAATATTTCCTTCTTCGTATTCTCACAAGAAGTTCTTCGTTCCTGCAACCTTAGCACCTAACACACACAGATATTTCAGCTCATTTGGGGCTTGAAAACATCCAAATCTGTCATTCATTTTGCAAAACATGGGTCCTATGGAATTAATGCTAACTACACCAAAATGTTTCAAGCACAAAACCAAGTACGCCATTTAAAAAATGGGTAAGAGTAGCACGGCGGAAATAACACAGAGGTCCAACAGGGGGAACTATTTCCTTGATTCCGACTTCGTCTGAGTAATGGAACATTAGGAAGCCACTAAAATGACATTTGAAAAGTGCCTGGAAAAAATGTTGATATAATATTCAATTAAATTAGTAAAATACAAAACTGAGACAGATAAAAGCAGGCTCCGCCCCGTGGGAGCTGAGCTCGTATTCTCAGCGAGGCCTTGATCTTCTCTGTTGAACGTAAGCAGTTTCACAGCACAGAGGTGAGACCACACTCTTCAGTCACCGTGGATGGATCAAGATGGAAATAAGACCACACTGCCGTCCTGTCTGAACACAAGCACAAACGTGAAGCACACAGAACAGAAGCAGACACACCAATATTGTTAAGCCACAAAAATGGCCCAGCGTCTCCTCGTCTTGTCCAATATGAGCGATGACAGCTTCTCGACCAATCCTAGTTTTAGCATTGCTCTGGTCTTCCTTCCTTCGGGATGGGATTTATTAAGCTATCCAATCCTAGCATCACTCCCTCCTTCCAGTCCAGAGAAGCTCTGGTTCTTTCAATCCCCCAAATCACCTAACACAAAAGACTAAACCCTCTTACTGAAATGCACCCAGGGGTCCCCAACTGTTCAACTCTTATGTATTCCTGGTGGGTTTTGTCTAGAAGATATTGGCCCAATTTATGTTTTGTGTGACTTCAACTATTCCCATTTTTTTTTTTTTTTGCACTCAAAATACTGGGCAAGAGGGGCCCAGCTCTCTCTCTCTCTCTCTCTCTCTCTCAGCTCACCCACTCTTGTATCTCAGGAGATACTTTTTGCTTCAATAAACTTTCCCACTTCCGTTACTTAAAAATATATATACATATACTGGGGAAGGGGATGAGGGGAAAAGAAGATACACCCAAGGGCTGCTATTGCTAGTTTCTGAGAGTGAAACTATCCCAGCGTGAGACAGTCCTCATTACCCAAGATTCTTCTAATCACGAAGGAGAAACATCTATTTCACTTGGCACAAGAAAGATGAATTCGCTACCAGTGGACTCAAGGACTTTGATGTTGAATGTTCCTCAACAGCCCTTGCTTTGATCAACTTTCTCAATGCCCTTCAGGATTACATGGCCCTTGAGTTTGTTTCCTGACCAGTTGGTGTCAGTTAGAGGCTTGCAGAATTCCTGGGGTCTTTTCTACGTCTCTAATCTGCTGACATTTAATTAGACCTTAAGAATTATTTTGCATGCAAACTTTGATGAAGAATTCTTATGGTTGTTATGTTAATAACAGAAAGTTGCAACTTAAAAAAAATGTTTTAGGAAAGCTCAAGACAAATGTCTGCCCCCAATATGCCAGTGGGGAGAGGCAGAAAATAAAGATTTAAAATGTCATACAATCTTTTAAAGCAAATAGTGGGGAGCTTTCCAAAGATTGCCAGTGTGAGGTGTCCTTACTTTCCATGAACACATTCCTTCTGCTTATAAGTGATTGTGTGGTTTATCTTTTCTGTGCATAAATAAAAGGAAAATATTTGATCTTTGATTAGATCTAGCTGCTCCCTTCCCCCATTTCCCAGTGATATCTGAACTGAACAGAGCTCTATTTTAAGGACACTTTGTTACTTCTGGTTAAATATAATGTATTAGATCCGAGCAGTTATCTCCGCTTTCTCAAGACGCATCATAGCCATCGGCTCTCGCCTCTTGCCTGCTGAAACTTTGCTGGTCATGAAATGGGGACCCATCTCTCTGGCATCCATATTCACCTGTTTTGTTCTGAATCGTTCCCGTGGAGCCTCTGGAAAGTCTGCTGAAGGAAGCTGAGTTACAAACGTAAAAAGGAGAACAGGAAACGTGTTGTGTTGGTGCCAATTGAAAGAAAATGGGTCCTTGAATTGGCAAAAAAACAAAACAAACCCAAACCAGCTAATCCATTTTTCAGGAAGCAGCTAGGAACTCTCTGGAAATGAAACTCCTGGACCGTCTATACCTACAGGTTTCTTCTAACCCATGTGGAAGGGGAAAACGCATTAGTATTTGCCAACCACCTTCCTGATTGCAATGAGATGAATATTCAGGGTGTGAGCTTCGGAACTTGGGGACTCCGGAGGCGGGGACTCAGAGTGGTTCTCAGCATCGCGCTGCCCTCCCTGCACCGGGAACACAAATTAGTGACAGTATCTCCTTCCCTGCAACGTATCCTTCGCAGTGTCATTCAGGGAACCCTGGCCTGCGAGTTCTGGAAGTAGATTGCTCTCTTCCAGGCCTAAAACTGTGCTGACCCTAACCCCGCCCCCACCCGGGGGGGCCGAGTAAATTTGCTCCCAGTTTCAGAGACTCCAGCACCCCGCCCGCTCCCAGGTCCCCCACAAGGGAGGGAGGTGGCAGTTCATGAATCGATCTCAACTTTGTTGGAAACGAAGATGCTTGTAGGGAGCATCCTCATCCTCTTGCTCCTAAATGTCGGGGACCGCGGCGGTGGGGGGGGGGGGGGACGGGGCCGGTCGATCCATCCCCAAGCCTTCATTCAACCTGCAGATTTTTGCCCAACCCACTAAGCACACTTCCCTCCGCATCGGAATCTTCCCGCTAAAGCTCCCGCATTTCCTTCTGTACTTCTGGGAATCCCAGTGCGTACCTGTAGTCGTGGCCGAGTGGTTAAGGCGATGGACTAGAAATCCATTGGGGTTTCCCCGCGCAGGTTCGAATCCTGCCGACTACGTCTGAGCTTTTACCCAGCTTGTGTTGGGAAGAGACCCTCTTTAGGTCCCTCATCTGATCCCAGATCCCACCACAGCGGTGGGGGGCTCCGCTGTGGGGGGCTCGTGTCTTGCTCTCAGACCTGGCAAAACCCCCACGAAACCTGCCGGCACGCTCCCCAGAAAAGAATGGAGTGAGTACAATCCTATCCTCAAAAAGGAATAGACCTGCCACGCTCCCCAGAAAAGAATGGAGTGAGTACAATCCTATCCTCAAAAAGGAATAGACCTGTGCCCAGCGTTGTGCAAAATTTAAGGATGTCTCCCAGAGTTTTCTCTCCCCAAAACCCTGCTCGCAGTAGACTATTTCAAAATCAGGCAATTTAGTGAAAGGTAGAGTGTATTTTTGCCACAAAACAAAACCTATTTTTATTTTAATTTAGAAGTTTGTGGTAGACTCTTTCAAAGTTGAATCTTTGAAAGAATATGCATATTTTCATGTAACCGACTGCCATAATCGGGATACGGAACAGTGTTGTCAGTCCCTAAACTCTCCTTCTATTACCCTTTATAGGCACCTCCCAACCCCTCGCTGATAGCTGATGCCCACCTATGTTTCCTGTCCCTACGGTTTGGCCTTTTTTTGAGACTGTTCTTGAAATGGAATACAATTGTCCTATGGATGGGAATGGAAAATAGCACAGCCTCTCAGGATAATAGTTTGGCCATTTCTTACTAAATAAAACATGAAAACACTATACAATTCATTGACTGCACTTTTCGTTTCCAGCGAAATGCAGATTAGTGCTTACTCGAGAGCCTGGACATGATCGTTCATAGCAGCGTTACTTGTAATAGCCCCAAACTGACCACAACCCAAATGTCCCTCAGCAGGTGAGTGAGGACCCACTCACGGCAGAGCGTCGTTGGGAGCTCTAGTCGCCAAGAAAGAGGAGAACACTGATAATGAATCAACAGCTTGAATGCACGTCAAGGGCACTGATGCTGAGACGAGGAAGTCGTGTCGGTGGGTCACATACTGTATGATTCTAATTATATAGCCTTATCATAATGACACAAGTAAAGAGATTAGGGTTGCCAGAGGCTTAGGGACGGTGGGCAGAGGGTGTGGGCGTGACTCTAAGGGGACCCGGTGGGATACTGTTGCGGTGATCTTCCACGAATTGGTTACATGAGCCTGCACAGTAGGTAACCTTTGGGGCTGGCTTCTTTCACTTGAGATGGAGCTATGCGCAAACATGGAGCCAATATTGGTTTCCCACTTTTGATATTGTACTTTGGTTATGTAAGGAGTAACCCACCAGGGAAATGGGTGAAGGGTACACGGAACCTCTCCGTACTATTTTTGCAACCTGCTATATGAATCTGTAGCTATTAAAAAACGAGTTTCTGTTTTAATTTTTTATTTAAATTCAATTTAGTTAACATGTAGCATATTACTAGTTTCAGGGGTAGAGCTCAGTGATTCATCAGTTGCATATAACACCCAGTACTCATTATATCATGTGCCCTCCTTAGTGCCCCTCCCCCAGTTACCCCTGCCCTCTCAGCACCCCCTTAGCAACCCTATCTGTTTCCTAGAGTTAAGAGTCTCTTATGGTTTGCCTCCCTCTCTGTTTTCCTCTTATTTTATTTTTCCTTCCCTTCCCCTATGTTCATCTGTTTTGTTTCTTGAAATCCACATATGAGGGGGAATCATATGGTAATTGTCTTTCTCTGACTGATTTATTTCACTTACCATAATACCCTCCAGTTCCATCCACGTTGTTGCAAATGGCAAGAGTTTGCTCTTTTTGATGGCCAAGTAATATTCCATTATATGCATATACTTAATCTTTAGCCATGCATCCTTCGATGGACATCTGGGCTCTTTCCATAGTTGGCTATTGTGGACATTGCTATGAACATTGGTGTGCACGTGCCCCTTGGAATCACTATTTTTGTATCCTTTGGGTAAATACCTAGAAAGCAGAAGTATTTTTAAGTTAAAAATATGAATAGAAACTGTATTTTTAAAAAAGATTTTATTTATTTATTTGAGAGAGAGAGAGCATGAACAGGAAGGAGAGGGAGAAGCAGGCTCCCTACTGACCAGCTCCCCGCTGGGCTTGATCCCAGGATGACCTGAGCCAAAGGCAGACGCTTAACCGACTGAGCTACCCAGGCGCCCTTAGAAACTATTTTACCAAACAATTTCTACATATGTATTTTGATTATCACACAATTCTTTTACTTCTTAATGTTATGAATTACAAAGATGTATTTTTATGGATTGAGTTTTGAATGTTCAGTCACGTTGCATTTCTGAAATAGACCACACACACACACAGACACACATACAATTGAAACTATGCGAGGTGATGGATATGGTAATTAAACTTATTGTGGTAATCACCTTACAACATATACATATTTCAAATTATTACATCATATACCTTAAACTTACACAATGCTGGATGTCAATTATATTTCAATGAGGCTGGAAAAAAATTGAAAATAGAATTGCCATATGACCCGAACAATTCCACTTCTGTGTAAGTACCCAAAATAATTAAAAGCATTGTTTCAAATAGGTATTTGGGTTTTTTTTTTTTTTTAAGATTTTATTTGTTTATTTGACAGAGAGAAATACAGCGAGACAGGGAACACAAGCAGGAGGAGTGGGAGAGCCCGATGCAGGGCTTGGTCTCAGGACCCCAGGATCCTGACCTGAGCTAAAGACAGACGCCCATCGACTGAGTCACCCAGGTGCCCTTCACACAGGTATTCGTACATCCGTGTCGACAGCGGCATCATTCACAACAGCCGCAAGGTAGAAACAACTCAAGTGCCCACCCGTGGATGGGTAGCTAAACAAAAGGTGGTTAATTCCTAATTTCATGTCACGAGTGCTTAGATCATTACTCCGAGGCATTTACTTTATTTACATACACATACATAAAGGTGTCCCTCTAGGTACACTTCTAGCTGCATAATATAGCCATAGTACTGATGTGTAGTATTTTTCTCATTTATTTCAAAAACAGTTCTTAATTTCGATCACAACCTCTCCTTCGAACCATAAATTATTTAGAGGCATATTTACTAATTTTGTAAACAAAGATTTTCATTTTCATGTTTTGATTTCTGGCGTAATTTTATTGCTGTGAAATAATAGCATGCCTCCCACCCTGTTATGGTTTTGGAGCCTTGCTTTGTGGCCTGGTCAAATGTCAAATGTGAGATCACCTCATCTGTGTCTGGAAGAGATTTGAGTCCTGAAGTCGGTATGTGCGCCGTTCTCTCTGTGTGTCTATGGATGGCATCATTTTGTTTTATGGTTATTTTTCCATTTATGTTTCATATTAGTTTTTCCAGAGAGGTATATTGTGTGAAAATGTCCCGCTACGATTGTGGTTTTATCTGTGTCTCTTTTTACTTCTGTTACGACCTGGAATTTTTTTCTCCACTTCTTAGTCTTCCAGAAGCAAGAAATTCTGGATAAAGCATGGTTTGTGTCACAGCTATGATTGAGAGCTATGAGGTGTTCCCTCCAATTGAACAATGGCCACAAGAAAAGATGTGTGTGACTTACACAAGCTGTAGCAGAGCTATTGAGACTTACGAGAAGTATTGGTACTTAGAAACACTTCTGTTTCCTTCCTCGAAAAGAATGAGGACAATACAATTCAAAGATAATTATTCTCGTGGGAAAGTCAAGATTAAGGTTGAAGAGAAGTTGCAATAGTTTTGGATCTTCCTCTGCTTAAAAATGAGCCTAGTTCTAGCCCCGGGGCCTGACCCAGATTTGTCCAACTCGGTAGGAGACTCAGAACCGGTTGGACTAGAATCTCGGCTTCAATCGCGGCTAAGTACAGTGTTGAGCTCAGTGAGTCATGCGGCCTGAGCTTAGAGGTTGTGTTCTCAGCAGCTTTTTTTTTTTTTTTTTTTTAAAGATTTTTATTTATTTATTTGATACAGAGAGAGAGAGATCACAAGTAGGCAGAGAGGCAGGCAGAGAGAGAGGGGGAAGCAGGCTCCCTGCTGAACAGAGAGCCCGATGTGGGGCCCGATCCCAGGACCCTGAGATCATGACCTGAGCTGAAGGCAGAGGCTTTAACCCACTGAGCCACCCAGGTGCCCCTGTTCTCAGCAGCTTTGTCTCCGATCTTACTTGAGGAAATTTCATTTAGTGATTACAATTAGGGTACATGGTGTAAAGGAAAAACCTAAATGTAGGGAATTCTTAGTCTGGGGCACCGTCTTCAGTAATTTTGTGAATTCCCTGGAATGATTTGCCTCTCAAAGGCCATAAGGTCCAACAAATTCTTTTTGACGAGTCCAAGCAGCTTCTCTAGATGGACTCAACACCTCCCCCCCTCCCCCCGGATAACCAGTGCTCACCAATATATTAAGGAAGGAAGCCCATTTGGAAGCTCTTGGGCTCACTGGCTGTGTCCTCCTTGGTCTACCCCATTCGCTGCCAGGGCTGGTGCAGCCAATACAACTGAATAGCAAGGAGGCTTGGGGGAGCCCTAATTCTAAGTCCATTATGGAACTCGACTCCTCCATTTACAGTTTACCATCTTATTGCCACCCAAGGTGGACCACTCCATTTTTTAAAAAAAGATTTTATTTATTTATTTGAGAGAGAGCACAAGCCAGAGGGAGAGGCAGAGGGAGAAGCAGATTCCTGGCCAAGGATCCTGGGATCATGACCTGAACCAAAGGCAGGCACTTGACTGACTAAGCCACCCAGGGGCCCCACCGCTCCCCCTTTTATGATCAGGAACATAAGCTGAACTCGTATTTTCCATTTTTTCTGTGGAAGATTCGTGGACCAGCACTCTCTACAGAGTAGCATTGTCCATTCCTGTGTAAGCCAACATTTCCTGGTTTTATTTGCATTTTGGCTTTCCATCTAATCGTGCCATTAGACAGCTAGTTACATGCCCTTCGTCCAGCCCATCCCTGGTGAGCTGTGTTTCGTGTGCGTGTTCAGGGGCTTCCTTCCTGGCAGATGCTGACCTCCATGAGGGCAGGGATCATGCGATCATGCCTTTGTCTTTTGACCTTTACAGTGTCTAGCACTTTGCACAGGGCCCGACCTTCCCTAAGAATTCAATAAAACTAGTTAAATGATTGTACAGAAGGCGCTAACCCAATGACTTTTTTCTACAATAAGGACTTTAAAATATATGTTTCTCTGCTTAAATCTTTTTTGTTTTGATTTGTTTCGGTTCTAATTTCTTCTTTATCCTATTCCGTATTCCTGTTTTTCATATATTTACATATGTAGCCCTAGGCCAGGAAGTGAGTACTGTTCAGGGCACACCCACTATCCCCAAGCCTGAGATGATAACGGCTTATTTACTGGAGGAGGAGAGATCTCAGCTCAGTATTTTGCAAGCTCCAGTCCTACAGTGCCTTTACAATTTTTTTGTGTGGCAATATTTTTGTACTTGCTCTTGTGAGTTATGGGATCACACCGTCTGCCCGCGCTGGAGATCACAGGCAGCTGTGTGGGTGAACGGAATCCGGGTTCTGGGACAAGATCCTCGCCCTATAAAGGCTTTGCATGGGCTTGGTGTTTTGCCTGGAGCTGACGTTTCGCAAGTTCCTTGTGTTTTTTGGTTAGGGGTTTTTTTTGTTTTGTTTGTGTTTTTTTGGTGTGGTTTTTTTTTTTTTTTTTTTTTTTTTTTGGAAGTTTCTTGTTTGTTTCTTATCACTGAGACCACTGGAAAGAGAGGTGGACCACCTTTGCGATCTCGTTGGGCCCTGTACCTGGGGGGCACTCGTGCCAGCGCCTTCCTCCCCGTGGCGAGCGGGGTGCGCGCCGGGGAGACCAGGTGGCTGATGCCGCAGGCCCCAGTCCTGAGCGTGGATAGGTGGTCACCGCGCGGCGCTGCGGGGCACGGACGGCTGCCCTCGGAAGTCGTCCTGCAGTCAAGGGGCGCGCGGGGAAGGGAGCGTGCACCCCGGGAGTCCCACCAACACAATGCGGCACCCAGAAACCTGTTCTTTAGCCAAAGAGCGCTAGGGGGAGAAAAAGTCTGTGGCGCCGCCGTAAAGAACGTTTGGTGTACAATTTGGCGGCCTTGCCTGGGCACCATCCCCTCGAAGGCGAGTCTGACCAGGGGTCTGGATGGTGAAGCGCAGAGTCTCCCGTTCGCTCCTTACCCATCGCGACACGGGACAGAGTTCGGCCTTTCTCCGCAAGCGCACCTGCTTCGTTTCCTCGCAAACACAGCTCCTCTTGCGTGTTTCCTTCCGCGAATGTGCCAGACAGGGACACATTTAAGTTTGTTTTCCTTGAAGCAATATACCTGATAGTTAGATAAAGTGCGTGGAGAAAAATACATGACTGAAACTGAGCAGAATTGCAGTTCACAGACATGAAATTTCCAAGCCTGTTCCCCCATTTATATAGGGACTAACCATATTTTCAGCCAGTGTTTAAGCATTAAATCATACAATGAACATAAGACGTTCAGTCCGGTACTGCTATGAATAACAAGTGTTCACTCTCTTAATGAAGAAAGCAAGGATTAGGACCACTAAGTGCCTGAGTTGGGAGTGGGGGACTTTATGGGTTCATGTAGGCGGCAGAAGATAAGCTAAAAATAAAATAAAATCTCCTAGTTTTTATGTCGTGGGTGGACGTGAACCAAGAATTCTGACTCATAAATTCAATTAAATGCGTTCAGTAGACTTTCTGAAACTCACCATAGATGATTATGCAAGCACCCACCCAGCATGGGGTTCCATGGTGTAATGGTTAGCACTCTGGACTCTGAATCCAGCGATCCGAGTTCAAGTCTCGGTGGAACCTGCCTTGTGTTTTGGTCTCAATTTTTGTTTTTTCCTGGGTAAGAACTGTTCGTCTAAATGACCAAAGTCTATTTTGCACTGGGGGTTCTCCTTTGAGCTTTTGCAAGTCCTGATGGGTCTGCTTCTGGGTGAGGAAGAAGGAATAAATTTCATTCTGGCTTAATGGTGTTTATTTTATAAGAAAGAAAAGAAGCATCAAAAGTAAATACAGGGGGAAAACAGCAAACATCCCGCATTCTTCTGCGACTAGAAAACCAACTCTAATAAAAAGCAACAATCCACCTATAGGACTTTCATTTTCTGTGCACATTAGAATGAATGTTTTAGAGATTTCAAACATGGGAAATAAATAATTCTAATAGTATTGGAGAATATACAGTTAATAACAAATTTCTCTTCTACCGTGGTGTCTAGCTGCAGTTTCTGCCCCCTCCTCACCCCCTATGGCTGCTGAACCCTGTTTATATATATAAAATATGGACAGAGTCTACACATGCACACACACAAACCAAATGTGGAAAATCTTGAGCAGGAATATAAGACGCATTATTTCATCTAAAAAATATCTACAGATTTAACATATTTTGAAGTAAAAATTTAGGGGGAAATCCCTAATAATATTTTCATTGCAATGTTCATCTGGTTATTGTGTCACCAAAAGAATACCGAACATCTCTCTTTCTTGGCACCCTCCTGCACTGTGGGT
The DNA here is from genome assembly GCA_028533885.1 of Nasua narica. Lineage (NCBI taxonomy): Eukaryota > Metazoa > Chordata > Mammalia > Carnivora > Procyonidae > Nasua > Nasua narica. Next base: position 128,329,785 of record CM052802.1, read on the forward strand.
GGGAATGCAGCCTGGTGCAGCCACTCTGGAAAACAGTATGGAGGTTCCTCAGAATGCTGAAAATAGAGCTACCCTATGACCCGGCAATTGCACTACTGGGTATTTACCCCAAAGATACAAATGTAGTGATCAGAAGGGGCACCTGCACCCCAATGTTCATAGCAGCAATGTCCACAATAGCCAAACTATGGAAAGAGCCCGGATGTCCATCAACAGATGAATGGATAAAGAAGATGTGGTGTGTATATATATACATACAATGGAATACTATGCAGCCATCAAGAGAAATGAAATCTTGCCATTTGCAATGACGTGGATGGAACTAGAGGGTATTATGCTAAGCGAAATCAGTCAGTCAGAGAAAGACAATTATCATATGATCTCTCTGATATGAAGAATTTGAGAAATGAGACAGAGGATCATAGGGGAAGGGGAGGGGGGAATGAAACAAGATGAAACCAGAGAGGAAGACAAACTATAGAAGACTCTTAATCTCAGGAAACAAGTTGAGGGTTGCTGGCAGGGGGTAGGGATGGGGTGGCTGGACGATGGACATTGGGGAGGGTATGTGCTATGGTGAGTGCTGTGAATTGTGTAAGCCTGATGATTCACAGACCTGTACTCCTGAGACAAATAATACATTGTATGTTAATAAAAAATAAAATAAATCCCTCTGTCTCATTAAAAATGAATAACAACTGCTGTTTCTTTGCTGATTACATTATTTGTAGAAGTTTCCGTTTTTCACTTGCTCTTGTTCAATTTTGCTTAGGCCTTCAATTTTTTTTTTTTTTAATTTTAGTATAGTATTTGTTTTAGATGAAGTGAGTCTGTTTTTTCTCCTGGCTTGAAAATTTGCAGACATTTCTCTAAGGGCTGGAAGGGCCCATCCAAAAAAAATGGTCTCATTATGATTCCAGATGTGTATGAGATTATTATGAGGCATTTTTTTCCCCTCACAACCAACACATATCACTAACTCCAAGTGTGGCCACACTGTAAAGTCTCCCCCCATATGCTGGTTGTATTCACTGTTGGCTTCTCCTATTGCCCCTTCGTGTAAACTGCTTAGCCAGACGTTCATATCCAGATTGTCCTTCATAATCAGTGAGCTGCGCGAAGTTTCTGCCGCTACGTGTGGACACACTCCATGCTCAAAACCAGAGATCTGGGGTTTTCTCTCTCACACTGTGTCACTAACCGTGGACTACTACATCCTTCTGGAGTTTGTGCAGTACTATACTGGGAAAACACTAAGTAGGATTTTTGTTCCCTCAGTGCCCGTGGTTCTTGGTTGCGCTGCTTCGAAGAGTGAAGAGGTAGACCAGATGAAGATGGGGAGCGATGGGCAGTGTGCTGAGCCGTAGTGCGAAGCTCCCAGAGAGGGAGGGGCCCTGAGTGGGCGGCCATTTTGGGGTTTGAATCTAGGGGGTATCATAAGCTCTTTTGCAGAACTATCTTGAGCACCCCGAGTATGGGTCCCCTGTGGACTGGCTGCTAAGGCGTGCCAATCAGGGCTTGCATCGTGCACCTGTCTGCCTATCGGGTTACTGTTCCCATGTTGATGGTCTTTTGGGCCGACGTGTGGAGACTAACTGCTCAACTTGTGATAGGGACCCGTGCATTAGGGTTAACGATCGTGGTTTCAGGAGGTTTTGCAGAAGTCACTTCTGCAGAGGCTGCTAGACAGGATGCTACTGGGGTCTCGTCTAAGTTGTAAAGCAGGACGCTAGTGCAGTTCTGGCTTAGTTGTCCTGGATTTGCTGCCTTCTTGTTGGGGTCCCCGGCCCTGACACCCTAAGTGTCCAGTTAACTCCTGACATCATCACGCCCCTTTGACCTCCGGACTGTGTGCAGTCTACTCTTCCGACTCATCATTCCTGTGTAGAGATTGCTTTTCATTGAGTCAAAACTGAAGTTTGCTTTATTCTTTTGTTATGGTCCTAGTTGTGTGTGTTTTCTTTTTCAGACAAAAATGCAGAAAATGTCTCAGCTCCGCAACAGTAAAACCTTGACTTTATTGAACACATTTTTTTAATTAAAAGATTTTATTTATTTATTTGTCAGAGCACAAGCAGGGAAGTGGCAGGCAGAGACTGAGGAAGAGGCAGGCTCCCCGCTGAGCAAGGAGGCTGATGCGGGACTCGATTCCTGGACCCTGGGATCATGGCCTGAGCCGAAGGCAGTCACTTAACCCACTGAGCCATTCAGGCATCCTTGCACACATTTTGTTATCAGAAAATTGGACACGACTCAAAATCAGAGTATTTATTTTAATTTTTTAACAGATTTTATTTGTTTGTCGGAGAAGGAGCACAAGCAGGGGGAGTAGAAGGCAAGGAGCTGAATGCAGGACTTGATCCCAGGACCCTGTGATCATGACCTGAGCCGAAGGTAGACACTTAACTGATTGAGCCACCCAGGCACCGCCCCCCCCCAAAACCAGAACATTTAAAGAAGATATGGTCGGTAGATATTTTCTCTACACCAAAAACTGGCCACCATGGTTGCTTAAAACCCATAGGCATATGGACGAGTCTGATTATTATAGAAGAGGGGAGGAAGGATTGTGAAGGTTCTTTTCCTTTCTGTTTTTTCTGACTAAGCACAAGAAGACCCAGCCTAATTTAGGAAGAAGGAAGGCATGAATGAAGTAGATGAGCATGTATCCAGAGCAAGTAGAGATGCCCACAATTGGTATCAGTCGCTCCTGGTGTATTGCTGAGGAAGATTTCAAGTGTGACCAGGGTCTCATAATGCTCTCCCATCAAGTGGTGTCATCTTCAATGATGCGCTTGTAGTATCTGTTTCCTAGGACATTCTATGAGTAGATCGTTTTATTGTCTGCAACCTAAATAGGCCCTCCTAGCAGGTCAGGGAACAGGCCTGGTAAAGGGGTTTCTGGTATATGAGTTGTCCTTAAATGGAATTAACTGTGCCTGTGATCTTTGATCCCCTCCAAGTCTGTTCATCTCACACCATGCAAAAGGCCCTATTCGAGATTGTTCTAATGTCCCTCGTTACTCGCATATTAGATGCTAGTCTGTTGTGAGATGGAGCTCGAAGGCCTTGGTCAAAATCAATATTCCTCATTCCTATCCCCAAAGAACTTCGATATGTTGAATTTCAACTTTGAACTTAAGAGGTAAACAAGAATTTCATACAAGAGAAGCATTGCTATAAAGGAAGAAAGCAACTTATGGCATCCAGAGGCTGGTCTGGCATTCAAGCCATTATTCTCCTCTTGGGCATAATCTCGCAGAATATCAGTGTCAGACACGGTTCCTCTGAGGCCATGGGAAAGTGAAACCATCCGGTGACATCACAACTTTGCCTAAGCCAAACAAGGTCACTGTGGCCACCCACAAAACACCAGACCTGCCTCTCCCTAAAACAAGTGACTACTTCTCCTTACCAATTGTAGCTTTACCTTCCCTCTAGTCTGCCTCCTTAGAAACAAAATCAATTGAGATACGCAGTGATGGACTAGCTCCTGCTTTCTGACCGTTTCTAATCCAGATCAGAAACTGCTACTTTGGACCCTCCCCCAAAGCACCCAACCCGACCCCAAATCCTGGAATAGGATCGTCCTCCATAGACACCCCGTGATTCCTCTGGTGTGTGTTCTCCTCACGGCAATGGCTGGCGAACACAGTCCGCTCAACCACAGGGATGTTTCCGGGAGTCGAGGGGGGTGGGGCATTGACACGGTCCACATAATGGCCAAGAATTGCATTCCGTTTTTGGGGTTCAGAGCAGGCATTTGAATTAATTGTGTTCCACAGTTCAAAGCACATTACTATTATTGGTCCCCATACAGCTCTTTTTGTTTTTGTTTTTGTTTGATCGATTGATATTTCCCTTCACAATAGAACATTCTATGCCTTCTAACTCTAGTAGCAAGTATCCTATTTACTATGTAACTTCCCCGCACCTCCATCCCCTGGCTCTTTAACTTCCTTTTGAATGTCTTCTTGTGAAATATGTAGTTCTGTTTCCATGGGTTTTGTTATTTTATATGAACAAACAGTTCATATAAAACAGTGTTGCCCACATAGTTTTTACATTTAATTTGTAACAACTTCTTGCTATTTAGTAATTCAGTGGGTGCGTCCACCCCGTTTCCCAGTTTGATCAACTCAGCAAGTTTTGGAACAAAGAGATTGATTAAAAATCCCACCAGGCAGTGCCTGGGGGGCTCAATCATTAAGCATCTGTGTTCAGCTCCGGTCATGATCCCGGGGTCATGGGATCGACCCGTGCTCAGCGGGAAGCCTGCTTCTCCCTCTCCCACTTCCTCAGCTCGTGTTCCCTCTCTTGCTGTGTCTCTCTCTGTCAAATAAATGAATAAAATCTTTTAAAAAATAAAAATAAAAAAATAAAAATCCCACCAGTGTAAATACCACTACATAGATAGGTATCTTCCTATAGACTTGTGGGATATATAGCATGAGACATAAGGAAAAGTTGGATCATGGGGTATGTTTATCTTTTATTTGATTAAATGGTGCCAGATTTGTTTCCAAAATAATTCCACGGTTTCCAATCATCAGTCCACAAGCTTTGATAGCCCTGCACCACTATCGACACCTGGAAATTTCTGTCATTCTGATGATATATATAGATTCTTTATGTCTCAGAGAGTATGGTGATTTTAAACACCATCAGATTTTTTTGAGTTATCCCAGATGTAAATTAGTATCTGTAAAGACCATAACCTTAATTGATTTTTTTACCTTTGTAATGATCTCCTTCTAATCTCTCCCACAAAGTTAACTTTAAAGATTTTTTTTTTTAATTTATTTTTTATTAGAGAGCGAGAGACTGAGAATGAGAGGGGAGAAGGTCAGAGGGAGAAGCAGACTTCCCGCAGAGCCGGGAGTCCGATATGGGACTCGATCCCGGGACTCCGGGATCATGACCCGAGCCGAAGGCAGTTAGTTGCTCAACCAACTGAGCCACCCAGGCGCCCCCACAAAGTTAACTTTAAAAGTATCTACCATAGGGCGCCTGAGTGGCTCAGCTGGTTAAGCATCATGATCTTAGGGTCCTGGGATGGAGCCTCATGTCGTTGGGCTCCCTACTTAGGGGGGCATCCACTTCTCTCTCTCCCCCAATCCCCTGCTTATATTCTCTCTTTCTCAAGTAAATAAGATCTTTTTAAAAAAAGTATCTAACATTAAAAAGTATCTAATATTTACCTTTTTACTGGAATTTCTTTCTGCAAAGCAGAGGTCAATACTTTTGTGTACTTAATTTTATTTTCCATGTGATATTTTGCTAGATATCTCCTTCTGCTCCTGAAAATTTCACTATTCTTTTTTAAGATTCCTCTATATAGTTATATGTGAATCTACTCCTTTTAAACACTGCCTAATACTTTCTGTGGTAAATACACCTTCTTGGACACAAAACGCATCTGAGCTGGATGGAAAATCTTAGACATAAACATGTTTCCCTAAGTATCTTGTAGGTGTTTTTCTCACTTCCTCACACGGTTGAATATCATTCTAGAGAATGCTGTTTCTAGTATGATTCTTCCCCTTAGAAATGAGGTGATTTCATTAGTGGCTCTCTAAGGAATTATTTCTTTATCTTCCAAAATCACATAATTTTACAAGGAAATATCTTGTGTTTCCCCTTCTGTTTGTGGTCCTCCCCCCCATCATTGCCATCTCCTCCTTCTTCACTCATAAATTTGCTCCCGTCTTTCTTCTGGACAAGAACTCATAAGCCTCTTAATCTACTGTTCATTTCTTCCAATCATTTATGGGGTCCACAGAGACACTTTTATCCCCTGAAAGTGCTGTAGGAGGTAGGGAGTGGGGACAAAAGAATCCCCTCTGGGGTCTTGATGCAGAAGAATTGAAGCAGTAATCCTTTCTAAGGAAGATGTGAATTGAGGCTTTGTAGAGTTTTCAAAATTGGGGCTTTATTCCAACTTCCCTCCATCTCTGGGGCCAAAATAGCTCTTCCCTTTCTCTCAAATCAGTCTTCAGTCATTTATGGGTGGATCTCTGTGGGCCTTGTGGTCTGCAAAATAGATCTGTTGTAAAGGTCTACAAATAATGAGACATGTAAAGTCTTTGGAGTGGTGCTGTGTGGTAAGGGCTTGAAGAAACGGGACCTGCTACCATTTTGGGGTTCTAACATATCTAACCCTGAGTCTGAGAATAACGTGACAATTTTAGGAGTGTCTCCTAAAGAACTCGGGAAAACCTCGGTCCTCGGTCAACACTCTCACTGGGCAGCATTGGGCTGTTTCCTCATGGGTTAATTGGAAGTAAACAATCACGGGCTCCTGCTTAAATCCTATCTTCTTGGCACAAAGTGCTCCCTAAAGTTACCTGTTAGGGTCACTACTCTCTTGCATCGGAACCTCCCTCTGCCTGGAGAGAGGTAAGGGGAGAGCCGGCGTGCTCTCGGGGCCCAGGGGCTGGAGTGATTGGTGGAGGGCACGGGTGGAGGATGCCAGTTTGGGAACGACCTGGAATGCGGGAACTTGGGGGTTGGTTCCTGGTAAAACCGTAGTCGGCAGGATTCGAACCTGCGCGGGGAAACCCCAATGGATTTCAAGTCCATCGCCTTAACCACTCGGCCACGACTACTTGCTTGCTGCCTGTCTGCAGAGCTGGGGTGAACCCCTGGGGGCCGCGGGGACTGTCGCCGGGGTGGGTGCGGCCTCTCCCCGGAGAACGTAGGAGCCCACCCCGAGCAAATCAAGAGCCCGCTGGGCAGTCACGGGGCCATTACAGGTCGGGGGTGGGGAGAGGGGGAGGACGGAAGACTGGAAGGTCAGGTGCGGGGGCACCGGGGCTCGTCCCCTGGCTGCGGCCACCACGGTTCCGTCTCGTGCTCGGATCCCGTGGATGGCGAGCGGGGCTGAGAGGGAGCCCTAAACGGCATCAAGTTCGCAGAGGCCGGCAGGAGGGGGTCGGAAAAGAAGGGGTCTTGGGAGGTGCGCACCGTCGCATAGACATAGCCGAGCTAAAATCGAAATCAGGAGTCTCTTCGGTGGCATTGGACTTGTCCTCCAAAAGAACGATTAAGACCAGTCTGGGGCGGAGAGGGAGGCGGGGGCCTAGTTTCCGTCCCGACAAGAGCCCGGGAGGGGAGGTCTGCGATCCCTCAGGGACAGGAGGGGTCGCGCGGTGGCTCCCCGCCCGGGAAAGGGGCGCTCCGATTGCAGGCGGTCTCCAAGGCCCCGCGAAGCACAGAGAGGCACAAAAAGGAAATGAAAACACACAAATGTTGAACTAAATCTAGCCAAGTATTAGGGCTGATCTTGGGTCAGAGACTCGCTAGTTTACCAGAGTGGGATAAGGAGGGGGACTCTTGGACCAGATCCCCTTTTATGTCAGAAACCCTAAAACCACGGACCTCTCTCTGAATTCTAGGCACGGAAGCGCGTTCCCAGGGCATAAACTAGTAGATTTAGACGGACTCTCACATACGAAAGGAATGTGACCCCCAGGATCATGACCCCCAGGATTGGGGCTGAATATACATCTCTGAGAGTTAAAGCTCTCTCACATCTGTTTTCCTTTGGGATAAGGAAACGATGATGTTTCCCTCACTGTATTCTAGTCAGTTTTACTTGGTCTTACTACATATGGCATTTGCTATGGACTTCCATTTAGACTCAGAAAGGGTTTATAACATTTAATCGGGTAAATGTATTTTGAACTTTATTGTCCTTGAGCTTATCAAAGTATTGTCCCTGGTCAGTAATCAAAGTATTGTCCCCAGTCAGCAGTGTATTCACCACCAGGGGTCCCTTGAGAAATGAAAGTTCTCAGGCCGAGTTCAGATCTGACAGAATGGGAACCAGAAGAGTAGGGGCGGGGAGACCCAGTGATTCGTTTTAACAGGAAGCCCAACAGGGGCTTCCGATGCCCACTGCAGTTTGAGAAGCCCTCTCTTAGTGAAACATTCTTAACAAAGAAGACCATGTATTGCACAAAAATCTTTGCATATCCCAGCGTGATGGTTTAAGTAATATTTTTTAAGTGAGTGAATGTTTAAGTATTTTTGCTTCCTCTGACACTAAAATGAGATTTGGGAAGATTTTGTCATTATTCTGGGAAAACGTTTATGATATAATATTCACCCACAAAGTAGTATGGAATAAATGTGACTTCAACAAGGCAGACTTTTTGCATGTGAAATACTGAGAGGACGGAAGGAAGGAATACTTCAAAATGTTTCTAGTGTTGGTTTCTGGGTTGTGGAGTTATGACTTAATGTTTTAGTTTATTACAGTGCGAAGTAACCAAGTCTTTTACGTGAATAGCAGAACAATGCATTTTACTGATTTATTTATTCCTGTTGCCCAGGAGTAGACATTTGCTTCAAATGGTTCTTGGATTAATGTTTGGCTTGTTCAGGGCACTCCGCAGTGAAAGCATTCACCTTGAACTTGTTTCTCAAATAATCAATGCCAGTTAGCAATTGGCAAAGTTAATGAAGACTTTTCCACCCCTTCTTGCTCTCTGACATTTAACTGCGTTCTTAAAAAATAATTTTGAAAGAACACTGAGATAGAGAACAGTTTTCTAAGTCTTTAACGTTTGTAATATAAATCTTTATATTTTTAAGTTTGGGGAACTGTTTTATTTGAGGTCTGTTCCATAGTTATTCCTGCATATGGATGAAGAGAAAAGGTTCTTTCTTTCTTTCTTTCTTTCTTTCTTTCTTTCTTTCTTTCTTTCTTTCTTTCTTTCTTTCTTTCTTTCTTTTTCTTTCTCTGACAGAGAGAGATCACAAGTAGGCAGAGAGGCAAGCAGAGAGAGAGGGAAAGCAGGCTCCCCGCTGAGCAGAGCCCAACTCAGGGCTCGATTCCAGGACCCCAAGATCATGACCTGAGCCAAAGGCGGAAGCTTTAACCCACTGAGCCACCCAGGCACCCCGAAAAAGGAAGTTTTGAAATAGGTGGGACAATCCTTTAAATCGAAGGGTTACGAGTTTTCTAAAAGACCATTGCAAGATCTTCCACTATATGGATAACCCAAGACTTCTCTTTTTCTTTTTTTAAGTGAAAATTTTCTGTTTAAATTAATTTAGTTAACATTTAGTGTCTTACTAGTTTCAGAGGTAGTTTAGTGATTTGTAAGTTGCACAGAACACACAGCGTTCATCACAACACGTGCCTTCCCTCCTCAATGCCCGTCACCCAGTTACCCCATCCCCCAACCCACCCCAAACTTCTGAAAACCGATGTTCACTTGGAGGTGCTCAAGTCCGCGCTCCGCTCCCAGTTCCCCGCGGAGGCTGCAGCCTGCGGCGGGCGGCCCGGGGCTCCTCCTCCGCAGCGGGGCTCCCGGGAGCTCTCCGGCTCCAGCTCCCAGCGCGGCCCGCACAGCAGGGCGTCCTTCCCGCGGACGAGGCCCGGCCACTAGGCCACTTGGCCACAGCAGCAGGCCAGGGGCCGGAATGATGGCCGGCAGGAAGAGCCGCCGACAGCCAATGCACCTCGTGGTCGCAAATGGGACCTTTGGAAGAGGCTCCTTGTGCTCATGAGGCCGCTGGCCGGCACGTAGTCGTG
>CM052802.1:128339828-128350182 GCA_028533885.1 Nasua narica
CGAGCGACCTTTCCCCAGCCTTGCTCTTTAGGGGGCTGGCTTCCAAGACTCCGCTCGCTTCCGCGCTGCTCTTCGAGGACTTTCTTAGAGAAGGAACTCGACCCCAGTCCCGCAAGGGTTTTCTTTTCCGCAAACAAGAGCCCAGAGCCCAGGCTTCGGGAGGCTTTCCTCTTTGCTGCCATCAGAGCCTGGCTTTCCAGGCAGCCGGCCCTAAAGGGGATGTGGGCCGCCGCGTTTCCATCTGGAATTGCACCTGCTCTCTGGGCTCTTCTCCAGCCCTGTATGTCCTCCCACGTAGAAAGGAAATTCCAGGAAATTCTGGATCATATGCAGGTGAAAGCCATGACTCATAGCTATGTCATCAAGTCGCAAATCCACAGGGATATTGATAGCAAACCATGACACAGCTAAAGAAATCAGGTAAAGCCATTTTCTTCATGGAACAGGGTTGCCGATGTTTTGCGAGGCTGGCTTGTCCTGAGGTCCAGGACAGTGGCGACGAGAGGAATAGTTTTAAAAACGTTCGTATTTCCTTTGCTACATCTGTTAGTCCTTCAGACGCAACAGAGCATCCTAAATAAAATGCTACTTATGGGGTACCCGTGACTTCCAAGTGGAAAGGGCCACCTCTAAGTGGCGATTGCAATAAACAGGGAAAACACAGAACCCAGAAAACTCATCAAGTTTTAAGAGACCGAATGTTGCCTAGCATCTGTTTCTCTTTTCTGTGCTTCCTTCTTCAACAAGAAAGGGAGAGCGTTAACATTAAGGGTTCTTCTCAGTGGAGACCATGGAGTTGGGGTGGAGAAGGGGTAGAAGTAGAAGTTCCCATAACCTCTGGTTAATGGGGGACAGAATTCTATGCCACTCTGTTGGACCTACCTGTGCCTTAGTGTGTGTGTGTGTGTCCCTTATTTTAGTGTCCCAGACGTGTGCTCTGAGAACTCACATCCACGAGCCCTGTGAGGACAGCTAGAGAATTCCAAGAACTGGTTTGACTACAATCTTAGCTTCAGACTCGGGTGCGCTTTGGCCTCGTAATTCATGAAACTGAGGTTGATGACTCACACAGACACATTTGACAGATGATATTTCTTTAGCAACTTTGTTTTTAATTACAGGTTAGTAGTGGTGAAGCTTATTCGTTAAAATTAGGTTGTATGACATACAGGAGATTCTGAAATGCACGTGGCTCTCAGCCCGGGGTCTGTGGTCCCCAACAGTATCTGCGAATCCCCCTCCCCCCGACGCGGTCTCTGCAATGGTCGGTTTTGTGTCAGGGGCATCTCTCTGTGAGAGGGTGAGTAAGTGTTGTTTTACCTACTGTGGGATTTTGAACCACAAATAAGTTAATAATTTCTTTCTTAATAATTCCATGACCGCTGAATAAGAAGTTTGCTCACTCTACTTTGTTGTTTTGGAAAACACAGAAAATGACTACGAGGAGATATGTGAGCTCCAAACAGGTTCTGTCTAACTTAAAATAGGTCTGTCTGACATGAGTCCGACACCTGTCTTCCCGATGACAAAGTCACACGCACCACCACACCCGGGAAGAGAGCTTTATTGGAAATCGCCACGCTCACTGCTGAGCAGCCCACGTATCCTTTCTTTGGCACAAGTCCACCTAAAGCAAATGACTTTGCAGGACTTGCCTGGTCAAGAACCATTAACAAATTGTTCTTGCCAATTGCAAGAACATTGCAAAGAAATTTGCAAGAACATTGACAAATGTATTCTCTCCTTTTTTTCTCTCTCTCTTATTTTACATGATCATGTCGAGAACAAACGGGCTCTAATTTGAGGATTGAGTTCTACATGCTGCCTCTTGTCCATAAAACGCACGGACCAGCAATTTCTTCCAACCAGCATCTTCAAGGGTCATTCTCCTAAAAATGACAGGTTTAAATTGTACCTATGCCTTCCACTTCATCTCTACCATTATACTTTTAGGTTTTTCTTTTAATTTAGACTTTATTTTTAAGTAATCTCTGCGCACAACGTGGGGCTCAAACTCACAACCCTGAGGTCAAGAGTCACACATGCTACTGACTGAGCCACCACGACGTGCACTGCCCCATGTCCGGTCTTCAGCAGTTTATTCAGACTCTTCCTGGGTTGGCTTTATTAATTGCATTCATATGGAGGAGCCCTCCTAGTGGACACAAATCACAAGAGCAGGGACGCATTCTTTGTCATAACTTTGCGTTCACTCAGATATGGAGTTTCATGGCATCATGAATCAAATGACAGAGACTCTTTAACCAAAATCGTTCCATGCTGTAATGGTGAGTACTCTGCCCTCCAAAGCCAGCCATCGGAGTTCAAAGACTCGGCTTATTTCAGTTTGTTTTTCTGTCATTGGGTTTTTTTGTTTGCTTGTTTTTGTCTACATAGGCTGTACTAGGCAATGTCATCCCTGACGTCTCTCAGCACTTAAGAGGGAATCTTATCAGGGAATCTTCAGACAGCCTCAGCGGGTTTCAGAGGAAAGCAAAAAGGGGTCAAAAGCAAATACTTCCACTTAAGACAGCACCAAAAAGAATACAATCCTCAGGAATAAATTTAACAAAAGAAGTGCAAAACGTATACTCTGAAAACTACAGAACACTGTTGGAAGAGATGAAGGATAGATAAACACATCTCATATTTTATGGGTTGCATCTTAACATCGTCCCCTAAATTGATCTTCCCTATCAGAACGCTCGCTGACTTCTTTGTAGAAATTGATGAGGTGATCCTAAAATTCACATGGAATTTCAAGGGACCCAGAATATCCAGAACAATCTTGAAAAAGAAGAAAAAGGAGGACTCACTTCCCGACCTCAAAGCTAACCACAGGCAGTGATATTCAAGACAGTGAGATCAATGGGCTAGAATCAAGAGTCCAGGCATAAAGCCATATGTCTATGGCCAACTGGTTTTTTCTTACAAGTGCCAAGACTCTTCAGTGGGGATAGGATAGTCTTGTCAACAAATCATCCTGGGAAAACTAGATAACCACATCCGAAAAGAATGGAATTGGACCCTTACCTCACACAATTTTGCACAGATTAACTAAAATGGGTCAAAGACATAAGGTCTAATATAAAACTTTTAGAAGGAAACACTGCGGAGATCATGACCTCAGATTTGGCAGTGATTCTTAGATATGACACCACAGCGACAAGCAATAAAAGAGAGAAGCTAAATCAGACTTCATCAAAATTAAAAGCTTTCGTGCCTCAAAAAACACTATCAAGAAAAAAAAAGACAACCAAAAGAGTTGGAGAAAATATTTGCAAATCACATCTCTGATAAGGGGTTTGCATCTAGAATTTATAAAGAACTTTTACAACTCAAGGGAGAGACAAAGAACCCATTAAAAATGAGCAAAGGGAAAAAATGAGCAAAGGACACGAATAGACAGTTTTCCAAGACGTAAAAATTTCCAATAAGCACATGAGAAAAATGCTTGCCATCGTTAGTCATTTGGGAGATGCAAATCAAAACCACAATGACACCACTTCACGCCCATTAGGATAGTCTTAATGAAAATGCCATATAGTAACAAGTGTTGGGGAGGACAGGGATAAATCAGAACCATCATATATTGCTAGTGGGAATGACAATGGTGCAGTCGTGTTGGAAAACAGGCTGGCAGTTCTGCAAAAGATTAAACATAGACTTACTGTTCCATCCAGCAATTCCAGGCATATAAACAGGATAAAGGCAAATCGATAAATAATAATGATAGTAAAACTCAAGTTATTTTGAAGTGTATATAGTGAAAACTGAAACCTCTCTGCAATCCACAAGTTGAGCTCTTCCATTTCCAGCCACACCAGCAACCTGAAGCCAGGTCTGGTAGAACCTTCCAGAGTTAAAATATGTGCACGTACAGAACCTTTTCACTCGAGTTGTTTTTTTTTTAATCGTAACTATTACATATAATCCTGCAGGGAAGGTTAAAGCTTGTTCCCACTGTGGGATGTGTTTCATGAATCTTCATCAGAAGCCGATCTCCTTCCAATGATCTGTCAGAAAAGGAGTCCTTCCAGTTGTGAGAATAGAGCTTTAGTTGCCAATAGGGTGCAACAGCCTGGCTATCATCCAGATGATGTTAAAGAATAGGAAAGATTGGCTACAAATAGACTTTCCGGCGGGCAATTTGATCCTGCAGAGAGCTGAGGTACCGTCTGCTATTTACTTTATCAAGGAGAAGCTTCATTGTGTAGTCGTGGCCGAGTGGTTAAGGCGATGGACTAGAAATCCATTGGGGTCTCCCCGCGCAGGTTCGAATCCTGCCGACTACGGGCATTTTGACATCTTGCAGGTCACTTTGAAATCGCACATTGCTGCAAGTCCGAAGAAACAGGAATGGTACCCGAACTGTAAGCGATGTATCCTGTAAGCGATGTATCGTTTACTGAACTTCCCTGCTTTGGTTTTGGGATTAACTGGCCTACGATGGAGTTTCTCATTCTGGCCAGAAAAGAAGAATCATAATTACTGTATTATCTAGGGCTGAACGGAGTCCTGATGTTTTCTTTTCTCCCAAGAAGAGTCCAAATATCAGAGATACTGTGGTGTTTCCGGCAATCAAAATCCTGCTTGAAAGCAACTCTTTCGCAGATAATAAAGTCAGTGGGAGTGCTTGCTTCTCCGGCAGGCTGTTACTTTCTCAGTGATTTCCTTTCTTGCCTCCCAGCTGTATCCTTGATGTCTCCTGGATTGCTCATTTTCATCTATCTGTGTGAGGCCAATCTGGGATTCCATGCTCACTTAACACAACCCCAGACTGTCTATGGGATAAGTACGTAAAGAAGTGCCAGAAATAAGTGCTATCTGAAGACAGTAAAATCATTTGCTTCCATGTAATTGGAAATCAAGGTCTAAAATGAAGCTGTGATCAACTGACATAAAGTGTATTTTCTTCACTGCCTGTTAAGAATTTTAATATTTAGACTACGTAAAAAATAATAATAATCATGATATGAAGCTCAAATGATATTGGGATACATGCAGCGGGAAACAAAAATGTCTTTTCTATGTGCTCTAGCTGCTCAATTTCCCTCCACAGCAGAAGGAGTTTTTGTATAATTTTCCAGAGTTATGTGTGTGTATAATATTCAGTCCACTCTGTATTTTTATTTTTTAAAGATTTTATTTGTTTGTTTGTTTGTTTGAGAGAGAGCATGAGCAGGGGAGGGGAAGAGGGAGAGAGAAGCAGACTCCCCCCTGAGTAGGGACCCTGAGCTCCCCTCCACCTCGGAGGACCCTGGGGTGAGGACCTGAGTGGAAGACAGATGCTTCACCTCTAAGCCACCTTGTTAAATGAACAAATGAATGGTGTAAACGCATACAGTGTTCATCTTGGTTTTTCTTTCCCTTAAAAATATATACTGACCCATAGAAATATGCCCAACTGACTTTTCACAATAGGGCAGAAGAGAATTTCAATGGAGGAGGAACTGTCTTTTCCACAAATGGTGCCGGAGCAATTGAACATCCACAAGCAAAAACAAAAACCCAGCAACAAAACACAACAAAACAAAGACCCACGTTGACCTAAACCTCATTCTGTACCCCAAAATGAAAACGAATCACAGACTGAACTGTAAAATTATAAAACTTTTAGAAAATAACATAGCGGATCTTCAGGACCCAGGGTCAGGCAGTTTCCTTAGACTCGATACCAGAAGCTCAATGCTTAAAGGGAAAAGAGCTAAATCAGATCCCTTCAAAATTAAAAACCTTTTCTCTGCAAAAGACACTGTGAAGCAGTTGAACAAAACAAGCTACAAATTGGGAAAGGACATTTGTAAATCACATACGTGACAAAGGTCAGCACAAAGAATTCTCAAAACCGAACAGCTTAAAAAAGAAAGTCAACATTTCAGTCAGAAAATGGATAAAAGCCATAAAGAGACATTTTAACATTTCGCCCATGATACACGGATGGCAAATAAGCACATGAAAAAAAATGTTCAACATCATTAGCCATCAGGGAAATAGAAATTAAAACCACAATAAGATCTCACCCTATACCTAGCAGAATGGCTCAAACAAAAGTCATGACAACACCCAGTTCTCACGAGGAAGCGGGGAAGCTCGGTCACTCCTACCCTGATGGTGGGAATGTAAAATGGTACAGGAAGTCAGGAAAGCGGTTTGGGAGTTTTTTACAAAACTAAACAGGAAATTACTCGACAGTCCAGTAACAAATACCACTCTTGGGTATTTATTCCAGAGGCAGAGAAACTTATGCTCCCCCAAAGATCTATATGTAATTTTTTCCAGCATCTTTACCCACAATAGCCCTAACCTGGAAACGATCTGTATCACTAGGTGGACGGCTCGGCAACTCTGCTAAACCCGGGCGATGGAGTACTTCTCAGCAGCGCGAAGGGATGAGTGGAGGTACATGTTGCAACTTGAAGGACTTTGCAGGGAATTGCGCTGAAAAGAAGCCCATCAAAATGTTATATTTTGCGTAATTCCACCCTTACAACCTTCCAGAAATGACTAAATTGGAGAAATGAAGGCGCAGTTTCCGCTCTCCTGGCGTCGGGGAGGGAGTGCTGGGAGAAGGTGGGCGTGGTTATTAAGAGGGGACAGGAGGGATTCTTGCTGCGACGAAGTGCACTTCCACCGCGATGGATGCGGGAAGCTGCACGTGGGATAAAACCACCCAAACTAAATGCCCCCCACCACACTCAAAAATCAGTGCAGCGGCTGGCCAGGGGGTGGGAATCAGAATAAGCTGGGAGGATTGTATCAATGTCAGTATCCCACTTGTAATATTGTAACGAGCCAAGATGTTACCATTAAGGGAACTGCGGTAAAGTGTTCTCTCATCATTTCGTACAACTGCGTGTGAGTCCACAGTTATATCAAGGACACATGTATTTACATATATCATGGATGTAATTCACATTGGTATGGAGAAACATGCCTCACTCGTATTCTCCACTGCAGAATATTCCATTACGTTCCACTGCGAAAAGTGATAGCAGGGTGTGTGTGTGGGGGGAATAAAATCTAAACATCGAGTTGGCTGGAGTGAGGCAGAAAAGCGAAGTTCAATGCCGAGCGAATTGGAGGGTTAAACTCGTCAGCCCCGAGGGAGAGAAACTGGGCTCTCTAGCTATGAAATTGTAGGTCATAGCCCTTCTTGCGCATTCCAGCTCTAGTACCAGCAGCGGGAGAAAAAGCAGGCTTCTAAATTAGAACTCTGAACCAAAAGCCAAGAAACGGGCCATCAGTCAAGCTAAGAGCGGGTGTTGGGCTTAGCTTCATGGACTTGACTAGCAATAGCAAAGTCCCTGGCTGAATTACCACAAAACCTTTTTTCAAGGTCTTGGCTTGAAACATTCAGTTTCCCCCGGGAGCTCCCGGAGTCACGGTGATGGGCGCTCGAGGGCGGGGGGCCAAGGGCTCCTCTACTGGAAGGAGGCTGCTGCGCTCCCTTACTGCTTGCGGGAGAACTTGGGAGGTGAGAGTCCCCGGCACAAGTGGGTCCTCCCCACCCCCACATTCTGTCTTGGGCTGTCAACACTAGATCTGGGGCTTCTAGGGCAGGCAAAGCAAAAGGAGCAGAAAGTACGAGAATCTACCGAAGAAGGTGAGAATCCTGCAGAATTCGGAAGGGCATCCACACGCGGCGAAGGAGGGAAGCGGCCAGCACCCTCAGAGGTGCCACAAACCGCATGGGGGGGGGGGGAACTTGGCCCAAGTTTGGGTAAAATCATCTTGCTATGGGTCTGTCTCTCCCCCTGGAGCTATCTTTTCCAGTTTCTTAAATTGCCTGGAGCCTTCGTGACCTGTGGAGTCGCTAGGGGCTCCTGTCCTCATGCTCGAGTCTCTCGGTGTCCAAGTGTCGAGCCGAGGGAGGTGCGAAGCCACTGCCCTCTGACCGGAGGTCTGCGAGTGGGAAGCAGAGCGCGCCCGCACCAGGCCTGGGGGCAGGGAACCGCACTTGGCTCTGGACCCAGAGGGGGACTCGGAGGTAGGGGTTTACTTTGGGATCTGCAGTCATGGAGAGCGGCAGAGAGACCGTGCGAGGAAAGGTGGGGAAGGGCCACTAAAGGTCACACAGACACGCGGCCACTTTTGCTGATAAAACGGAGTGTGGGCTCAGGAGGAGGGGAACGAGGGAAGGCGCGCCGCTGGAGGGCCCAGAAGGAATCCCGAAGAAAGGGCTTTGGTTGAGAATGAAGGTGACGGGTGAGCCGGTTTGGGAAGGGTTGGCCCGATTCTCGGTCTGGAAAGTTGACGTCCTGGCCATCACTATTCCCAACCCAAAAGGGATGCTTGGCAACCTCGCCAGGAGGGGACTGGAGATGTGTGTGGCCTGCGAGCTAGACCTTGTGTGACAAGGACCGTGGACCGTGAGGCTGGGACGAGGGTGGCATGCCCGGAGGAGATGGATGGAAGGAAAGAGTAGAGAGAAGCCTGGAGAAGCAACTGTAGAAACACAGTGAGATGCGGGGCAAGAGGTTGAGAATCAAACTGGAGAAGAGGTGACCTCTTTTTCAGCACAAGCAGAGTGGCGCAGCGGAAGCGTGCTGGGCCCATAACCCAGAGGTCGATGGATCGAAACCATCCTCTGCTAGCTTCCCTTATTGTTGCCCAGGGAGCTGGGATTGAACTCTCCTTCCTCCCCCACAACCTCCCAAACCCCCAGAACGGAGACCTCCTGGGGCGACAGGATGTCACAGCCTTTCAAGTCTTCTTATCCTCCTGCGAGAGGATGGCCCCGTTTTTGCTGCGTCGTGTTCAAAGCTCCTAGAATCACGGAAAACCCTCCCCACTCTTTTATCGATCTTGCATCTCGCCTGCCACCTCCCACTCTGGGGCTCAACATCACGACGAGTCAAAGAAGCCTCGGGGGACCAGGACGGCACGCAGGACTTCCTCTGCCACCAGGGGCTTGCAGGCCTGGAGCAGGATGAAGTCACGATCACCTGCGGAGGGGAGCGCTGGGGACCGACGTGGACAGGCGGGCGTCTCCGCGAGGGGGGTGCCCGGGAGACTGAGGAGCAGGTGGCAGGGGAGGGGGAAGAAGGCAGGATCCGAGAGGAGGGGGGCCGAATGACAGGTGGCAGGCCGCACCTGCCACCGCGTGGACCCAGGGAACCCTGGAGACAGAGTCGGGGTGCACGGGCTCAAGTAAAAGGTCCAGGATTTGGATTTGAGGGAGGTGGTCCTCACCGACTGAAACACCACTGAGTGACTTGCCACCGCAGGCGGAAAAAGCGGTAGGCGGACTCCTGATCCCCGTGTCCTCCCATCCGCAGGGCAGAGCTCCTTCTAAGGACCTCGAGCTCTCCCCGCAGACAAACGTTTGCCTGCTCCGGGCAGGTGCTTTTCTCCCGACCCCGCGGTGGTGAAACACCCCCTTCCTGCAACCACTAATTCCAGGAATAAACTCTCCGGATCAGTGTTATCCTCCTTGACCCAGCCCGACTTGGATCTCCTTTGTCCCCGCACTGCGCTCACCTACCGTCAGTAATGCTGGTACAACCAACCATCTGCTGAGCAAGGGAAGCTCGGCTCCCTAAGGCCTGGGATGGAATTAGAATTACCAAGGCTGGGGAAGGACCCCTCTCATCTCTCACATCATGGGCCACTCCATCCACAGAGGGGAAGACTTTGGATCTGAAGGTCTAGGGGTTCAAAGTCCTGTTTTTCTCCTTTTGATTTCCAGCTCACCAGAGAGGGTCCCCCCCACCCCCGGGATGGCTGCCCATTGGAGAATTTCTGGGGACCCAGTACGTAAGGAGTAAGAAAAAGTACAACGTGCGTATCTACCTATCGTGACATCCTTCATTGCTTTGGGGCTTAAGTGATTTCCATTTCACACTCCCTGGAGGGAACGTCAGCAAAACCCACCCGCCTTCCGCCACCTGTGAAGACCATCAATGGAAACGCGGCGGCCCACATCCCCTTTAGGGCCGGCTGCCTGGAAAGCCAGGCTCTGATGGCAGCAAAGAGGAAAGCCTCCCGAAGCCTGGGGTCTGGGCTCTTGTTTGCGGAAAAGAAAACCCTTCGGGGACTGGGGTCGAGTTCCTTCTCTAAGAAAGTCCTCGAAGAACAGCGCAGAAGCGAGCGGAGTCTTGGAGGCGCACCAAAACCCTTCGGGGACTGGGGTCGAGTTCCTTCTCTAAGAAAGTCCTCGAAGAGGCGCACCCGGTAAAGAGCAAGGCTGGGGAAGGGTCGAGTTCCTTCCCGGGAGGCCAGGGCCGCTCGTCTGAGGGGTGATGAGACAAGAGATGACGTCCCCAGAGAGGGGAGCTGCCGTAGTCGGCAGGATTCGAACCTGCGCGGGGAGACCCCAATGGATTTCTAGTCCATCGCCTTAACCACTCGG
>CM052802.1:128350282-128379661 GCA_028533885.1 Nasua narica
GGGAGCTGGAGCCGGAGAGCTCCCGGGAGCCCCGCTGCGGAGGAGGAGCCCCGGGCCGCCCGCCGCAGGCTGCAGCCTCCGCGGGGAACTGGGAGCGGAGCGCGGACTTGAGCACCTCCAAGTGAACATCGGTTTTCAGAAGAAGTTTCAAGCCCAGACTCTACTGCCAGACCCCCGGGGTTCACGGGCAGGCTCAGTCCCTCCGTTCCTTACGCCCCATGTGATTTCAAGTCAGTCACTGCCGATCCCTGTGTCGGTTTCTCATGCCGGGAGGTGAGAGTGTCATGGTTTCATGTGTGGCCACGTGCAGAGAAAAAATCCTCAGCACACAGCAACCTCTGCGTTAGATGCTGGCTTTTATCCCTTTTGCTCACCGGGTAGCTCAACCAAGGCAAACTGAGTTTTTGGTTTTCCTGAAGCAAAGCAGACCCAGAAATAATGCGTGACTCTTAAGTGTAAGGATTTATGACTTTTCAGTCCACACGCCAGTGTGAGTCAGATGGAAGGGGGTCACAGCCAACACCCAGAAGCTTCCCCAGGACCCGAGACACTTCCTACCGAGATACCCGACACTGTCCAGCGAGGCCCTCCGAAGCATGCTGGTGAGCAGGGCACTAGTTACTGGGAGGCTCGGGGCAGCTCTGGGTGCAAGCCGGGCTCGCCGCAGGGGGCGGGCCTGTTTATGGCCGTGGGGTGCTGGAACTCCAGAGCACCAGACGCCTGGTGCAAATACCGAAACTCAAGAAGCCAGAGGTGTGCAGTTACCATAAGGACCAGCTAGGGCGAGTCGGTAAGGGGGGTTCCGTGAGCTGTGAACACAGTTAATAGACCACAGTGTCCCGAAGGGCCAAAGGCACAGTCGATATATGTGCTGCGTAATTTATCAAAATTTAATCAAGTTAATTTAATTTGATAATTTAATCAAAAGAAACAATGGGTGGGAGACTGAGAGCACTTCCCCGGTAGGAAGTCATGGCATTTGGACAAGTTCCTGGACCTAAGCTTGCCTCTTTTTTTCCTAAAAGCTGTATATTTTAAAAATTGTACGTTTAGCTTAGGGATTTATGATTTTTGAGTTCACTTCGTGTATTCGGTGAGGTCAGACATTCCATTTTAGGGATGTTCACTTGCAGGAAGGCGGAGATGAAAACAAACTGTAGTCTCACCCCTACCCACGGGCAGCAAAGACAGAGTGGGGAGCCTAGAGTCCCACCCTTGCGAGATTGCAGCCAAGTGCTCCCCTCTACCCCGGCTCCCTGCCCCCCAACACAGGGTATTAGAGAAAGCAGAGGAAGAGACTGAGACTTTCATCGCTCCGGGCTTTAAGGGGCTTTTCCCAAACCCTGTCGGTAGAGATCCTACAGGGGAGCCCACAGTGCACCCCCCAGTGGGCAGTAAAGACGCGTCTCTTACCTTCCCCATTAGGGTGGCATCAGAGGAGGCCTGGGGAGAGGCCTCATTGCTTAGCTGGAAGGGCCATGCACACTCCTTGTTGGTGGAGCTTGCATGGTAATGACGACAGGGAAGAACCATGGGAGCCTGGTGGGGAGCTAGGACCCCCTCTCCTGCACACATTCGGGAGCCTACACCTTGGGTATCAAGAGGACTGGATGAGGAACTTGGAATTCCATTCTTACCCGGCAGTAGCCAGGAGGTTTGCCCCTTCCCCTGTCAGAGCAGTGTTAGACGTTTGAGGGAATCAACAAGGCTTAAATAAGATCCAAAGTCTCATAGCGTAATACCCAAAATGTCCGGGAATCAATGGAAAATCACTTATCATGCCAAGAACCAGGAAGATCTTAAACTGAATGAAAGAAGACACTCAATAGATCCTGTGATGGGCAGGATAATGGAATCCTCAGATGTCCATGTTCTAATTCCTGGTACTTGAGAAGATGTTGCCTTATGTGGCAAAAGGGATTTTGCGAACGTGATTAAGGGTAAAAATCTTGAGATGAGGGGATTACCTGGATTATCTGGGAAGGCCCAATCTAATCACAAAAGTGCTTAAAAGTGGAAAAGGGTGGCAAGACAGTAGGCCGGAGAGATGGGACACGAGAAGGATTCAACCCATCACTGCCAACTTTCAAGATGGAGGAAGGGGGTCACAGACCAAGGAATGCGATGGCCTCTAAATGCTGGACACCATTTTAAACTTCTGGCGAGCAAGTAAACCTTGGTCTTACAACCACAAGGAACTGAATTCTGACCCAGTTGAGTAAGGCAACGATTCTCCCCCGGAGCCTCCAGAAAGAAATGCAGATCTGCTGACACCTTGATTTTAGCTTAATGTGTCAGAGGGCACTGTCAAGAGAGGGAAAAGACAACTGCAGAACTGGTGAAAATAATCATAAATTATATATCTGATAAGGGTTTAATGCCTAGACTATATAAAATAATTCCCATAACTCTGCAACTGAAAGAATACCCAATTTCAAAAATGGGCAAAGTACTCAAATAGACATTTCTCCAAAAAAAGATATGTAAATGACTGATGAACACAGGAAAAGATGCTCAGTATCATGGTCATTAAATAAAAATCTCAGTTTGAAACAATTACAGTGACTGAGAAAATTCACCTCAACGTGCTACATACTATATGACTCCAGAGAAAGGACGAGTGGGGGAAGGGCAGACGGAGAAGCAGAGAGCCATACGCAGGGCTCGATCCCAGGACCCCAGGATCACAACCTGAGCCAAAGGCAGACACTTAACTGACTGAGCCACCCAGGTGACCCTGCATAACATTCTTTGGATGAGAACACATAAAGATGAGAACCAATCAGTGCGTGAGATGGAGGCCAGAGTGGGGGATGGGAGGAGAGCAGGTGTGGCTGTGTGAAAGAAAGTCAGGGATCCTGGTAGCAATGGAAATGTTTCATCTTCCCTGTATTTGTGTCAATATTCTGGTTGTTACATTGTAGGATAATTTGCATGGGGTCTTCATTGGGGAAAACTGGGTAAAGGGTATAGGAGATCTCTCTGTATTATTTCTTAGAAGTGCCATTGAATGTACAATCATCTCAATATAAAAAAATGAATTTAAATATGCCATTTCTATTATTATTATAGTTTCCCTGAAGGTCTTAATATGCATACCTAACAAATCTAAATGTAATCAGCATCGGATGTGATGAAACTTGATTTCAGCCTTGAATTCAATGCTTTGCTGACTGATGTTGCTTTATCCTCTGCTATTATTAAGCCAAATAGCCAGGTGCCTATTTCTACATCATTTTTGGCACCCTTAAACCTAAGCTTAATAAACAATCATGAGATTGTACCGTTTGCCATCATATCTAACCAGCGTAAGACTACTAGTGATATGAACAAGGCATATCATCCAGGTTTACTGTGACTATCGGAAAAGTTATTTTAAAACAGGAGTCATAGTTCTAGCTATTAATAAATGAAGGGGCACCTCGGTGGCTCAGTCGTTAAGCGTCTGCCTTTGGCTCAGGTCATGATCCCAGGGTCCTGGGATTGGGCTCCTGGCTGGATGGGAAGCCTGCTTCTTCCTCTCCCACTTTCCCTGCTTGTGTTTCCTCTCTCACTGGGTCTATCTCTGTCAAATAAATAAATAGAATCTTAAAAAAAAAAAAAAGAAGAACTGCTGACAGTTAACTCTAGGAATTGAAGGATTAGGAGTAATTCAGAGACTTGGGTAGTATAATACAAAAGGGTGAGTGATTATTACTGTGTCCAAGCATTTGGAGGGAGAACAAGACAGCTCAAAGTTACAAATTCTCAGCTAACTGTGGGGTTACTGCAGCCCAGATTTCCCCTTCCCTAGAACAATGTCAATTTCCCAAGACCCCAGTGCTGACATAATTCAAAACCAAATTCATATTACGTACAATTATGTGAGTTTCCCATTGACAATAAAGGGGATGAATGAATGGCAGTATATTGACACAGTTGAGTATTATTCATGAATGAAGGAGTAAGGAATGTCAGCTTCTTGCAACAAAAGTAACAATTAATTTTAGCAATATATTGTTAAGTGAAAAAGTAAGACCCAGAAGACAACGTATAGCCTGATACCCTGATACCCTGAATCTTGGAATAAAAATATACAATTTTTAGAAATACAATAGATGAAATAAAACCAAGGAAAGCACTTTTGAATTACTTCTTGAGGATCTCAGTAACGTGTCCTGCCTTAAGTTGTGACACATACAGACATTTACCAGAAAATGAATAAACTTGCAATTGGAAAATTCAGTTTTATGAAAATAAAATGATCACAGGGATAACCTAGGATACAGTTGGAAAGCTCTGATTTCTGTGGAATGTATTCATCATGGACAACAGTTCTGTGTGGTGGCTCCGTGCCATGGAAATGACCAAAGAACAGTGGAAACATTTAGAAAATGTATCTGGATCTTTATTTGCTCCATCCACAAGTGCTTCAGTTTACATGTGGGGCATTCAGTAGTGTTCAAATATCTGAGACAGTTCAAGAAGTTCTTCATTTAAAGTATGAATAGATTTTCACAAATCTTCATTTCTCAGTGGAAAATGAAACTCCAATAAATTCAGGTCATTGTACCTAATGGACATTAGGAAGCGTCATTCTCTCTGGGCAGAAAAGTATTGTATTCATGAGAACTTTCCTTCTTTCTCAGTTCTGTGGCACCCTTCTGCACAAAGTGAGCTCACTACATTTTGTAAAGCAATAAATCAAGAGAAGTTCAACTCAACTCAAAATTGTGAGCGTCACAGAATATCTGGTAGGTGGGAGAGGAAAGGGGGGTGGGGAAGAGGGAGGCTGGTCGTCTAAACAACACAGCAGGCAGTCAGTGGGGTCCATCCAGAGCCCGGGTTATCCTCCTCTTCAAGATTACACTCTGGGTTCCGGGGGACTGGGGGTCCCCTGCCAGCCATCCCGAAAGGGGAGACTTAAAATTAGAAGGGAAGAAAAACACCCAGGTTCCACCGAGATTTGAACTCGGATCGCTGGATTCAGAGTCCAGAGTGCTAACCATTACACCATGGAACCCCGCAGTGGCGGCTGCTGACAGCCGTCCGTCCTGACTGGAGGGATCTCCGTTTCTGAACTCAGGGAGTCCTTAGGAGAGCTGAGATTCGCGTCCCGGTTTTTGCTACCTGCCTCCGTGACACATGGGCCTTTTCTCGCGTGCACAGCGCGCTTCGGGCAAAATCCCAAAGCAAATCGGTTTCTAGGGACAGACGAGACGGGGCGGCCGGCCGCCCCGCCCCGCGGCCCAGACGCAGGTGCCCGGAGGCCGGGGTCTCCGCCCGCCCGGCGCTGCTGGACCCCGCGGCTCGCGGCCTCTCCGCCCTCGCGGGTTAATTCCGTGACCCGCAAACCGTGGATGACGTCCTTTGACGCCTGGGCCGCCCCGTCGCGGCCGTGCGGCTCCGACCCGAACCTGCGGCCTTGCGAGCAGGGCTCTGTCTCTGGCCGCTGTGACTCGGCTCTCCGGGCACGGCCGTGAGCCTTCCCGGACTCCCAGCACCGACGACTCCTTGGCGTCGCGAAGGGGACAGAAGCGATCCCAGACGGCCCAGGCGGAGGACAGAAGCAAATCATCTTTACTGAGTGTACCACTCGCAGGTGTCAGGGTGTGCACCTTCCCAACGAGAGCCCAGGAGAGGTAGCCGCCGTCAGCCGAGGTCATTTCTGTGCAGAGATGTCTGGTATGGAGGGACGTGCTTCCAGAAGAGGCGCAGGTGACAGCCATCGGCGGCGAGAGACACAGAGCCCATGACCAGGTGTCTCAGCAGCTGGGTCTCCTCGCAGTCCCCGAGGCCCGGGCCCCCCTTCACCGGCGGAGAGACGGAATGAAACTCTGCCAAGTGGGGTAAATAAGGTGCTTTCCAGAAGCCTTAGGAGCAAGACACACCAAGACTAGCGAGTGCTTTCAACACAACTGCACCTCAGGTCCTTGCAACAAATTCACCATGAGTATTTGCAGGGGCCAAGGCTGGTACCAAGTTCTGGGCTCTCTGACCAAAACAAAACAAAACAAAACACAAAAAGAAGAGCGGATATAAATAATTGAATAAATAAATGGGGGAGAAGAGATCTGGGAAGCAAATAAAATGCCTAATGAGTGAACATGAATTCCTACCGCCTGGTTCCAGCAGCTTTCCCTTTCCCGATGTGGAACCAGCCTCAGTTTCCCCTGGAATCCCCAGAGGAGAAGAATTCCAAGTAGCCCAACTCCGCCCTCCTTAATCGTGGGCTCCGCACAGTGGTTGCTTTCTAAAGAGTACAGCACAGGAAGGGGGAAATGGGTAAGCGGTGGGAGGAACCTGACACAGTTCCTGCCAGGGACCAAGGTCAACCTCAGCAGTGATAAGCCGTTTTTGATAGTATATGCCCTTGACACAGTATAAATGATGAGCATGAAAATGGCCCTTTACTTCTGTGATCTCCCTCCCCGAAGCCCATAACTCCTGTTTAATTATGAGAAAAACATCGGACAAATGAGGGACTTTCTACAAAACGTCTGATCGTGGAAACCACCAAGATGTCGAAAACAAGGAAAGCCTGAGAAACTGCCACAGTCAAGAGGAGGCTAAGGAGACACGATGACTAAACATAATGTGGCATTCTGCATTGGAGCCAGGGACCAAAAAGGGACATCGGGTAGAAGCCAGGAAGATCGGAATAATTTTTGGACTTCAGTTAATAATAATGCATGAATATTTGTTCCTTGATTGTAATAAATGTGCCACAGTCAGGTAAGATTTTAATCCTAGGAGAAACTGAGTGTAGGGGATATGGGCACTCTCTCTTCTATCTTCCCAAATAAGTAGAAACTATTGCCTGAGGGAATAAGAACAAGAAAGTGGCCAAATGGGATTATTTCTTCAAAGGGAGTTCAGAGCTCTGGTTTTCGGTGTGCACCAGCGCAGTGCGCTCCCCTTTTAACGAATGAGCCCCATTATCAGACCCAATACTAAAGTCCGCAGAACCCACCACGGTCCTCAGGGCACAGAGACGCGGAGGAATTTGGAAGGAGGAGTTCGTCCGCCAGGCCCGCCGCTGTGGTCGGTGCTGTGGGCCCGGCATCTAGCAGGACTCCAAGCCCTGGCTCCGCCCTGGGAGATTTGGGGCCAATAGCGATGGGATAGACTAAAATTATGAGTCCAGGGAACCAGCAGGTGACTGGATCCTCATCGCATATTCTTTAAATCTTTAAATAAGAATAAAAACTGGATGTTTACATTTGAGCAGAGATTGAAGCGACTCTTTTGAGGTCTTGGCTCACTTTCATAGAGAAGATGCAAGATAGGGACACAGTCTGCGGATCTGTCCCCCGGGCAGCAATCTATGATGAAAGCAAAAGAGGAGATTTGATGGTTTGATGGTGGACTGAGACATCGGTTCAGGCCGGAGCTGCAAGGCTGCTTAGGCCTCGAGGGCCCACTCCCAACAGGGCATATCGGGGAGCACCACGGATGACGTCAGGGAGCACTGGAGAATCAGCCTCAGCGGCGTGGTAAGTTCCCTGCAAGATCAAGATCAAACTTCCTGCAAGACCAAGGTCAGTCCCACATCAGAGAAGTCACTGGTACCAGTCTCTGGGAATTGCTTTGAAGTATGCGTGCTCATTCATCAGCATCTTACTTCCCTCCAAACAAAATATAGCTGAAGAATTCTTCTCCTCTTTCCCAAGATAAAGAAGTCACTAGAGCAGCCATGCATAGTATATATTTTTGGCTCTGAATTCCAGATCATATGGAATAAAATCTGTGAAACCCTTTTGCCTCGAAGGTGCCCCTAGATACGCATACATATCATTTTGCAAACTATTTCAGAGTGTTTTGGGGACACTTAAAGTCCATAGACCCCAGGCTATGAACATTCCACATTTGGAGATTCTCTTATGTCACCTAACCTAATTTTTAACTAACCAAAAACAAATTCTTTAAGTAGAAATTCAGCACCATACTGATAAAGTAAATTCACCTTTTAATCGTGACTAAGGTTTCCATTAATCTTCGTCTTGTAAATTAGGCCAAAGTTGCACCCACGACCGAAGGCAAAATACTAGTCGGACTAGTTCTCAGAGGGCTGTTGGGGTGCAGATTCCTGATAATACAGTTTGGGGAGCCTTGACTCAGACGCAGCAGGTCAGAGAGAAGAGAGAGGAACAGGCTCATTTTTATCACAGGGTAACTGGACCTTGCCGCAGCTTCTCCTGGGCCCCACTGAGAGGAACCCCTTAAATTCTGATCTTCTTCATGCACTGCTGAAGGACCGGCCATGTGAATGGAGGCCGAGGCCAGATAGCCTTTCCTCTCGCGATTCCCAGGAAGTTTTCTAAATCCTGTGTCATTTAAACCAAGTTTCCTTGTTGTTTTTTTTTTCCTGTTACCCTCAAGTCACAAGTATTCATAAAATAGATTCCAGCCAGAAGACCTTGCTGCTCCTGAAAATTGAGAGAGAAAGTAGAAAAGATCCCAGAGGAAGACGTAGAAAATCTGAGCAACAATGGTAAATTAGAATCAAATCCAACTGAATATTGACTGCATAAAACACTACAAATGTCTTCTAGAGGAGAAAATGAATGTAGAAGTCAAATGGATGCAAACAATGAATTTAGACGTCTCTCAAGAGAGGGATGAATAGAAATCCATTTTTCTAATGTTAAGTCCTTTGCACTGTCTGGGAAAATGGTAAAATATCAGTATAAGAATTGTTTGGTCAGGACTATATGTGGTGATCTCTGGGCTCACCATCAAAAGAAAATCAAAGGAATGTGCAACTTTCACGTGACTGGAGAGGAAATAATAGAATAATGTAGAACTAGTCGAGCAATACACAAGCAGACAAGACATAAAAGGGAAGCATAAAAGGACAGGATGATAAGCAAAGTGGGATATACCAGAAGGGACAGAAAACTACACACAGTAGGATGATCATTTTAACCTAAAATATACTCAGCAATCTGTTGATGGGGGTGGGGCAGGAGGAAGCTTCTGGGGCGCGGTCGCAGCTCTATTTCCTGATCACATGCATGTTCCCCTGTGCGAGGAATCATTGCAGTGTGCGTTTAACTCCCATTCACCTCTTTGCATACAAGAAAGACACAGGGAGTTAAAAAAATAAAAGAAACCGGCGCCTGGGTGGTTCTGTTGGTTAAGCATCCAGACCCTCGCTAAACTGAGGAGGGTGGGGGGAGAAGGGACAAGAAGTGACTACCCTGGTGTAATGTTCTAACTATGCTTCTTGTGAAACAGTTTCTTAGCCTCTAGACTATAAAGATGTGGTTTGGGGTGGGAGGAGAACTAAGAAAATCGCATGATTGGAACAAGTCTATTACCTAGATTATTCTTTGGCATATTTGGAATAGGACTTGGATTTGAAGTTTCTCTTCAGCATCTCTGGCATTAAAGAGCCTTGTCTCGGGAAGTGAAGTTGAGTCACATGCCCTGGATCCCTGTAGTGTGGAACCCGAGGGACAGGCAGATGCCTGGTTTCAGCTCAGGTCATGGTCTCTGGGTTGTGGGATCGAGCCCCGTGTGGGGCTCCATGCCAAGTGTGGAGCCTGCTTAAGATTCCCTCTCTCCCTCTTTCTGGGGAAACCCCCCCACAGACGCCCTTCTAGTCCCCAGTTGGCAGTGTTGTTCAAGTGGTTTCATTGTGAGCGTCTGTGTAGATGAGTAAAACTTGTGGCATTTGTAGTGTCTGAGAAGCTCAGTCAGGGCTGGCTTCCTGCCAGTGCCCTCGGGCAGGAGATGGGCTTTCTAATCCTTTTTACCACTCCAAGCCCAAGTTTGGTGCCCATCCTGACCTTTGGGATGATTCTCGCTCCAGGCCTTCAGGGATCACTTTCAGGGGCTGAGTGATGCCCTGGGGGGTGGAGGGAGGCGGGCGACGAGATGGAGAGCCCCGGAGCAGAGCCTCTTAAGTCCCTTCTGGCAGGGGCCACTCTCCTGCCGCATTTTTGAAAAAAACTCATCTATTTTAATTTATAAGAAGAATCTTTTCCTAAAGAAACAAGGTCAAGAGCAGAAGATCTTGCTCTGAAAATTCTATAACTGGGATCACCCCTTACAGAACATTTTAAGGGTTTTCATTTGGTGCTGGTTGTCTTGTGTGTCTGAGTAAAGTACACACACACACACACACACACACACACACACACACACACACACTGCAACCTCTACATTCATTTGTCGAGGACTCTTTCTCCAAATCCGAACCTCAGGAAGACAGTCTCTTTCAGCCACAACCTCACCCTTGTAGCTGGCTCTGGACTTCAATCTCCCAAAGTATTTCTCAAATTATTATGATCATCATCATCATTGTAAATTACACAATATTTAGTTTTAAAAGCAAAATGGATTGACAAAGCCTATTTAAAAAAAACAACTACAAAAGCCAAAATGAATGTAGCATTTTCCCGCCCTCCCTCCACTGCATTCAGAGGTCTGGGCTGCAAACCTGCACTCACTTTCAGTGGCTAGCTCTGTGACCTTGGCCCAGCACCTAATCTCTCTGTAGAATTCGGCTTCACCAACATATTTAACAAGCAGTCTCTTTCGACGGTGACCACTTGAACCCACATTTGGCTACTGAAAAATACTGAAGTCTCGTATCTAGAGAAAACCTCCTTCTTGGTCCAGCAATAAAGTCATTATTTCTGCTTCTTCATTTTAAAAACTTCAGTAATGATGTATGCTTCAAATCTTAGCAAAATGCAGAAAAAAAATTACCCACAATCCTCAAACCCAATACTTTGGCATATTTCCCCCTGACCTCCAAATATTTATAAAGCAAGATTGTACATAATCAAGGTCATATATTCCATATAGTTTTAATCTGGCTCTTTCCGTTAACATTTTATCATGCGCTTCTTCCCTGAGCTATCACAACCTCTTCCAAAATATTGTTTTCAATAGCTTTGCAACATTCTTCCAGCTATAGATAAAGTAAGTTATATAACCGTCTCCTCCCATTGTTGGAGATATTTTAATTATGTTCTTATTATAACTAAAGGTATCATAGAGGTCTTTGCACATAAATAATTTCCTTTAGTTTGGATTATTTCCCTAGAAGAGTTTGCTCTTGCTCCCATCCCTGCCTTCTTCCAACGTGGCCTTTCTGTGTGTCTCCAAATCTCCTCTCCTTTTAAGGATACTATCCTTGAGGGGTGCCTGGATGGCTCCCTTGGTTAAGAGGTTGCCCTCTGCCGAGGCCCTGATCCCAGGGTTCTGGGGTCAGAGTCCCGCATGGGGCTCCTGACTCAGTGGGGAGTCTGCTTCTCCCTCTGCCTCTGCAGCTCCCCCTGCTCCAACAAATAAATAAGATCTTAAAAAAAAAATGATACTATCATTTGGTTTAGGTCCCAACCTAATCCAGAATGAGCTCACTGTAACTTCATTGCATTAGCAAAGAGTGTTTTCAAATAAAGTCTCATTCACAGGTGGGAGGGGGTAGGATTGCAGGATTGCAGCCTATCTTCTTGGGGGACACACTTGAACCCACCACGGTGCAATCCTCTCTTTGCCTGCTCGCGATGAAAATATGGGAGAGTTAACTACTAGAGACTCTGAGGGCCTCAGACTTGGAAGGTTTCTCCGGATTGTATCTGAAAATCTGAGTCGACTGTGATGGTGTTTTGATGAAGTACTTCAATTCCCAGGGCTCAATCCAATGGCCCCTAAATGTTCCATTTAGAGAAGAGCGGGGTTCTGTAGGGTGCAACTGAGTCAGGCCTACTGGCGGGAACAATTCTGTCAATATAGCTCGATTTAGTCGGCATTCACACCCCCTGTGTGTGAGGCGGGAGACAATATCCCGAGGCTGGAAATCTGGTCGGAGCCCTTCTCCCCTGTCGGCCAGGCTCCCGGGGCTGCGGGCTTCCCTCTCCAGGGAAGCGAGGAGCGGGGACCCCCACCGTCGCCTTCTGCTCCTGGACCCTACAGCCCACGCCCTAGTCAGGCTTCAGCCAGTTCTTTCGAAGCAGGAAAGGGCCAAACAGTTGAAGGCCCTCGAAGATGTTTAGGTTTTCGTGTTAAACGCAGAAAGCAAACGGGAACGACTCCAATTCCTTCCACCCGCTTCCAAGCACCACTCGCAGCTGCAGGTCTGAGGCTGGGGCCACCGCCTGCGGACGGGCGGTGACTGCGGGGGACTGGATTCTGGGCACAGACAGTCCCCTCGCGGCTCCCAGTGCGTCTCTGAATTCCACCGCCCCGCTGAATTCGGATTTGCTTACGGGTCCCGGAGTTCATCCAAGACTGAGAGGCCCTGAATGGACGCAGGAAATTCCTCGTCCGCAGATCTAATAATTACACACCAAACTGTCTTTCCCTACATCCCATGACAGTGTAATGTCGCGTCTCGGTGAAGGACGGTCTGGTGCCCATTAGGGGGCACACCTTCAAAGTCGCTGGCAAGAGTCACCTGCCAGCAGGTAGTCGTGGCCGAGTGGTTAAGGCGATGGACTTGAAATCCATTGGGGTCTCCCCGCGCAGGTTCGAATCCTGCCGGCTACGGTTTTACTCAAGGTCTCCTTCCGCTGCCACCCCTTTATACGCCGAACAAAACAGAAACTTGTTGGTCTCACTCCGGGTTGCCAGGTCCCTATTTCTCTGGGTCAGATCAGATCTGTTCTGAAATGTTGACATGAGTGCATCTGTGAGGATGGGACCATCATTGGGTATTATACCTGATATGAGGAAGGCTATTCCTTTTCCTCAATTACGGGTCATAGCTAGCTAGCTTGGGTTCTCAGCATCAGTCAGAGCCTGGACGCTACCATCTACAACGCAAGATGCATAAAGCAGTATTTACTTCATTGGGTTCTCAGCATCAGTCAGAGCCTGGTCACTACCATCTACAACGCAAGATGCATAAAGCAGTATTTACTTCAATGGTTATCCTTTTTTTGAATCCTAACTAGGTCCCAAGGACTGAGTTGGCATTATATGCATGATGTCATTTAATTTAGTCAACGATATAACCCTACGGCATAGGTGACATTGGTCCCATTTTAGAGAATAAGAAACCAGAGTCTGACCTGACCATCACAGCCCAGTAAAATGGCGTCCAGCCCAAGGAGTTTCTTAAGTCCAGTAGTGAGGTCGCTTTTCACAGATAAGGTTTCTACAGGGGACACGCTTCTTAAAAACCAGTGGTTAGCGACTCAGTCCTGCTGTAGTTTATACACATGAGTGCCTTTCATATCAGTTCCTGCTGATCAGACATTACAGACATATTTCCAAGTGCTTTATGTGCGTTAGCTTGTGTGATCCCATTCATACGACGCGAATACTATTATTACTTTTAGTTTATAAATCTGGAAACTGACACCCACAGGAGTAAAATAATATGGCCAAGTTCACCAAGCTAGTAAGTGGCAGGGCTGGGCTTGAACTCTCAGGTTGTGTCTACACCCGGGGAACCAAAAGTTGGGGCAGGTATAGGGGCAGATCAGGGGGACTTTCGTTGCTACTGTCTACAGTTGGAAATTAATGTTACTGCCTAACTCTCTTATTCAGATTTTTGCCTCCATAGATAAGTCTAGGCGGTTGCTCTGGAGTATGAGGTTGTTACCCATTGTGTATGGAGTGTTTTGCTAGCCCAAGTTTGCACAATGTCATTGGACAACGGTAAGGTGTTACCTGTTTTTGAGTAATAAAAAGTGACTGTTATTGTCGCTTCCTATGAACGATTAGTTTATAAAGCAGAGCACCACATCTATTCTGTCTTCTCAGCCTGAAAACTCCAGAGCCCAAGAGTGGGAAAGCTTTGTTAAACCAGGAAGTGGATTTAAGGCTTGGGCTGCCAAGCCCGGGAATATTTCTAGTTTGAGACTAAAAGCAAAATCCACGTGGAGCCCCATACACAAGCCATCAGGGGACCCTGTTGATTCTGGTAAACAGGGTGTATTGAGCTTACTCAGCAAGGGAGAATCTTAATCTGAAAGAGTCTCCGTGTCTCAAGGAGGGGACTTTCAAGGCCAGGATTAGTCACAGGATAATTTTAGAGCAGAAATTGCAGAAGGAAATTGTGGCAGCCACGGCGATCAGAATCTGTAAACTTAGTAATTAACTGGGACAGTCAGTGGTCTTATCTTCGGAATGTGAGTCCATGTGGAATTACACCAGGATATTGGCATAAAAGCTGCAAATAAAGGGGAATACACAGCAGGTGAGCTCGGGAAGTTAGTCTCACACATCCGGTCTGGGACACTTTATCTGTTGTGTGGCATCACCCATGGTATTACGTCTGCAAGTGTCGGTTTGGTTTCATTACTTGTGTGTTTTGGTCCAAAGATAGCTAGAAATGAGAGTCAGACTACACAGAATGTAAAGAAATGGGATTTTAAAATGAAAATCAGATCAGTTAGAGAAAACCTCCCAAATCGAATAGCAGTTTCCTGCCAATGCTCACCGTGTTCAATGTCTCCATCTAGTTCAACTTAGAGACTCCAGGGGAAGGTTCTTTTATCCGTGCCCTCTCTCTTCATACCTTCTCCTGCACATTCAGGGACCAAAAATACTTATCTTGTTTTTTTTTGACTGATTTGAGAAACAAAGTATAAATTCAGAGACTCAGGACTCTGATTTGCAGGTAGACAAAAGTGGAAAGAAAAGGTCCAGGTAGGAACAAAGCTTTCATTTATAGAAAAACAAAACAACATGCATCCACGAGAACACCTGATATGTGGCCTGCCTTTTGTTATTTTAACTTTTCAAATAGGAAAATAGTTGTGATGTGAGATTTATGCGCCAGCCTGATGGGCCACGGTGCCCAGATACGTGGTCAGTCGTTACCCCTGTGGTTCTGTGATGTTTCCGTGAGGGTGTTTTGGGAGAAGATTAAATTTGAATTCGTGGACTTTGAGTCAAGGAGATTGCCCTCCATAACGTGGGTGGGCACCGATAAATCAAAACTGACCCCCCTGAGAGCCAGGGGGAATTCTGTCAGCGGATAGTTTCCGGCCTGAACTGCAGCACCGGCTCTGCCTGGGTCCCCAGCCTGCTGGCCACTCGGGGATTTTGGACTTGCCGCAGCTTTCATAATCTTTCGAGCCAATTCCTCAAGATAAAGCACTATATACATCCACATCCCGCTGGTTCTCTTTCTCTGGAGAACTCTGAGGAATACAGGAGTGGAATCGAACTGTTTTACTTTTCACTTTTTCTGATGACTGATAATCACCCTTTCATATGTTTATTGGATTTTTTGATATCCTTTTCTGTGAAGGACCTGTTGAACTCTCGCCCGTTTTTCTATTGGATTGTCTATTTCACACTCACTTTTCATATTCACATCCACGTACAGGTCGAGAGGCTAGCTAAGCTACTCCAGGTGTGGCTGCCCTGGCAGCCACTTTCCGTGGCCTGCAGGGACCATCAGGGACTGCAGGCCTCCTACAGGGGCCCAAGGGGGCAGCCCTCAGAGTCACCAGCAAATGTCAGCTCCTGTTAGGACTTCCCCAAAACCCCCGGTGATAGACAGTCCTCTCTGCCTCCCAGGGCCATGACTCTGTGCTGTCCTTAGATTAGACCCCTGTGGAGCTCACCCAAACCCCTCTTGTGGTTCGGATTGGCTAGTCCAGCCTTACCCTGGAGCCCCAAGCACTCCACCCATGGACCCAAGCACACATAATGAAGGCAGATTCCCAGGTCTCATTGCTGTGTTCCCTGCCTTGACCTCCCACGTGGCGCCTTAAAGAGTGCTGTTTAGTTCCTCCAAGACCCGTGAGTCATGAACTTCTCTAGTGTGATTTCTCTCCTTGGTCTGCTGTTGACCTCCGTCACCTCCTACTCTTCCTAAAAAATGTTAATGTAAGTGTCGTGACAACGTCCGCACAGCTCAGCCTGAATCCCGGACCCTGCCTTCCTTCCGACAGCTGTCACCGGAGGGGGGAGGTGCCGCGGAAGCCGGGGAGGCCGTCCTTGGGGTCCCGGTCCCCAACAATCCCAGGTCCACCGCTCAGGGTCCCCATTCGCTCGCGCCCCGCAGCTTTCAGGTGAAAGGGTGAAGGCGGACAGTATTTGATCGGAAGCAGGGTGGCCCTGATGGTCAGGAGTGGTAAAATGAGCGAGGGGGCACAAAAACAGACCTTTAGCCTCCCCGTCGGGGAATCGAACCCCGGTCTCCCGCGTGACAGGCGGGGATACTCACCACTATACTAACGAGGAAGACGTGGTGGCGACGTCTTAAAGGCGCCTCATAAACGGACCTGACCGGCGCAGTCGTGGTGGGCTGGCCGTGAGAACCACGCCGCCGCGTGTGCGCCCCCGGGGCCGCCCGCCCTTCCCACCCGTGCGCGCCCGCAGCCTCGCAGGCTCTCTCTGCCGGATCCGCAGGCGTCGAGCGCCGGCGACCGAGGCCGACGAATCCGGGCCTCCGACCCCGCTGCTCCCGGCCTCTCCGCGCAGGAACCCCCCCCCCCGCACCCCGGAGAGCTCCCTGCGGGGCGTCCCCCAGGCCCACGCCTCCGGCCGCTGTCGCCGCTCCTTCCACGTAGTAAAAGTGACGCCCCCTGTTGGTGCCATTCTGGCCGGGCGGCCCCGGGGTGCCTGTAATCTAGCCCAAAAAGGAGAATCCGTAGTCGGCAGGATTCGAACCTGCGCGGGGAGACCCCAATGGATTTCTAGTCCATCGCCTTAACCACTCGGCCACGACTACACGACGCTCGGGCCTTTTTCAAGTTGTGGATGACAAAGAACGCAGACCAGGGTGACCCGCCTGCTGTACCCGAAAGCAAATTTGGCGGACGGAACACGAACCTTCAGTAAAACGATTATTTTTGTTTGTTTTTTGTTTTAATTTTAAAAGGCCAGGCTCTCGCACCGCAGGGCAATGGGGAACCCTGGGGTTCAAGCCAGCGAGTCAGTCCCGCGGAGCCTGCGCCCGCGCCTGGCGGCCCCGGGGACGCGCGCGGGTCTGAGCCCCGGCTGCCGGGATGCGCTCCAGGAACCAGACTCCACTTTCTCCCCGCTGAGCAGGTCCTCGCTTCCAGCCGGCTGCGCTCCGTGGGAGTGGGGGACGATGCAGTGGTGCGAATTCACCGCTTTGACCAAGGACGCGGCAGACACAGCTAGTGATGCACCCGGTCTCAGGGCCCGCTGCAGCACTGTCTGTGACGGGGGAAAGGAAGCAAGGTGCTCAGCATCAAGGGGTTCCTATGATGCTATTCGTATCACAGGGTACCACGGAGCCGTTAAAGAGTTAGATCTTCATCGTTTCACTTGGAAAACGTGAACCTTAATGCACAAGACAGCAAATACAAATAGTCTCATTTATATAAAATGAAACTCCAAATTACACAAGTCCATTTTTAAAAAATCTGATGGGATACGCACCAATCTAACAGGAACGCAAACAAGTGGAATGGAAGTGAGGGATAAAGATGTCTGTTTAAATTACTTTTGTATTCTTTCCATTTTTCATAGTAGCTCTTGCTTTCTGCATCATTTATATAATTGGAAAATATAAAAATGGAAAAGCAGGCTTAAATCGGAATGCCACTACATACCCTTACATTAGAAAACTGGATGTGTCAACAAAAAACTGAATGCTAACTTTTCTGAGGTGACTTTTGATTAATAACTTTATTAGACCTTCAAAACAGTTACATGAAGTGCCACCACCCTTTTTTACAAACAGAAATGTGTGCCGAAAAGACGAGTTCATCGATTCACAGGGCTACTGAATGTTGGAAGGAAAGCATCTTAGTCCCCATGTTTCCTCAGGGACCAGGAAAATGACTCCCTTGAGAACTGAAGTGCAATAGGCACTTTTTGCAGCCCATGGATGACCCCACTTATCATGGCTTATCATCCTTTTTAGAAATTACTTGATTCAATTTGCTAAAATTTGTTAAGAATACTTGCAGCTCTTTTCATCGGGAACATGGGTCTGTGATTTTTTCCCCCCCTCAATTGTCATTTCGTTTTGTTATCAGGGTAGTGTTGGCCTCATAAAATGAATAGGAAAATGTGCCCTTTTCTTTTAATTTTTCAAAGTTTATGTAGATATGGTGTTTTTCCTTCTTTAAAGGTTTGGTAGAATTCACCAATAAAGCCATCTTTATTGGCCTGGATTTTTCTTTGCGAGAAGGTTTTTAATTACAAATTCTGTTCCATTTGTTTGCTTATTTATTTAGTTTTAAGGATTTTATTTATTTATTTAAAGCCCACCAGAACCAGTGGAGGGGTAGAGGAAGAGGAAGGTGGAGAATCTCAAGCAGATTCCGCACTCTACGCACAGAGCCCACATCTGGGCTCATCCCAGGACCCTGAAATCATGACCTGAGCTGAAACCAAAAGTTGGATGCTTAACTATTTTAAATAGATACATAACAATTTAGAATCTTTATTTTGTCATGAGTGAGCTGTAGTTTGTGTCTTTCGAGAAATTGATCCATTTCATCTAATTTGTCACGTTAATGGACATAATATTATTCATAATATTCTTTTATTGTCTCTAGAATCTGGGCACATGTCCCCTATTTCTTTCCTGATATTGTAATATCTGACTCTTTTTTTCCCTGATCAGTCTGACCAGAGATTTGTCAATATTATGCAACTTGCCAAATAACCAGACCTTGGGTTTCATTGATTTTTCTTTGCCTTTTTTGTTTTCTTTAATTAATTTTTGCTTTTCTCTTTAGTATTTCTTTTCTTCTGCTTATTTTGTGTTTAACTTGTTCTCCTTTTTTCCCTACTTTCCTTTTTTTTTTTAAATTAGGTTTTTCCATTCCAGTATTGTTATCATATAATGTTATATTAGTTTCGGGTATATTTTTTTCTAATCTTAAGGTGGAAGTATAATTAATTTATTCAAGAACTTTGTTCCTCTAAAATATAAACATTTCTTGCTATAAATTGCTTTCTATGCAAAACTTCAGCTGTCCACTTTGTTATATTTTGCTTTTATTTTCTTAATGAAAAACTTAAATTTCCCCGGTGATATATTATTTGGCTTGTGGGTTATTTAGAAGTATTTTCTTTAACTTCTGGTATTGATTTCTGGTTTAATTCTGTCATGATCAGAGAATATATTTTCCACGATTTCATTCCTTTTAAACTTAACAAGATTTGTTTTATAGCCCAAAACACAGTTTATCTAGTGAGTATTCAGTGTTACTGGAAAATAATGTATCCTACTATTGTTGGATAGAGTGTTCTATAAATCTAAATTAGGTCAAGTTCGTTGGTAATGTTGTTTAAATCTTGTATATTCTTACTGATTTTACTGACTAGTTGTTCTATCAGTTACTGAAAGAGAAGTGTTAAAATCTCCAACTGTATTTGAAGAATTTTTCTATTTCTCTTTTCAGTTTACCAGATTTTTCTACATGTATTTTGAAACTCTGGGATTACGTGCATACATAGGATTATTATGTCCTTTTATGTATTTACCCCTTTATCACTATGAAATGTCCCTCTTGATCTGTTTTCAGGCATTAAGGTGGCTTGATTCTTTTCTCATTTGTTTTCCTTCTCTCAGGTATCAAAGTTAGTCACTGTCTGAAGAACATGATTTTTGTATACTTTATTCAGTTTTTTCGTTTAAGATGAAAGAGTAAGTCTGGTCCCAGTCGTTTCACCATGGTGAAAAACAAATCCTTCTGGCACTGGTCATTTTAAACCCACCAGTCTGACTTGATTTGTTTTTATTATTATTATTTTAAAAGATTTTTTTATTGGACAGAGAGGAGAGAGATCACAAGTAGGCAGAGAGGCAGGCAGAGAAAGACAGGGAAGGAGGTTCCCTCCTGAGCAGGGAGCTGAGGCGGTGTGTGGGGGGTGCTCCATGCGGGGGCTCCATCCCAGGACCCTGAGATCATGACCTGAGCTGAAGGTAGAGCCTTCAACCCACTGAGCCACCCCTGACTTGATTTGTTTTTAAAGATGTATTCATTTATTTTAGAGAGAGGGGCAGGAGGGGCAGAGGGAGAGAGAGACTCTCAAGCAGACTCCATGCCGAGCACAGAGCCCCATGCGGGGCTCTGTCCCATGACCCCAAGATCATGACCTGAGCTGAAACCAAGAGTCGCTGCCCAAGCCAGGGAGCCACCCAGGCACCCTACCCCCTCCATCAGTCTGACTTTAACTCTTGGTGGGACATCATCCTTTCCTTTGTGTAGTGTTTATTCATCCTTTTCTTCCATGATCCCCTTCTTGAATATAGACATTTCTGCAACTACTTTTATTCCTGGTCACCGTGAGAATGAACAGCTGGAACAAGTCCACGAACAAAGAGTCGCAGTCAGCGTTCAGTAACAGAGCAGAACCGCAGGGATGGTTACATACATTTCACGTATATACATAGATTTCCGAATACGTATCTGAGATTTGTAGCAGCTGCTTAAGTCGTCTACATAAATGCTGAAGTGCTGTGGCTCAGACTCCATGGGGCAGTTTGAGCAAGAAAGGAAGAAAGATGTAAAGTGGGGAAGATCGGAACAAGCCGGAACCCACAAGCATGAAGGGGAGCCCCACAGGATGGACTGAAACCTGAGTTACTTTGGTGCAGGTGTCCTGCAGAAGCCCGGGCCCTTCATTTAGAGCTAAACACACATTTATCCAGTAAAGAGGAGGCTGAAGGAGGATCCAGGGGAAGCTGGGGAAGTGGGACGACCAACAGCTGCCTCCTGAGGAATTAAGTCAGCAGAGGAATTGGAATGAGCTACAAAATGGCTGCCACTTGACTCCCCCCCCCCCCATCCCCTGCAAGAATGTCTCTTGGGGACCATCCAATCAGACACATCTAGAAAAGGGAATTCTGGGGAATGTAGTTCAACCTGGCCAAGTTGCTCTAGATATCAAGATAATGTTTTGGTATTTACGTATATAATAATCAATATACTTAATTACTATAGATTTATAAGTAATTACATATATCTTGATATATATAGTACCAGTTTTTGAACTTCGCTATCTTTTTCAATAGCTTGTTTTTTAAGTTGCTATGCATTTCCAAATGTATGAAACAGTGAGTTAATTTCCATAAATATATATATTTGCCGGTTCATAAGGATTTTATTGAATCTGTCGATCAATTTGGAAATGGTTGCCATCTTGATAAAATTGAGTCTTTCAAAAAATAAACATAGTATTTCCCTCCATTTAATTTCCACCAGCAATATTTTGTAGTTTTAATGCAGATTCTTGCACATCTCTTGTTAGATTTATTCCTAGATGTTTAAGATTTGGCTGCAGATGAAATATTTGAATTTTAATTTCCACTTGCTTTACACATATGCATTTTATATATGGTGTATAATGAAAGGAAGAAACAGAAACAAATAATATTTAATCTTACCTGAAAGTGGGATCTACATGTTACTTCAAATGTGAACCAGAGGAATTGAAGAAATAATTTAGTGAATACCCCTGCTGCACAACATTTAAATAACCTGATTTTAGGGGTGGCTCAGTGGGTTAAGCCTCTGCCTTTAGCTCAGGTCATGATCTCAGGGTCCTGGGATCGAGCCCTGCATTGGGCTCTCTGCTCAGCAGGGAGCCTGCTTTCCCCTGCCTCTCTGCCTACTTGTGAGCCCTCTCTCTCTCTCTGTCAAATGAAATAAATAAAATCTTAAAAAAAATAAATAACATGATTTTAATAATGAATGCTTAAATTAAAGTGTTGATTAAAATTTCAGGTTTATTTTTGTCCTAGAAGGGTGTTTCTTGATTATGAACTAGGATGGTGAATTCACTGAAAGGCTGATGTTGGGATGCCTGGGTGGCTCAGTCCCTTAAGTGTCGGCTTTCAGCTCAGGTCACAATCCCAGGATCTAGTCCCAGGGCAGGCCCCAGGCTCAGCAGAGAGCCGGCCTCTCCCTCTGCCCCTCCCCCTGCTCATGCTCTCACTCTGGCTCTTAAATAAATAAAATCTTAGGGGAAAAGAAAAAAAAAAAAAGCTGATGTAACACTCAACCATTCAATAATGCACATCTCATTTATTCCTGATACAAAATCATGGGACCCCAGAATCATTTGATTATATTCACCCTTCAATCATGCATGAAACTGCTGTGTGATACTTCCTTCTTGTGCCTTTATCCTAAATATCAGTCATTATTAAAAGTATCGTGTATCAATTTCCTTGCTTACTATAGAATTCTGCATACTATTCTTTTATCAGGTATAAATTCATATTTAATAATTTCCTCATCACCTATGTTACATCTAATGTTCAAATTGTGCTTTGGGTTTTTATTTCAATGAGCATTATTTTTTAAAATTAATTGATCTATTGGTTTTTCTTCTTTCAACTTTTTATTTTGACATAAGTTCTAATTTATGGAGAAGTTGCAAGAATAGTACAAAGAAGTTTCATAAATCCTTCACCTATATTCACCAAATGTTAACAACTTATGACATGCACCTTATTTTTTCAATAGCTATATAGAGATTTACATCTATATAATTTTTGTCTTAGGTATTGAAAGTGAGTTTCAGACAAGATGTTCCCTTACCCCATGACTTCAGTGTTTTCTATAAACAGGGACCTTCTCTTTCCTAACCACAGAGCGATTATGAAAGCAGGATTAAAACTCTTATTGAATCTATAGACCTTGTTAATATTTTGCTAATTGTAGGGCAATTGTATCTTAAGAAAAATAGATTGGATCCAGTTGTCCCTTTTAGTCCTTGAATCTGGAAGAGCTTCCCACTCTTGGTCTTTCCTTACGTTTTTTTTTTGTTTGTTTGCTTGTTTTTTGCCCACTTTTCTCTACAAGCAGAGACCACTGGCAGGGGGTGAGGGAGAAGCGGGGAGTTGCGGGGGGAGGGCTCGATTCGGGGACCCTGAGATCCTGACCTGAACCAAAGACGTTTTAAAGAATAAGTTGCTCACGTATTTTGTAGAA
The DNA here is from genome assembly GCA_028533885.1 of Nasua narica. Taxonomy (NCBI): domain Eukaryota; kingdom Metazoa; phylum Chordata; class Mammalia; order Carnivora; family Procyonidae; genus Nasua; species Nasua narica. The sequence goes on from CM052802.1 coordinate 128,373,109, forward strand.
TGCCCCCCAAGCTTGAGTTTGCCTGACGTTTCCCGAGACTTAAAATCAGATTATGGGCTCCAGCAGAAGGCCACACAAATGAGGGGGTCCCCGCCGCGGCTTATCCCTGGGAGGGCTGATGCTGGACAGGGTGACTGCGATCAGTTGGTGACCGCGGTGTGCGCCACGGCTCTCCAGGGTCAGTTGGCGATTCTGCTTTTGCAGTACTCAGCAAGATTTATGCATTTCGCTTCTTTTTCGTTACATTGGACTGTCTAGAAAGAGAATAAGGTAAAGGAAGAAGAAAGCTAATATCTGAGTGGAAGAACAAGCACGGTTTGTCGGAGCCACGAGACTGGACGGAAAGCGCAGCCAGGCCCCCGGGAAGGGACGCCCGCGCCCCGGGGGCGGCGAGGCCCGGCGGCGTCTCGGCGGTGTCCCCGGACTGCGGAGTGGCTCTGGGGCTGGAGGTGAGCGCCACACTTCGGGTGGGACTCCTGCACAGCCCGCCCCGCCTGGGGTCTCACGGAGCTGGCTTTCCAAGGGACAGCCGTGTTCTCGCCGCAGGGCGCGCGTGGGGAAGAAAATCCGGGTGGCGTTTCAAGGGCAGCAGAGGCGGCATCGCGGAGCCCCGCCTTTCGCTCAAAGTAAAGCTGGGTTGCTTGGCTTTTTTCTTTAGTTTCGTGTGGTTCGGTCTTGGCCCAGGAAGGTAATGGTTTTAAAAAAACCGCTGCAGAACAGGAGCTCGGGGGCAGCAAAGTTACAAGCGAGGGACGGAGCAGGGCCCTCGGTTACAGGGGTTGCACCTGCGGTGGCGCGAGCAGCCAACGAGCTCCCCCTGGGCAACCTGAGGGCGGTAGGAGAAAAACCTGCGCGGTGTCGGCAGGACGTGCACGTGTGCGCGGAGACCCCAGCGTATTTCCAGCGGGTCGCCGGGATCGCTCGGCCCCGCCTACCTGCGGGTGGGGGCCGCGCTCGCCTGCAGCTCCAGGGCGGTGCGCACCGGACTTCCTGCACTCCCGCTCCGCGCCGCGCCGCGCGGCGCGGGCCACGGTGGGGGGAACGCGGCCGACCCCCGGGACCCCCGGCACCCGAGAGCACCGGCGCCACCAGCAGTCCCAGGTGAGTTCAGGCGACCCCTGCCCGCTGCGGGGCGGGCCGGGCGCGCGGCTTTGGGGCGCAGTTCCCCGGCGGCCCCAGGGCCTTGGCGTCTCCTTCCGCGCCCACGCTCCTCTCTGGCTGACGGCGCACGGCGGACTTCGAGACGGGGGCTGGGGGGGTTCCGGGAAGGGGGTGCTCCCGGCGGGCTCCGGGACGGGGGGGGTCCGGGAAGGGGGTGCTTCGGGCGGGGGGTTTCTCCGGGCGGCCGCCCGGCGAGTTCCCAGAGGGCTCCGGGGGTGGGGCGGCTCCGCGTCCGCGGCTTTGTGTCCCGGGCGGGGGGGACACACTCCTCCCCTGCGTGTTGCTCCGCGTCATTTTTGGTCTTGTTTTCTTTGACTAAATGCCCCTTCTTGAGGCGAAGATAAGCAAGCAGGTGGGGAGAGAGGCGAGGCGTGAAGGGGGTGGGGGAGAGTCCTCTCCGGCCGAGACGAACTCCACTCTGCGGGCCCCGGTGGAACGGGGGGAGTCGGCCGCGGGGGAGTGGTAGCCGGGGTCGGGGTGCGGGAGCCGTTTGTGATTATCCGAGCGTCCGTCCGTCCGTCCGCCCGTCCGCCCGCCCGTCCGTCCGTCCGCCAAGCACATCCTGTAAAAGGCACGACTGGGTGCAGTTTAAAGCAGAAGGTGTTGGAGACGCTGCCAGAATTAGTTCCGCCACGCCTTGTATCGGGGCTCTGTGGGGTCTGCCGGGTGGGGTGGGGCCCCCTGTGCGGGGGGACAACCAGGTGGGAGCAGCCGGCCGGGCGGCGGGGAGCGGCTCACGTGAGGCGGAACCCGGGCGACTGACGTCCGCCGAGCCCCGCCCGGCGTGCGGAGGGCGGGGGACGGGCTGCCCGGGCGGCGCGGGGCTCGGGCTTGGGCTCGGGCTCGGGCTCGGGCAGCCGCGGAGTCTCACCGCCGTATCGCCCGCAGCTGCGAGTAGCCCGTTGGTCAGCCAGGGCTGAGGGGTTTCAGCCCATCGCTCGGCCGGTGGTCCCTGCGGGCGCTCGTGCCTTGGCCAAGTCAACATGGCTCAAGCCTGTTGTCTGGAGTCTTCACATTTGTAAACAAACCTACCGCAGTTTAAGTGCTTTGGAACTCTAGTTTGAAGGAAGTTAAATACCTAAGAAATAGCAGAAAAGAAACCTTTCATGCTTTCAAAAACCACAGGGGGGAAAAAAAGATGGCTGCAGTTAATATAAACTGAATTTGTTGAACTGATTTTTTTTTTTTTTTTTTTTACTTAGACTAAAAGTAACAGATCATGGACACTTTCACCTTTTTAATTTTTCTCCCCATTGACGTGTGTGGACTGGGGAAAAAAAGGGTGGCATAGGACAATAGATTTGGACAGGAGTGAATTGGAGGTTAGCTGCAGGGAACAAAACCGTTCTAGCCATTTTAGTCCATTTAGCCATGCAAAGTCCATCAACAAGAGAAAGGGTAAATAATCGGTTTTCATCCTAAAGGAGAGGAGAGCACTGAGAATAAATGAATTTTAACAGCACACAACTTGGAAAAATCTCACCTCCTATTAAAGTGATACCAGCCATAAAGACACGCATATCTCATGATTCTATATATGTAGTTCAAAATAGACCAAACAAATGTATGGTGTGAGAAATCAGAAAGGTGATTGTTGAAGGTCCTTATGACTGAGAAGGTCCTGGAGAGGCTGAGAATGGTGGTTTCTTGTTCTGGACTGCTTGATACGTAGGTGTGTTCACATTCAGAAAATTTCTTGGGCTGTGTAATTACAGTTTATCGACTTTTCTGCATTGATACTATATGGTCTGTTAATAAAAATTTACTTAACAAAGCCTCTCAAGCTATTTTAAGCAAAAGGGGATTAAAAAAATACAGAACCTTATAAAATTTTTGGAGCAGAGGGATGGAGGGAGGTGGCCACTTTAATCCAACCTTGAAGGAATGATCTCCCAAGAGAGGCTGCTGTTGTCTCTGCAGTCAGGAAGGTAGGAGATTGGGGTGCCTAGGTTGACTCAGTTGGTTAAGCGTCCAACTCTTGGTTTCCCCTAGGGTCCTGATCTCAGGGTCCTGACGTCACGCTGGGGTCCTGATATCGAGCCCCACCTTGCATCAGGCTCCGCACTCATCGGGGAGTCTGCTTCTCCTCTTACTCTGCTCCCCCCACTTGTGCACGTGCGCGCTCTCTCTCTCTCAATAAATCTTTAAAGAAGAAAGCAACAGCTTTGCGCAGTGGCATTATCGTAGCCAGTGAGGTTTATCCGAGGCGTGATTATTGCTAATTAAAGAAGAAAGTAAGAAATTAAGATGCTGCTTACTGGAATTGTTGCTTTTGGGCATTTGGAGGCTTCTGCAATACGAGTGCTCTTTCTAGAGCAGTGGTTCTCGAAGTGTGGCTTGAATGTGATTTGTCACGACAGAAAGCAAGTCAGTGACTTTGTGCCCTGCTCTTAGTTTATAAAGGTGAATGAGTGATGAGAGGTCACTCCAGAGAGGAGAGGTCAACGTGGAAAGAAAAGTTTAATGTTACAGTTCCCCCAGAAATAGTATTGAGGTCTCTTAAAAACAGTTCTCTGGAAAACTAGAAACTTTGGGGGGGGAGGGGGAGGGAAGGAAGCACCCGGGTGGGTTAGGAAGCAGAAAGGAGGGGCGCCTGGGTGGCTCAGTGGGTTAAAGCCTCTGCCTTCGGCTCAGGTCATAATCTCGGGGTCCTGGGATCGAGCCCCGCATCAGGCTCTCTGCTAGGTAGGGAGCCGGCTTCACCTTCTCTCTGCCTGCCTCTCTGCCTGCTTGTGATCTCTCTCTCTCTCTGTCTGTCTCTCTCTCAAAAAGATGATTTAAAAAAAAAAAGAAGAAGAAGCAGAAAAGAGCAAGGGGAAAGCATGAGCCACAGTGTTTATGGGGATTTCCACAGGAGAGGCAGGGCAGGTCGAGGTAAACAGTTAGGGATGGGCCAGATCGAATAACCAAGTGAGCTTCCAGGGTGTCAGGGCTCTCCCTAGTTTTCTGGGACCCGGCCCTGGGCCGATGGGGGCAGGGACACATTGGCTTTGTGAGCCTTAGATAAGGGAGATGGAATGGACTCTGGCCGGCAGGAGACATCCTCTCGGGTTAATCTGGCCCTCCCTGAATGAGGGGCACCGAAGACAGGAACACAGAATCTAAGTAATTTAAGTTTCTAAAGAAGTTTCCACGTGCTGCTGTACTGGGGACCCCTCCTGGGGAACCTCACGTGGGGGAGCACGCCCTGCCTCCTAGAGGTGTTAGCAAAACAGCTGACCCCTTGAACTTCGAGTTCCGCCGCGGAGTGTCCAGTGCCCCTGTGACCGAGCTTGGCAGCCCGGAGCCAGAAGCTGCCTTAGGTCCACGCTTGAAAACTCTGAGCAAAGCATAAATCCCACCCAGAACCCCGGTCACAAGGGAACCAAGGAGAATTACTTTTAAACCTCTTGTCTCTGTAGCACAGGAGGGTTCAGAAGATGGAACTAGATGGTTGCTCTATAGATGTTGGAGCTACCATGTCCTGCCTTCCCAGAGAATTAAAAATGCTGCCCCAGTATCACACAGAGGGGAAGCTGATGGGACACCTTGGAAGGGGCCCTCGTTGTTAGTCACCAGCTTTGCAGCCATTGCCCCAGGAGATCTACCCAGATTCCCACCATCAGATTGATTGCCTGTAGCCTTTTTTTTTTTTTTTTTTGTATTGATTTTAAGGCGTTCTTTATATATTCTAGACAGAAATTTTTTTCTGCCAGATACGTGTATAACGAATATCTCCTCCCACTCTGTGCCTTTTCATACTGTTAATAGTGTCTTTGGATGTGTTGAAGTTTCAAGAAGTCCAGTCTATCAATTTTTTATGGTTTTTGCTTATTCTGCTTGTTAATCTGGAAATCTTTGCTAACCCAAAGCTCATGAAGATCGTCCCCTGTTTTCCTCCATAACACTTATCGTTTTAGCTTACATAGTTCTATCTTTAATACGTCTTGAGTTTAGGGGACGGTTTACAGAAGAGATGGATGTCTGCGTTGTTTCCCTTTGTATGTCCAGTGGGCTCAGCTCTGCTTTTTGAAAAATCTGTCATCTGCCCCACTGAACTGCAGTGACACTGTATGTGTTGGTGGTTTTGTTTAGGCATATCTACTTTGTTCCATTGATCTTTTTATCTGTCTTTTTTTTTTTTTAATTTTTTATTTATTTATTTGAGAGGCAGAGAAAGTGTGAGAGAGCATGAGAGGAGAGAAGGTCAGAGGAAGAAGCAGACTCCCCGTGGAGCTGGGAGCCTGATGTGGGACTCGATCCTGGAACTCCAGGATCATGACCTGAGCCCCAGGATCATGACCTGAGCCGAAGGCAGTTGCTCAACCAACTGAGCCACCCAGGCGCCCCTTTTTATCTGTCTTTATAGCAGTAACGCACTTTGTTTTTTTTTTTTTAATTTAAATTCAATTAATCAACATATATATTATTAGCTTCCGAGGTAGAGCTCGGTGCTTCATCGGCCTTTCGCAACACCCAGTGCTTGTTACATCACGTGCCCTCCTTAATGCCCATCACCCAGTTCCCCCCAGCCCCGCAGCCCCCTCCTTCAGCAACCCCCAATATGAATAAGAGTCTCTTATGGTTTCTCTCTCTCTGATTTCATCTTGATTTATTTTTCCCTCCCTTTCCCTATGCTCCTCTATTTTGTTTCTTAAATTCCACATGTCAGTGAGATCATATGATAATCGTCTTTCTCTGATTTAATGAGTATAATACCCTCTAGTTCTATCCAGATCATTGCAAATGCCAAGGTTTCCCTTTTTAAAATTTAAATTCAATTAATTAACATATATTATTTGTTTCTGGGGTACAGGTCTGTGATTGACCGGTCTCATGTAGTACCTAGTGCTCATCGCAACTCACACCCTCCCCAGTGTCCATCCCCCAGTTACTCCGTCCCTCCACTCCCCTCTTCTCCAGCACCCCTCAGTTTGCTTTCTATGATTAAGAATCTCTCAAGGTTTGTCTTTCTCTCTGGTTTCATCTTGTTTCATTTTTTTCCTCTCTACCCCTATGATCCTCTGCATTGATTCTCAAACTCCACATATCAGTGAGATATGACAATTATTTTTGTCTGACTTATTTTGCTTAGGATAATACCCTGTAGTCCCATTCACGTCATTGCAAATGGCAGGGTTTTGTCTTGTGATGGCTGCATAGTATTCCATTGTATGTGTACACCACATCTTCTTTATCCATTCATCTGTTGATGGACATCTAGGCTCTTTCCATAGCTTGGCTATTGTGGACATTGCTGCTATAAACATTGGGGTGCAGGTGCCCCTTCGGATCACTACATCTGTATCTTTGGGGTAAATCCCTAGTAGTGCAATTGCTGGGTCATAGCATAGCTCTAGCTTTTTGAGGAACCTCCATCCTGTTTTCCGTAGTGGCTGCACCAGCTTGCATT
>CM052802.1:128380161-128409202 GCA_028533885.1 Nasua narica
GAGACTTAGGCATGTTACTGTGTTAATCATGGTTATTCTTTATGCTGAGTGTATGCTAGTCTCCATTTCCACCCTGCCACTGCCACTTACATAGTTTCAGAGTTTGACTATTACAAATTACGTTGTTATGGACGTGCATGCACATGCTATTTATGTTGGTTATATACTCAAGTAGTGTAATATTTGGGTTATAAGAACATTATGTTGAGCTTTTGTAGGTATGGTGAAACATTTTTCCAAGTGGTTATACTAATGTATACAGAGAGAAAGCGAGTGAGCACAAGCAGAGGCAGAGGGAGAAGCCGACTTCCTACCAAGCAGGGAGCCTGATGGACTTGTTCCCAGGACCCTGGGATCATGACATGAGCTGAAGGCAGACGCTTACCCACCTGAGCCACCCAGGCATCCCCTGGCTTACACTTCTACTAACAATGTGAAAACTCTCTTACGACCAATTTGTATTGTCAGTTTTAAATTTTAGCCATTCTGATGGGTGTGCAATGCTATATAATTCTGGTTTTGATTTTCATTCCTCTCCTGACTGATGATGTTGAGTATCTTTTCATATGTTTATTGACCATTTTTATGAAGTGTCAAGTCTTTGGCCCATTTTCAGATTGGGTTGTCTATTCTTACTGATTTGTAGAGGTTCTTCGTATATCTGGATATTAGTCCTTTGATGGGTGTGTGTGTGTACATACTATATATACTGTACATATGTCACAAATGCCTCCTCCCCTTCCATGGCTTGTATTTGCACTTTTTAAATGGTGTCTTTTGCAACCAAAACATCCTTCATAAAGTATGTAGCTCATCAACCTCTCATTTTATGATTTAGATTCTTTATGTTCTGTTTGAGAAATCTTCGTCTAGCCCAAACCTATGAAGATATTCTACTATTTTTCTTCTAGAAACCTAAAACACGACGGTTTAGGTTTGTCATGAAATAGTTTTGTTTAAAATGTGATTGTAACGTGAAGTAGGAAGTGAAGGCTTATTTTATTCTATCAAAATGTTGTATCATCGTTTATTAAAAAGACCACCATTGCTTGACTAAATTTACCTAAGACCTATTTTGTAAATTGGCAGCGTAAGTCTTCTAGTTTAGTTAGTCTTCTTCAACCTTGACTTGGCTTTTCAAGTTCCTTTGCATTTCCAAATATAATATTTTAGAATTAGTAAGTTTCTATGAAAATACTTTCTGAGATTTTGATTAGGATTTCATTGAATCTATTGATCAACTTAAGAAGAACTGACCTCCTGACACTATTGAGTCATCCCACATACAAACCTGGCATATTATTCTTTAGGTCTTCTTTAATTTATCCCAGTAATGTTTTCTTGGTTTTTAATGTAGTCTTGCACATGTTTTTCACTTACTCCTAGGTAATGTTTGTAATGCTATTGAAGATGGAATTTAGGTGCGCCTGGGTGGCTCAGTGGGTTAAAGCCTCTGCCTTTGGCTCAGGTCCTGAACTCAGGGTCCTGGGATTGAGCCCCGCATTGGGCTCTCTGCTCAGTGGGGAGCCTGCTTCCGCCCCCCCCCCCCGCCACCTGTCTCTCTGCCTACTTGTGATCTCTCTCTGTGTCAAATAAATAAATAAAATCTTAAAGAAAATGGAATTTAGAAAATTTTTTTTCATGTATTGCTAAAATATAGTCATACATTTGATATTTTATATAATGACCAGGAAGGCAATAACCTTCTAAATAGTAGCTAATAGTAAGTAACTTAGATTCATTTAACTAATTCCAATAGTTTTTAGATTCTTTTCAGTTTGGTACATTCATAATCAAGTTCTCATCTAATAAAGGCTTGATTTTCCAATATTAATATCAATTCTTGTTTTATTGTGCTAGATTTTACTTCTAGTACCATGTTAGGTAGAAGAAATGATGTAGACATCTTTGTCATGGTCCCAAACTTGAGTTCATTGTTGGTATTTTATTTTTTGTTAGCCTAACAAAATCCCCTCTATACAGAATTTTTTGAGTTTTTTATCATGTATTCATGTTGGATTTTATCAAATGGTTTTTCATGTCTACTAAGATGAGCATTTGGTTCTTTTATTGATGTGGTAAATTACATTTAAAAATATTAAATCAGTTTTGAATTTCTAGAATGAATCCCATTTGGTCATGATTTTTTTTTTTAAAGATTTTCTTTCTTTATTTGAGAGAGAGAGAGAGAGCCAGAGACAGCATGAGAGGGGAGAAGGTCAGAGGGAGAAGCAGACTCCCCATTGAGCTGGGAGCCCAATGTGGGACTAATCCGGGGACTCGGGGATCATGGCCTGAGCTGAAGGCAGTCACTTTACCAACTGAGCCACCCAGGCACCGCTGGTCATGGTGTTTTATCTTTTTAAAAAAACATGCTTGTTTTGACTTGCTAATATGTTAATAGTTTAGAGCTTATGTTTGTAAGAAATATTCGCACGTAATATTCTGTTCTCATAATCTCTTTTCAGGTTTTATGTTGGTCTTACAAAATGAGTTGAAATATGTTCTTTTTCTATTCTCTGAAAGGGTTTCTGTAAGAGTGATTTTATCTCTATGTAGAAGAAATCACAAGTGAATCTATCTAGGCCTTGAGGTTTATATGAGTGACTTTTTAAAACGTGAATTCAATTTCTTAAATAGGTATAGGACAATCCAGATTTCCTATTGCTTTTTGTGTTGGCTTTGGTAAATTGGGTTTTTCAAGGAATGTACCCATTTCATTGAATGCTTCACATATGTTGACGTAAAGATATTTATAATATGTCTGTCTTTTAAAAATATATTCACTTTGTTGATTTTCTCTGATAAATGTCTGCTTTCCTTTGATTGATTTTTGCACTTATTTTTATAGAGGCTTCTACTTTTTGCACTTAAATTCCCAACATTTTATGGCTTCTTGATTGAGCCATGAAGTAAAAAAAAAAAAAATGGAATCACTCATTTTCAACATTTCTCTTGTTCTGGTGCATGCAGTTAAAAGTAAAAAGTTCCCTCTAAAAACAGCCTTAGCTACATCAGACAATTTAGGATATATTATATCTCATTATTCTGCCTAAAAAGTTTTAAATTTCCAACGTGTTCTCTTCTTTTACCCATGGATTATATAGATGTGTACTGTTTTCTTCTCAAACATTGAGAGTTTACTGGTAGTCTTTCTGAAATAAGATTGAACCTTAGTTGTCGTTGGTTCATGTTAGTTTTTCTGTAAAGTTGTAGCCATGGGGCAGCTGGGTGGCTCAATCAGTTCAGTGTCTGCCTTCAGCTCAGGTCATGATCCCTGGGTCCTGAGATCGAGTCCTGCATCGGGCTCCCTGCTCAGCAGGGAGTCTCCTTCTCCCTCTTCCTCTGCTACTCCCCTGCTTGTGTGCAGTCTCTATTTCTCTCTCTGTCAAATAAATGAAATCTTAAAAAAAAAATGTAGCCTGTTAACTCCTTTTGTGTGGTTCTTATGACTAGGGTTTGTCACTTACTGCTTAGCCTCTGAAGTCTCATATGACAGCTGATAGTGCTTACCAAGTTCCCTCCCACTGGGAAAGGCCTGTTTCCCCAGAACTGTGCAGCTGCTGAATCCCTACAGAATGTCATCAGCCTTCCAACTGCTCTTTCCTACAGAGTTTTGGAATACCTTTTTGTATATGTACTATTTAGGAATTAGTCAATGCTCTTAGAAGAATTTATACGTAGAAGTTTGAGCTCCTTCTCTGTGGTTCCCTCATCACTGGAACTTTGTCCCTCAGGTTCTATGGACATCCGTAGCCCCAAACTCAAAGTGTCTCCTCAGCCCCATGCATCTACTTCTTTGCACTATTCCAAAATGCTGCACAATAGAACATGTCCTCAAGGGGGAGCCTTTGTGCACCTCATATCATGTTTACCTTCTCTCAAGAATAGCCCTTTCAGGTCTGCCTGTGTGGATTGCTTATCAGTGCCTTCATAGTTCCTATCCATAAGGAATTATATTTCCTCTATAAAAAAGGAATATTTAGTCTACAAAGAACAGTAGGAGAGACAAAGGAAAATCAGTGCTAGATGAAAAGAAGGGGGCACCCTCCTGTGCGGTAGAGTTACTGAAGCAACAAACTAATGACAGCTAGTGCTGGACAGTAATATTATCACTCGCTCGCTCACTCACTCACTCACTCACCAGAGAGAGCACAAGCAGGGGGAGTGGCAGGCAGAGCAGAGGGAGAAACAGGCTCCCCACTGAGCAAAGAGCCTGGGATCATGACCCGAGGTGAAGGCAGACACTTAACCAACTGAGCTACCTAGGCCTCCCTTCATACTACCTTTTAAACTTTAAAATTTATGACAGAATGTTAATTAATTTTAAAATGAAATTTCAGATTTATTCTTTCATATTGGAAGGGTATTCCTTCTTTCAAAAAACAGTGCTGTTGGGCTTTAACATGGTTCACAGAAATACAGATTTTAACATTTGTCCACTCGGCCATTGGTCCAAGTATTGAGTGTACATCTAATTCTAACCTTATTTATCACTATAAGGGAGCAAAGAATGATTCGGATTTGGTCACATCTTTCCATGTTACAAGTTGCTATTGTGGATTTTAGTACCATTTTGTTTTCATATATTAAAGGTAGTCAGTTATTTTTTTTAGTGCCTGATTTATTATATTTTATTTTTACTTTACACTTCACACTTTTTACTTTACTTTGTTTTTTAATTAACATATAAAGTATTATTTGCCCTAGGGATATGGGTCTGTGAATTATCAGGCTTACACATTTTACAGCACTCACCATAGCACATACCTTCCCCAATGTCCATCACCCAGCCTCCCTATCCCTACCCCTCTACCCCCAAGCAACCCTCAGTTTGTTCCATGAGATTAAGAGTCTCTTATGGTTTGTTTCCCTCCTGATCCCATCTTGTTCCATTTTTCCCCTCCCTACCCCCACAACCCCCTGCCCTGCCTCTCAAATTCCTCATATCAGAGAGATCTTATGATAAATGTCTTTCTCTGGTTGACTTACTTTGCTTACCATAATACCGTCTAGTTCCATCCACATCATTGCAGATGGCATGATTTCGTTTTTCGATGGCTGCATAGTATTCCATTGTGTGTGTGTGTGTGTATACACACCACATCTTCTTTATCCATTCATCTGTTGATGGACATCTAGGTTCTTTCCATAGTTTGGCTATTTTGGACATTGCTGCTATAAACATTCGGGTGCACGTGCCCCTTCAGTTTACTACATTTGTATCTTTAGGGTAGACACCCAGTAGTGTGATTGCTGGGTCATAGGGTAGCTCTATCTTCAACTTTTTGAGGAGCCTCCATCCTGTTTTCCAGAGTGGCTGCACCAGCTTGCATTCCCACCAACACTGTAGGATGGTTCCCCTTTCTCTGTATTCTCACCAATATCTGCCCTTTCATGACTGGCTAATTTTAGCCATTCTGACTGGTGTGAGGTGATATCTCACTGTGGCTACTGAGTGATGTTGAGCACTTTTTCATGTGTCTGTTGGCCTTTTGGATGTCCTCTTTGCAGAAATGTCTGTTGATATCTTCTGCCCGTTTTTTGAATGGATTATTTGTTCTTTGGGTGTTGAGTTTGATAAGTTTTTTAATAGATTTTGGATACTAGCCTTTTATCTGATAGGTCATTTGTGACTCTCTTCTCCCATTTTGTCAGTTGTCTTTTGGTTTTGTTGACTGTTTCTAAAGGTAGTCAGTTATTAAAGAATGTTGTTTTAGGCATGCACTATTTAGCTTTTTCTTGCGTGTTTTGAATTTCTTTGCTCACTTTAGCACTCTGCACCCATTCCTTCATCAATCCTAAATTCCTATTCAGTAATTTACTCATTGCCCCATATTGGTGGTGCAAACTGTATATTTATGCTTTTAAATACCAATGAATATTTCATTTGTGGTTTTATTTTTTCTTTTAACTTTTTATTTTTAAGTAATTCAATTTTGAAATAACTTCAGACTGATAGCAAAGTTACAAGAACATAAAGAATTTCTGGCTACCCTTCATTCCCCAAATTTTAGCTAATTTAGCATATTACTGTAGTTTCTTTTTCTCTGTCATATATGAGAGAAAAGTATATATATACACACACTTTTTTGGAAACCGTAGGAGCCTGAGTTTAAAGACATACTTTTCCCTTAAATATTTCAGTATTTTCTTAAAGGCATTATTGTACATAGCCAAGAAAAAATTAATACATTCAGGAATTACCGCTGATAAAATAAAATTATTTAAAGTACGTGCTTTATTCAGATTTCAGCAGTTGTTCCAATAATGCCCTGTACAGCGAAAGATCCCAGGTCATGTGTTGCATTAAATTGTCTTTTTAAATCTGAAATAGTCTTTCCTTGTGTTTTCTAAAAGTGCTATTTTTGAGGAGTACAACCAGTTATTTTGGGTTTGAGGTTTCCTCTGATCAGATTCAGATGACATATCTGAGTCCCCCGATGGGCCACATCTGGGCGTAATTCTGATCGGTCGCCCGCGCAACCGTTGGCCAGAGGCGGCAGCTGGCGCCGCCCCTGCCGGGAAGCCATTTTCCTCCTGTGGTTCCTGCGGCTCCTCTTTCCCCGGGAATCTCGGGCCTGAGCGCCGGGGGCGCTACCCTAACAGAAGGGACCGGGCGGCGCGGCGCCGGAGGGAGAGGCGGACCCGTGTCCGCTAAAGCTTCAGCCAGGTCTCCCAAGGAAAAGAGGGCCACACGCAGGAGCGGGAGTCCGAACCTCCGGCCACGCTTTGTAAGCTTTGTCTCCGAGCGGAGAAAAACACGCCGTAGTCGGCAGGATTCGAACCTGCGCGGGGAGACCCCAATGGATTTCTAGTCCATCGCCTTAACCACTCGGCCACGACTACACGGTGCTGGGCCGGCTTGCTAAGTCCCTCCTAGAAACTGCAGCCTTGGGCAGAGCAGGGGGGGCGACCGCGAGAGCGGGAGACGGTTGTCTGCGAACTGCGGGGGGGACCCTTCGGGCAGCACGGCGGTCCCCCCCACCCGCACCGCTGGGCCGAGCGGACCGCGGTCACCGCAAGGGGGTCCGCCCGGTGGCCGCGCGGACTCCCGAGACGCCCCCCTCCCCGCGCTGGACCCTCCCCACCGCTCTGCTGGGCCTGAGCGGCGCTGCGGGGCTCGCACCGCGGAGCCGAGCTTGGGGGCACGTGGCGTGTCCTCCGCCCCTGGAGCCTGGCGACCTTCCAGGAGGAAGACCCCAGTGTGAACTGTGACCTGGACAGCTGCTCCGAAGGCGCGCCTGTTGTCTTTCCCCCCGTCTGGGGTACCGATCCCCAAGTCTCAGGCGGGTGGCCGTGTTCCCGGGAGCACGAGCGGGGCTTTCTGTCCACGTCTCTGTTGGCTGTGCCAGTTTAAGAGACGAGGAAAACGATAGCTAGTGGGGAAATCACGGCGCTTGTACGGGGCGGGGGAAGAGACGAGAAAGGGTTTAATGGGACAGCCTGCTCCCAAGGAATAGACACGAACTAGTTATTATCCAAAACTAACACATATCACTTCCTTTTCAGTAGGTGTATACATACACATATGCATATTTCATGAATTTCCATCCTTTTCTGTTCTTTACTTGGCACCCTGAGTTAATGAATTGAGTTAATTCAAAGTAACTGAGAGGTTGGTATCCAGAAAAAAACTCAACCTTGGTTTTTAATCACTAAATTATGCCTTCTACGCATATGGTGTTTTTAACTGCGTGGCACATGATAGGTCAATGACTGTCGTACCTATATACTCGGAGCATGCGTAGTGGCTTCCTATGGTTGCCTACAGTTTATAGGCAGACCCAGTCATTAAAACTAATGTATGTGTACACACACGCATTTTTGTTATCCTCAATATATAATGAAAGCCACGTTTGTATAAGGTGTGGCTAAAAAATTTCCAAACCATAAAAAATTGAGGTCCTTTGCTAAACAGTTCCTTCCTCAATTTTCTTTCTTTAAAAAAATATTTTTTACTTTTTTTTTTTACTACAGACAGCAAGGAAAAATCAGGCTGCACCTTCTACACTTTGCCTGGCAATTTCATCACTAAATATTCACTTTTAATAAATTCTGTTTTCCACTCAATTGTAGAGCTCAAAACCACCACTTTTCTTCCAGTTTCTAGTTACATGTCTGTCATTTCCTTCTGAAACCTTACCAGAGCAGCTTTAACAGTCATATATTTTTTAAGTAACCTACTTTAAAAAAAATGTTTTAGGTTTATAGTTAAATTCAGCAGAAAGTATAAAGTTCCCATATACTCTGACTTTCCCCCTCCCCCCACCAGTTTTCCCCATTTATTAACATCTTGCATTAGTGTGGTACCTTTGTTACAATTGATGAGCCAATATTGATAAATTATTAACAGAGAACCCCTAGTTAGGGGTTCACTCTGTATTTTTACATCCTGTGGGGCTTGGCAAATAGAATGACATTATACAACATTACATTATCATACAGAAATAGTTTCACTGCCCTAAAAACCCCTTTGTTCTGTCTGTTCATTCCCTACTTCCCTTCCCCCCCCCCAACCCCTTTCAACCATTGATCTTTGCTGTCTCTATAGTTTTGCCTTTTCCAGAGTGTTACATGGTTGGGATCATACAAAGTCTTTTCAAATTCTTTCACTCAGAAATGTGCATTTACTGTCCCTTAGGATATTTTGGTAGCTTACTAGCTTATTTCTTTTCATCGCAGAATAATACTCCATTGTCCAGATGTACCATTGTTTATCCATTCACCTATCAAAGGACATTTTGGTAGCTTTCATGTTTTGGAAATTAGGTTTTTGTATGGACATGAGTTTTCAGCTCATTTGGGTAAATACCAAGGAGTGAGATTGCTAGATGATATTGTAAGAGTATGTTTAGTTTTATGAGAAACTGCAAACTGTCTTCCAAAGTACTCCCACCAGCAATGAATGAGAGATGTATTCTTAAACTCAGGAAATTGATCATGTCTTTGCTTGGGATACTATTGTTACAGAAATAAAAGAGTTTGGAACCAAATTAGTAAATTCAAGTCCCAGCCTCCCCATATATTGGTATGTGATCTTGGGCAAGCTATTCAACTTCGTTGTGCCTCAGCTTCCTTTGTTGTAAAGTAGGGATAATAATATTGAAATAACTTCACTAGGTTGTTCTAGGAATTAAAGTTAAAAGGCAAAAAGCACTTGGCACACTGCCTGGCATAAAGTGTTATATCATAGCTGATTTCATACGGCTGCTTTCCTGGCTTATCTTTGCTGGCTCTGCTTTATATCGCTTTCTTTCCTTCTACTTCATCTTTCTCTTTACAATCACGGAAGAGCTTTAAAAGAATAATCTGTACATAACGGACCCACTTTTCACAGCATCAATTCAGGTTTTCTCCAGTATGACTTTAATTATCGTGCTTCACTTTAAATATGCTAGTTAGGTATTTTTATCCTTTTTCATCTAAAATGTCTTTTGTTTTTTCCATGTCTCACATCTTTCATCCTGATTCATTCAGGTCATGTTTTCTTGCAACCTACCAAGAATACCAACTTGTTCCCTGAAATTTTGTAGTGCCTACCTTAGATCTCTTTTTGAAAGCTGCTCTCAGAGACTTCTAGTTAATAGTCCCCTTTCCTTTGACTGTGAATGTTTTCATATACTCAGTGTTAGCATTTCCAAGTTTAGTGTTTTGTCAGCGAAAAGATGGAGTGACTTGATCTTCGGCCCTCTACCCCAAAACTGGGGACACGCAGCATAGTGAAGCGCGTGCGCCAACCACAGATGGAAAAATATAAAAACCTACCGACTTCTATTGGGTTCTTTTTTGCCAGGAACACACTGACAAACTAGCGTCGGACTCCAGTGGCAGCCGGCTGACGCAGGCAAAAACAACGCACTGCTTCAGGGCTGTGGGGCAAAACAAGGTAACAGCACCTCCGGGTTTCCTTTAGCATTAAAAAAAAAAATGTGGGTCGCAACCCACTTGAGAGTGCTGGAAGCAACATAATGGGTCACTACCAGAATTCGTTAAATGACAAAGGAATAGAGCCCTAAGTGGAATGCAGGACAAGTAGGCAAGTAATGCACCGCAAAGTGCCTGTTTGTGTTTTAAAACGGTGTGCGTGTGTAAATGCGTATTTACACTCTGTTCGGTCATACAAACTTGAAAGTCCCCGTGTCCCGCTACTCCCACCCGCGACGATGAGAAGCCAGTGATTGCAGGGGAGGACTCGCCCCGTCCAATGGCAGACCTCACACGTTGGCTGCGGCTCTGGGAAGTGGAGTTCTGTGTCACGGAGCATTCTGGGAATCGTAGTTCGGCGAGTTCTCGGGGCTCGGAGAAAAGCCTGCGACGTTCGGAGGCGGGGTTCTCTCTCCGCGCAACCGGAAGTGGCCGCTGAAGCCGGCAGTAGGCACTGAAAAGAGGTTGGCGCTGGGGAAGTGCAGCCTCGTCGGCTCCCTCCCCTAGGTCCGGTGATTGTCCCAGCGCTTCCGGACGCGGGATCCGAGAGTGTGGACCTCCCTAGAGGGAGGGAAGCCCAGGTATCACCATGGCAACCGTCGGCCCTGTGGCCGTGTGACGTCACCCTTCTCCCCGGGCTGGTAGCGGCCTCTGTGGGAGGGAGCTGGGGAGTCCTCGAAGGGGGCGCCCCTCGCCGCCTCCGGTGTGGGGCGGTTCCGCCCTGATCCCTTGGAGGGCTTTGTTCTTTTGTTCCGGTCTGGGAGGAAGGACCGGAGCTGGGCCCCGCCCTGCCTGTCCGCCCTCCAGCTTGTCCATCCCGCAACAGGTGTGTCTTCCTGCACCCGCGCCGGGGTGGGAGCCCGCAAGTGTGCGCGGAGCTGACGGGCCTGGGTTCAGGGTAGGCACCAAGGTTTCCTTGCCTCGGGAGCCGAACCTGCCTCCTCAAGCTCCACTCTTTGTTCAGCGGCTCTCGGCAGGCACTTCTCTTTTCCAAGGATCTCTCGGCCGCCGTGCAAAACTCCGAAGTAGGATTGTGACGCATGCAGCTGACCCCAGGCTGTGTCTTTTAGGGCCACCAACCTCAGCTGAGCCCCAGACCGCGGCCCCAGCTGGAAGGACGCTGCTCGGGGAAACCCTGGTGTCCGGGCTCCAGAGGAACGGAATGAGCTCCTGAGATGGAAGGTAGTGGGGACCTCGGGGAGAGCGGGATGATGGGCGCCAAAGAACAAATACCTGACAGCTGGTAGAGGTGGAAGGAGGGAGCCTTCTCGCGAGGGTAGAGAAAAGCAATTGCATTACGGTGCGAGATCCTTACTCAGGTTTATATGAAGAGACTTGCAGGAAGAGTTAATTCTCCCTAGCTTCAGGATCGGGGAATGAAGAGGAGCGTCTGATCAGACGTGTCTGTGATCCTCACAGGACTTTTATTTCGTAAATAATAGAATGACAGTCTTGTAGTCAGAAAAAATCTTGGTAATCATCCCTTTAGTACAAGAATTAAAGTATCCCTGGAGATGGCCATTTGGTAAGCCTATGCCTGAAGAAGTGTGGCCCTGAATTGCAGACTATTCCCTTGGTGGCTCTTTCTTCCTTTTCTTCTTCCTCTTCTTCTTTTTTTTTTTTTAAGTTCCTTATGTTATGCAGAAGTGCCTGTCCCTGTAACTTCTATGCTGGATCTTAGTTCTTAGTCTCCAAAAGCAAGAGACTGTTCTCTCTCTCACATTACTGCCCTTCAGATTGTGAATTCAGCTGTTCTAACTCCTACTCATAAATTCTTTTCTTTTCTAAGCACAACCACCACAGTTCCTTTGATGTATCTTTATATGATCTATCTGAACCTCTTTTCCCAAGACTCTCCTGACTGAGAGCACGCTTTTTTTTTTTTTTTTAAGATTTTATTTATTTGAGAGAGAGAGAAAGAATGAGAGGAGCGAAGGTCAGAGGGAGAAGCAGACTTCCCGCAGAGCTGGGAGCCCAATCTGGGACTTGATCCTGGGACTCGATTCTGGGACTCCAGGATCATGACCTGAGCCAAAGCAGTTGCCCAACCAACTGAGCCACCCAGGTGCCCCGGGAGCACGCTTCTTAAAATGCATTACCTAAAATTAAACATAGTTCTTTAGATATGTTGATAAGTTCTATCGACTTTTAGTACCTAAAAGTACTTCTTTTGATTTGGATTATACTTCTGCTTAGCATCAGATTATATTTGCCTTGAAAAAAATCAGTGATATTATGCTGTAAGCCCTGGATCTTTTTTACGTAAATGAGAGTGAGCTAGATTTCTGCCTTCCTTGTGTAAGAGAATTGCTTGTATCCCTAATATCAGGACTTCACATACATGATTGTTCAGGTTTTTGGCCAGGTTTTCCAGCTTGTCAGAATCATTACAAATCTTCACTAATTCAGCGCTTGAACTGTTCTTTCAAACTTCACGTCACTGGCACATTTAATGAGTATTCCTTCTATGTCTTCCTTCGTGTCCTTGAACAGGTCAGAGTCCGGACAGAGCCCTGGGATATGTCATTATAGACTTTCCCTGCATTGTTATTGCTCTTATATTCTGTAGGTATCAGCAGGCACTGAAGTTTGGTTTAACCTATTATCATACAGTTTTTGTTTTTTGAATTTGTTTAATATCATTGAAGTCTCAACAGGGCTTATTTATATAGGTTTGAGCCATACCTTATATTAAATCTCAATTCTTTTTTGTCAAGAGTACAGAGAATCTCTTTCTTACAACCGTAGGTGTATCTAAAATTATCTAAAGACAAACAGTTTAATTGTAAAAATCACCTTTCATTGTACTAGCGGTAAACAATTGTAAACTATAATGACAATAAAATAGCATAAAAATATCGAACAGAAATATAATGAGCATGTGTAAGATCTGCACACCGAAACTACAAAATGTTGCTGAGAAAAGTTTTTTCCAGCTATATTGAGATATACTTGCCTCCTAACGTTGTGTAAGTTTCAGTTGCCCAACATGATTTGATATACCTGTATGCTGGGAAGTGATTACAATAGTAAGGTTAGTTATCACATCTCTCACCGCACATACTTGCCTTTTGTGTGTGTGCAGAATTCCTGGAATTCTGGGAATTCTGTGCTAGACAAAGATTTCTCAGAACATAAAGAATCTAAATCATAAAATGAGGTTGATGAGCTAGATACTTTATGAAGGATGTATTGGTCGCAAAAGACACCATTTAAAATGTGCAAACACAAGCCATGGAATGGGAGGAGGCATTTATGATATATATGTATAGTACATATGGTATGTACACACATACCCATCAAAGGACTAATATCCATATAGACGAAGAACCTCTATAAATCAGTAAGAATAGATAACCCAATTTGAAAATGGGCCAAAGACTTGACATTTTATAAAAATGTCCTTTGATAGGTGAATGGATAAACAATGGTACATCTGGACAATGGAGTATTATTCTGCAATGAAAAGAAATAAGCTAGTAAGCTACCAAAACACCCTAAGGGACAGTAAATGCACATTTCTGAGTGAAAGAATTTGAAAGACTTTGTATGATTCCAACCATGTAACATTCTGGAAAAAGCAAATATTCCACTTATATTGAGATATACATGACTCAGCAGGGACTCTGCTTCTCCCCCTCTCGTGTTCCCCCTAACGTTGTGTAAGTTTCAGTTGCCCAATGTGATGATTTGATATACCTGTGCGCTGGGAGGTGATTACCATAGTAAGGTTAGCTATCACATCTCTCACTGCACATACTTGCTTTCTGTGTGTGTGCATGGTGAGAACCTTAAAAATGTACACTCAGCAGCTTTCAAGTATATAATAGTATCGTTACCCACAGTCCCTGTGCTGTACATAGATCTCCAGAACTTATAACTGGAAGTTTGTGCCCTTTGACCGGCATCTTCCATTTCCCCTGCCCTTCAACCCCTGGAAACTCTGTCTCGGCTTTTTTTTAGATTCCATGTATAAGTGAGATCACCTGGGGGGCCCAGTTCGTTAAGTGTCTGCCTTTGGCTCACTTATGATCCCAGGGTCCTGGGATTAAGTCCCTCATTCGGGAAGGGGAAGGGGACCGTTGATTTGTGTCTGTCTTTATGCTAGTACCATGTTTTCATTGCCATAGCTTTGTAATATAGTTTGCAATCAGAAAGTGTTCTCTTTTCTCAGGATTGCTTTGTCGTTAGGGGGTCTTTAGTGACTCCATATGAATTTTAGGATTGTTTTTCCTATTTCTGTGAAAAGTGCCATTGAAATTTTGTTAGGGTTTGCATGGAATCTATAGATAGCTTTGGGTAGACATTTGAACAGAAATTATTCCGATCAGGGTGCCTGGGTGGCTCACTCAGTTGCGTGTCTGCCTTCGGCTCAGTTCATGATTTCGGGGTTCTGGGATTGAGCACCACATCAGGCTCCCTGCTCCGTGGAGGGGACCTCCCTTCCCTCCCCTCCCTTTATTCCCTTCCCTTTCTTGCTTTATCTTGAATAAATAAAATCTTTAAAAAGAATCTTTTGATTCATGAACACAGAATACCTTTTTATTTGTGTCTTTTGTGATTGTTTTTCATCAGTGTCTTATACAATGGGTTAAATTATTCCTAAGTATTTTGGTTTTGATGCTATTCTAAATGGTATTGTTCTCCTTTTTTAGATTCTTCTTTGTCAGTGTATAGAAACACCACTGATTTTTTTTTTTTTTTAAGATTTTATTTATTGAACAGAGAGAGAGAACACAAGTAGGCAGAGAGGAGGAAGCAGGCTCCCCGCTGAGCAGAGAGCCCGATGCGGGGGCTCGATCCCAGGACCCTGAGATCATGACCCGAGCCGAAGGCAGAGGCTTTTAACCCACTGAGCCACACAGGTGCCCCACTATTGATTTTTTGGTATGTTGATTTTGTATTCTGCAACTTGATTGGATTTGGTGGTTAGTTTTGACAATATTTTTGACGGAGTCTTCTAAGTTTTTCTCTGTATAATACGTCATCTGCAAACACATAATTTTACTTCTTCCTTTCTGATGTGGATGCCTTTTATTTTGCTGCCTAATTACTCCGGTTAGGAATTTTGGTATTATACCACATAGAAAAGGTAAGAGTGGGTACCCTCCTCCTGTCCTTTATTTTAGAGGGAAGTCTGTGAGCCTTTCACAATTGAGTATGATATTGGCTGTAGGTTTGATATATATGCTAAGTTTGAGAAGTATTGGCATTAATTCTTCTTAAAATTAGAGTTCTATTACCTAAATTGCAAAATAGCAAAATCTATGGCTAAACTAGATAGAGTTCACCTGTGAAACTGTCTCATACTGGGCTTCGTTGTTGGGGGGTTTTGATTACTGGTTCAGTCTCCTTACTCCTTATTCTGTTCAGATTTTCTGTTCCTTCACGATACAGTTTTATTAGGCTCTATGTTTCTAAGACTTTATACATTATTATACTTCATTTTTATGTAGTCTTTTGGCATAGTTTTGTCTGATCCTTTGTATTTCTGCAGTATCCGTTGTAATGACTCCTTTCATTTCTGATTTTATTTAAGCCTTTCTCTTTTTTTCTTACTTTAGCTGAAAAATTTTGATTTTTGTCTTCCTTCTCAAAAAACCAACTCCTAGTTTCATTGATCTTAATTATTTTTCTATTTTTCTAGTCTTTATTTCATTTACTTCTGATCTTTGTTCCTTTTTTTTTTTTTTTGGTGCCAACTTGGGGGCTTAGTGTGTTCTTTTTGTAGTTCCTTGAGGTATAATATGGATTGTGTATTTGAGATCTTTTTTTTATTTTTATTTTTTTAATATATATTTTTAAAGATTTTATTTATTTATTTGAGAGACAGAGAAAGCGAGAGAGAGCACGAGAGGAGAGAAGGTTAGAGGAAGAAGCAGACTCCCCGCGGAGCCGGGAGCCCGATGTGGGACTCGATCCTGGAACTCAAGGATCATGACCTGAGCTGAAGGCAGTTTGCTCAACCAACTGAGCCACCCAGGCGCCCTTGAGATCTTTTTTCTGAATGTAAACATTTAGCATTGTTGAATTTCCTCTCATAGCTGCTTTTGCTATTTTGTTTCCGTTTTCATTTGTTTCAAAATATCTTAATTTCCCTTTTGGTTGTTCTGGAGTGTGTTATTTAGTGTCCACATATTGGTGGATTTTCCAGTTTTTGATTTCTGGTTTCATACTAATCTTGTTGAAATAGACAATGCCTATGATTTTAGTTTTCTTGAATTTGCTAAGACTTGTTTTGTGATCTATCCTGAAGAATGCTTCTGTGTCCTTGAGAAGAATGTGTATTCTGGTGGTGGTAGAATGTTCTGTACATGTCTATTAGGTCCATTTGGTTTAAAGTAGGTTCAAGTCCAGTTTCCTTGTTAATTTTGTCTGGATGATCTAGTCATTGCTGAAAGTGGGGTGCTGAAGTCTTCCAGTATTATGCATTGTTGTCTATTTCTGTTAGTATTTGCTTAACAGATCTATGAGCTTTGATGTTAGGTACATATGTATTTATAATTATTATATCCTCTGGATGAATTGACTCTTTATCATTACATAATGATCCTTTTTGTCTCTTTACAGCTTGGGACTTTAAGTCTGTTTTATTTGATATATGTATAACTACCTCTGTTCTTTTGCTTTCCATTTGGATGGAATCTTTTTTCATCCATTTACTTTGAGGCTGTGTGCCTTAAAACTGAGTGAGTGTCGGGACACCTGGGTGGCTCAGTTGGTTAAGCAGCTGCCTTCGGCTCAGGTCATGATCCCGGCGTCCTGGGATCGAGTCCCACATCGGGCTCTCTGCTCAGCAGGGAGCCTGCTTCCCCCCTCTCTCTCTGCCTGCCTCTGCCTACTTGTGATCCCCCTCTCTCTGTCAAATAAATACATAAAATCTTTAAAAAAAAAAAAAAACTGAGTGAGTGTCTTCTAAGGCAAGATATAGTTGGATCTTATTTTCTTTACCCATTCAGCCACTCTGTTCCTTTGGAGAATTTAGTCCATTTATGTTTAATTATTAGTAAGGACTTACTGATGCCTTAATAGTTATTTTCTGGCTGCTTTCTACTTCCCTGGTTCCTTTCTTCCTCTTTTGCTGTCTTCCTTTGTGAATTGATCATTTTCCAGAGAGGTATGCTTTGATTTCCTTTATTTTTTGTGTATCTACTATAGGTTTTGCTTTGTGGTTACCTTGGGGCTCACATAAAACATTTTACAGATAAAACAGTATGTTTCAGGGTGATAACTAACAACTTCAGTTGCATACAAAAACATTTCCTTTTTACTGCTTCTCCCATTTTTTTTTACTTATTTGAGAGAGAGAGATCACAAGCAGGCAGAGAGGCAGGCAGAGGGAGAGGGGGAAGCAGGCTCCCCGCTGAGCAGTGAGCCCGATGCGGGGCTCGATCCCAGGACCCGAGATCATGACCTGAGCCCAAGGCAGAGGCTTAACCCACTGAGCCACCTAGGCGCCCCCCATTGTGTCTTTGATGTCACAATTTACATCTTTCTATATTTTCTATCTATTAATAAGTTATTGTAGCTATAGTACTTTTTAACATTCTTGTCCTTTAACCCTTACGTAAAGAATTAATGTTGAACACATAATCATATTTCAATATTAGAGTGCTGTGAATTTGACTCTACACTTACTTTTACTAATGCGTTTTGTAATTTCATGTTTTCATTTTATTAATCAGCATCCTCTCACTTCAAATTGAAAGATGCCTTTTGGCATTTCTTATAAAGCAAATCTAGTGGTGATGAACTCCTTCAGCTTCTGTTGTTCAGGAATATCTTTCCCCATTTCTGAAGCGCAGCTTTGCTGGATAAAGTATCCCTGGTTGGTAGTTTTTCTCGTTCAGCATGTTGGACTCTGTCACCCCCTCTGTCCCGGCTGCACCGTCTCAGCGTGCAGTCCTCCAGTAGCCTTACAGGGACTCCCTTTAAATGGAAGAGTTTTTTTCCTCTTCCTGCTTTTATGATTTTGTCTTGGATTGTAGACAGTTTTATATATGCGTTATTTATCTATCTATCTGACAGAGATACAGAGAAGCCCGCCGTGGGGGGGGCAGGTGCGGCCGGCGGAGCCCCGGGGGTGCCCGTAGGCTGGCTGGGCGGATCTGCAGCTGCAGCATCCCCGCGGGCCCACGCAGTGGCTCGTAGACTCTGGTCCTCTGTTGCCCGCCCCCCCCCCCCCGACACTGCTGTTCCCCCAGCTGCTCCCTGCCCCCTTCCCATCACTCGGGACACTTGTGTTCTGGATGGATGAGAGGGAGGTGGGTCTTTTTGGTGGCATCCCGCAGAGCTAGGGACGCTGAGGACTCCCACACTCTCCCCTGCGGGAGAGATGATGGGCCGACAAGGTCTCTCTCGGTCCTGAGCTCTGTCACCTTGGGGGTGGGGGGCGCGACACAGACAAAAAGAAACCACCTCTTCCATCTTCAGTCTCTCCAGGCCTGGGTTTTTTGTTTTTCTCCTTCTTTTGTGATTGGGGTTTTTGGTCGTGTTTTTTGCTTCCGTCATGTGTTGGAACTTCCCTGTTGGACTCCTGGACCTCCAGAGACGCTCTCGTCCATGGGTGATGGTCTAAATCCATGTTCTTTGCAGGAAAGAGGATAGAAAACTCTCATTGCGCCACCTTATCACTCCTCAGTGCTTTGCCTGTTATGTCTTTTATAAATGTACATCAGCCAAAATGGTTTTAAGTCCCTGCTTTTTTTTTTTTTTTTCCTCCTTCTTCTTGGGATTTTTCCCAGTTTTATAGTTAGGACTACTTTCCATGTGTCTCTGTCCCTTACAGTCATAATATTTTGTGATGTTTACTGAGCGTTCGTTGTTGCCATTTACTGTGACCAACATAGTTGGTTTCTGCAGGCCTCACTGTTGTTGGCTCTGTTGGGTTCTCTTACTTGAAATCAGAAGCATCTTCCCTGAGACTTTCGTCTTCATTCTAGTTTCCTAAAGCCTAGGTTACATATCTGTACATGCACATTTCCTTCTGCTGTTAAAAACTCTAAAAGAGCACACCTTCATTTTTTTTCTCAAGATGTCTGTTACAATTTAGTTTTCCCTGACTGATCAAATGTAAGTCGAGAATACTACTTCCTTTTAGTGCTTCCTCTGCTCTCTGAGCATAGTTTGGTTTTGTTTTCTGACGTATAAGTTTCATGTATTAGTGGCACGACTCTAAAGCATCTGGCCTAATTTTTATGTATCATATAGTAGTGGAATCACCACCCACCGTAAAATGTAGGATGTGTCTGATGCCCCACCAGCTTCTCCGGTGCTCCCGCCCCGTTACTGGCATCCCTCCAGGGGTCACCACTGCTCTGACTCCGTCACCGTCCATCAGTCTGGTCGGCTCGCTCTGTGTAGGCGCGGCTCTCCGGTTAGCTGCTCTTTTCTGTCGTGCCTGTGTCGCTCAGCAGCGTGGGGCTCGTGCCTGCCACGGGGTGTAGCAGCAGCTCGTCTCTACTGCTGAATACTGTGTCGGGGGAAAACGCTGTGGTTTATTTATCCATTCACCTGTGGAAAGGCACTGGGGTTGTCTCCAGGTTGGGGACATCACGAGCCAGCCTGCTCTGGGCAGGGCTGCACAAGTCCCCAGCTGCTCACGAGTGGAACCGCTGAAGGCGGGACGGGCGTGTGTTTACCTCGAGCGCAGAACCGCCGAATGTGCTCCTGCGGGACAGACTCAGTCCCTCCCCGCGGCAGGGCGCAGAAGGCCCTCTTGCTCGGATGCTCGCCAGCGGTTAGTACTGACATGTCAGTTTAAGTTTCAGACATTCCGGGGGTGGTAGTGTAAGTAATTGTGCCCTTGGGATGTGTAATTCATAGCAGCAGCGGCATTTTAAAGGGCCTGTGAAAACTTTTGGGAAGTAATCATATTATTAGACGCTGTTTGTAGCAGAGAAGGCAGCAGAAATATCTTACCTCGCTTCACAGGGAACAGACTGGGTCGAAGGTTCCCGTTCGTGTCTGGGGCCCGAACTCTGAACGCTGGCGCCACGCTCTATGTCCTGAGTCTCCCGACGAGGGTACCAGGGCCCACGTCAGCGGCTACCTTCCTTCTCTTCCTGGATTCGGAGAAGTAACGGAAATAGCCTAGTTCTGGCTGTTTTCACATGGAAAGATGCCTGGATTTAACAGATGGCTGGGATCAGCAGCTTTGGACAGGACTCATTGTGGTTTCTTCTTCTTCCCCAGATCTGTCCTCCTCGGAGTCTGCCCTTGTGCAAAGGGAACATACCCTACTCGTGTCAGCCGGTTTTCAAGTAAGTTGGAATTCCTGAAATGCCACTTAGTCCTTAAAGTGGAGGGTGTCTCTTCTGCTGTGGGGTTTGTTCATTTAAAAACCAGCGCTGGGAGTTCATTCTGGGCTCCCACCTGCACGGGGACGTCTGACCCCTTGCCTCTCCAGCCTCACCGTCTTGTCCTCTACCAGTGACAGAGCAAAGGAAGTACAAAGCTTAATCCTTTACTTGAACAGACCCAATGACTGCTCCAAACCAGAGCCGGTAAACATAAAGTTAAATGAGTACCAGGAAGACAGTGCAGGTGTGTGTGGTCTGGAGGGCTCAGGAGAGTTTCAGGGCTGTGGGATTGCACTACTTCTCACAGGATGGGGGACATTTGGATTTTGAGACAAGTGACGTGGGAGGGATGGGGAGGTTCTAGCTATGGAGGAGATGCTGAGCAAAGGTTCACAATTAACAGGTGTTACACAGGAATCAGAAAACTTGTGAGCCGCTTTGTTTTAGCAGACGGTAACAAACGAGTGGGAATCTGGAAGGCCTCAGGTGTCTAGGTGAGAAGGTGAAGGCTTTCTTCTGTAGCCCTTTGTGACCCATTTAATGGTTTTTGAGGAAAAAAGGGACAGGATACTGTTTTAGGAAAAACCAGCAACTGATTGAGAATTTAGACACAAAAGGTAATTCTTGCTCCACCAGGTCAAATTCACCTCAAGCCCTCCCTTAACCTCCTTTTCTTAGACTTTCCCCCTACTTCCTGCCCACAATGTAATCATCAAAGAAATGATCCCAGGTCTCACTTTCAGCTCAAGTACTTCTGGTATCACTTTATTTCTTGTTGAGGTAGGATGTGGTAATAAACGACATGTATTTAAAGTGTGTAACTCCATGGTGAGTTTCAACATCTACACACACCCATGAGCCTATCACCACAGCCAAGATAGTGCATGTGTCTGATCAGAGAACATGCTTTGTGGGCCTTGAGTCTTTCTGGATTTGAGACTTCTTTTGCCCTGACCGGTGGCCCTTGGTAAATGAGCAGTGAGCCCTTAAAAAGAACGTACGTTTTGCTGTTGGTGGGGAGAAGGTCCTAGGAATGGCTTAGTTTCCTTTTACAGGCGTAAGGACTGAAGACAACCCATTTACTGCGCAGTTACGGAGGTCACAAGTCCAAATTGACCTGGGCGGGCAGCCTCTGTCCCCTCACCGTCCAGGTTCTGGAGGTGGCCTGGATTCTCTGGCTTGTGTCCTGGTCCCCAGTCCGCAGAGCTCTCGGTGTGGCACCCTTAGGTCTTGGTTCTTCACGTCTCCTGCTCTGTGACCTTCTTATAAGGCCCCTTGATGACCCTGGGCCCACGCCTGTAATCTGGGATAGTTTCCCCATCTTACAGTCCTCAACACGATCTCACCTGCAGTGCTTGTTATCGGTAACTTTGTGGTTTGGGGGATGCGGACGTGGCCATCTTGGGCGGGGGCGAGGTCAGCTCACATCAGTTGAGTGTTGTTCAAATGCTTTTTATCCTTATTGATTTTTGTCTACTTGTTGATTTATCAACTATTGTGATGGGGATATTGAAATTGGGGGCTTGGGGCTCCTGGGTGGCTCAGTGGGTTAAAGCCTCTGCCTTCGGCTCAGGTCATGATCTCAGGGTCCTGGGGTCGAGCCCCGCATCGGGTTCTCTGCTCGGCGGGAAGCCTGCTTCCTCCTCTCTCTCTGCCTGCCTCTCTGCCTACTTGTGATCGCTCTCTCTGGCAAATAAAATCTTAAAAAAAAAAAAAATTGGGGGCGGTCATCATGCAGATTTGTGTGTTTCTCCCTGCACTTGTTTGTCCTGCACGTATGTTCACACTGCTCCCAGCAGCACATGCTCCATGCGCCCGCGATACAGAGAAATCTACACTCGGGCACATCTGAATCAAAGAGCTCTAACCTGTGTTGGAGAAAGTCTTACAAGCATCCAGAGGAAAAATGGCTTTTTTTACGCATATAAATGGGATTTATTTGGGGTTATGTCCCCTTCATCAAGTAACCTTACTTACCATGGAGAAATGACCTTTGTGGTGGTGACCTTGAGGCTGACTTTGCTATTTGATTCCTGTCAGTGGGCATATCCTTTTTCATCCTCATGCTGTTAATTTATTCCTGTCTTTACATTTACTTATAGGTGACGTGTAGTTCATTGGGTTTTGCTTATTTCAGTCCAGTCTGGCAATCTGCCTTTTAATTGGGGTTTTTAGACCATTTATGTAATGTGATTTTACATTTAATGTGATTATTGATGTGATTTCCTGTTCATATTGCCTTCATTCCCTTTTTACTCCATTCTTACCTTCTTTTGAAAACGGAACATTGCTGGGCGGCTCAGTTGGTTGAGCGACTGTTACAGGCTCAGGTCATGGTCCCGGAGTCCCGGGATCGAGTCCCACATCGGGCTCCCAGCTCCGTGGGGCGTCTGCTTCTCCCTCTGACCTTCTCCCCTCTCATGCTCTCTTTCTCTCTTTCTCTCTCTCAAATAAAACAAAGAAACCTTGAATATTGCTTAGCTTAGGATTCCAGTTTCTTTTTTTTATTAGCCATAACCCTTTGTTATTCTATTTTTTAATTTTGTTTTTTAAAAATTATTTATTTGAGAGAGAGCAGTGGAGAGTGAGTGAGCAAGCATGGGACTGGGGGGGTGGTGAGGGAAGGGCAGGAGAAGCAGGTTCCCCGAAGAGCGGGGAGCCTGATGTGGACTCGACCCCAGCACCCTGGGAATCATGACCTGAGCCACCCAGGTGCCCCCTCCCTTTATTTGTTGCTGAAGGTATAGTATTTATCGCCACTTACTTTCGAGTGATCCCCCCCACTGTGAACAGAATCTTACAGTAGTAGTGTTCTTCCACTCTTCTTTCCTCCAAGCATTTAATGCAATTTGTGGCATATGGTTTCCTTGTAAACCCCACAATACTTGTTATTTTTGTTTAAGCAATTATCTTTTAAAGGGGTGTAAATAGTAAGAAAAGAATTATATATATTTATCTGCATACTTATTATTTCTGGTGTTCTTCATCTTTATGACATATATCAATGATTGACAGTTGGGGGGATTTTGACCCCTGGGACATTTGGAAATGGGAGGAGACATTTTGGCCTTGCTGGGACATGCTCCCGGCTCCCGGCAGGTTGATGGTGGCAATGCTGCCCCAACAATGATTTGGTCCAAAATATCAGTAACAACAAGGTTGAGATACGTTGGTGCTAGATCCTTATTCTCATCTGGTATCATTTTTCCCTTCTGAGTGAGGGGCTTCCTTAAGATTTCTCACAGTACAGTCCGCTGGTCATGAACTCTTTCAAGTTTGTAATGTCCGAAGTTTACCATTGTGTTTCAACTCTAACCGGACGGTTTTTGTTTTCTTCCTGTCTGCATTGCTTCCAGGGAAGAAGGTGCTGTCATGTTTTATCTTTGTTCCTTCACATTTATATGTCTTTTTCCCTCTGGATGCTTGTAGGACTTTTCTGACACTAGCTTGAGCTCTGATTAAGATGTGCCTGAGTGTAGATTTCTCCGTGTCTCATGTGCATGTGGTTCCTCGAGTTTCTTAGGCCTGTGACCTTTCATCAAATTCAGCAAACAACGAGCTTTCATTTCTTCAGCTGGTTTTCACGGACTCCAGGTGCACACGTCTTGGGCCCCCTGAAATCGCTCACAGCTCCTCGATGCCCTCTTTTTTACTTTTGATATTTTCTATTTTGTTGTCTTTATTTTTTCTTCTTCAATGCCTGAACTGCTGCGAAGACTGTTCAGTATGTTTTTCATCTCTGAACATTCCCACTTTTAGCTCTAGATGTTCCATTAAGGTCTTTTTAAGAAAATGTCTTCTGCGTCTCTGTTAACTTTTTGGACATGTGGAATGCAGTCGTAATAATTTTGAATGTTCTCATCTGTTAATTTTAGCAATTGTATTAGTTCTGGGTTAGCTTAAATGGATTAATTTTTTTCCTTATTATAGGTTGTATTTTCCTGCTTCTCTGCAGACCTGATAATCTCTGATTGAAGGGCGGGCTCTGCATACTTTTGTGTTCCTATAAAATATTCTACAGTCTTATTGTGGGGCTAAATGACTCAAAACTGTTTTTCACATCTGGCTTCTAACACGCTTTAGGTGAAGCAGACGGTGTGTAACTAGGGTCACCTGGTGCTTTGAGTATTTTACCCAGCGTCTACTGAACTGTGAGGTTTGTTAGTTTGATGGAAACAGAAACCCTATTTCCAGTGCTGCTTCCCTGAATCCCGGCTGATTCTTCCCCTGCGTTGGTGGTCTCGTCACACCCACTCCCCGATGGTGCCGAGCACTCGAGGGGGAACCCCTGCGGGTCTCGTGGCTTCTCTCCTTGTGCAGCTTTCCTCTGCAGTGTTCTGTCCAGAGACCTCAAGTGCTCCGATTTCCCTCGACCCTCGGCATCCTCTCTGTTTGGTGGTGCTGTTGAGCAGCCCTGGGGGACCCCGTCTGCACCCTCCCCTGGAAACTCAGGGCAGCGTGCAGGAACAATTGTGCAACTCACCTCGTTGGTTTACTGATTCTTAGGAATCACTGTTCTTTGTTGTAAGAGAGTCACGGTCTCGGAAACTTGGTTCCTGTGTCTTGCCTGTAAGTTCTCAGTTATTTCATGCAGGAGTGGGGTGCCGTCTGGTTAGTCTCATCTTAACCACAGCTTGATCCTTCTGAGGTTGTTGTCCTTGATTTTATTAACCTTTAAAAAAAAATAAAGATTTCCTTATTTATTTGACAGGAGAGATCACAAGTAGGCAGAGAGACAGGGAGAGGGGGAAGCAGACTCCCTGCTGAGCAGAGAGCCCAATGCGGGGCTCGATCCCAGGACCCTGAGATCATGACCTGAGCCGAAGGCAGAGGCTTAACCCACTGAGCCACCCAGGCGCCCCTTTATTAACCTTTATTAGGGTGGATCTAGCCCAGCCTCACTCTGGGACCATTTCACAGGGGCCCCATGACCACCCTGTAATTCAGTGATTTGCTAGAAGCACTCACCCTACTCTGGGCCATGACTTAGGGCCAACGACAATTACAACAAAGGATACAAACCAGCATCGGAGGGAGAGAGATCCTCACAAATGGGATCCAGAGAAACCAGGTGCAGGCTTCCGGGTCCTCCCGCTTGGAGCCCCAGAGACGTGTGGATGGCACGCCCCGGGGCAGCCAGCTGGAGCCTTGCAGGCCAGAGCTCCTGGAAGGCGCCCACCCCAGGGGTGCGTACCTGCTGTTGAGAGTGCAGGCACCGAGGGGGTTTGGGGCTCAGGTCACGGTCTTCCCTCTCTCGGGTTCACTGTCCTGCCTGCTGTTCAGACATAGCGACGTTTCTCCAGATCCCCCGCTGGGGACGCCGGCAGAGCCAGTCCACTCGCTCTCTTGTGGGCAGAGACAGAAATCTCATGAGCCGACTTAGCCGTTCTAAAACAAAATTCACTCGCCCAGTCCCAAATACAGACTAAAGGGGACATGGGACATCCCGGCACCGCCCCCGCCCCACGCTCCCCGGTAACACCTGCTACAGTCTTTCAGTTTTTCTCTGTCATTTCCGTAGAAACCTTCCTCCTCCTAGAAACACAAGCAGGGTTGTGCCACATCGACCCTTCTTAATATCGCACATATTTCCTAATCTGTGCAGAGACTTCATTTTTAAAATGGCCGCGAAAGGCACGTTCGTGTGGACACGCCGTCCGTGCTCTAACTGCCCTCCTAGGCGGACCCTGAGGTTTGCTTTTTATCCTCCAGAGCGTTGCGAGGGTGCTTGCGCCTGGCCCTTTGCCTCAAGGGGCTTCTGGGCAGCACGTTCCTACACGCGGGAGGACTGCCTGGGACGATGGGTGCCGTCTGGATGGAGCCTGGCCCTCGGGCGGGCGGCCCAGCCGGCCTCTCTGGGCCCGCGGCGCGAATGGACGGGAGCGTCTTCTCCCGGCTTCCGAAGCATCGTCGTGGGCTCAGCTCTTCTGCCACTTACGGGAATTCAGAATATTGCCTTTTGCTTCCAGTGGATTTTAGAAGTTTTACCTTTTTATGTGGTTGTGTGTGTCTGTCAGTCTCTTTGAGCATTTTCTGCTCTCTATATTTCAAGCTTATAAACCCTTTGATTCTATTTTTGCCTTTTCTTTAAAATTGTACTCCAACAGAAATTTTCGTGTGTGCCGTGAAAAGACTCACCTTAATTTTTTGTCTCAGTCACTTGTTATGACACTATTTAGTGATTAATTCAGCTTATTTTAGCTAATTTGCAAGTTGCTTAATCCTCTTGACTT
Organism: Nasua narica; assembly: GCA_028533885.1. NCBI lineage: Eukaryota > Metazoa > Chordata > Mammalia > Carnivora > Procyonidae > Nasua > Nasua narica. Next base: position 128,406,623 of record CM052802.1, read on the forward strand.
CGTATAACCCTGGGTGTGTGTCACTGAGTACATTCGCTACGAGGCCGCTGTTTACACTGTCTCTTGGTGTATGTATGTGGTAGGGCAAGTCTCTTCCCCGAAATCTTTCACAACTGTTTTTGGTTATTCTGGAGGCGGGTAAGATGTTTTACTGATGTTAGTAGGCACACTGTTAATACGTAGCTTAGAGCACAGAGGATGGTGATGGTGAGGAACACCAACGTGGCCGACACTGACCTAGCCCAGGTGTACGCGGGACCCTAAAGGAAGCATTTCCTGTTGAATGTTTCTTACTAATCTCTCACGGTAACCCTATGAATGAGGTACGGGTTTTGTATTCATTTCACAAAGAGCAAACATCAGAGTCCATTCTCAGATCGCCCCGGACCATCTTGCCGGCCTTCTGGCCATACTGCAAACTTCACCCCTTTCCCAGGTGAAGGCTTTATGGCCAAGGAGAAATCCATCTCCTGTTTCAGGAATCCGTGACCTTCAAGGATGTGATAGTGGATTTTACCCAGGAAGAATGGAAACAGCTGGATCCTGTCCAGAGAGATTTGTTCAGGGATGTGACCCTGGAGAACTACACGCACCTGGTGGCCATAGGTGAGGACGGTCGGACGGTAGCTCGGGGTGTGGAGGAGGATGGGTTTCGGAGGAGTTCTTGCCTTTAATGACGTTAAGGAACCTCAGATTCCTAAACTTTGAAAGGCTTTGGAAAAGCGTCTCCTCTCCTAGCGAGTAGAAGTACAAACTAGGAATTCTTTTGAGCCCACATCCGTTCTCACATTTTACCACGTCTGGGAATTTGTCACGTTGAGGCTTTGTGTGCTCTTCCTGCTGTGGGACTTTCTGCTCCTGTAACCAGGCACCTTCTCCCCCCGTGAGCAGGACTCCAAGTTTCCAAGCCTGACGTGATCTCCCAGTTAGAGCAAGGGACGGAGCCGTGGACCGTGGAGCCTGGCGTCCCGGGAGGGGCGCTCGGAGGTGAGTGGGGGACGACCGTTGGGCTGCCGAGAGGGCTTTGTGTCTGGAATGCAGATTTGCTCGCTGCTTTAGCACGTGCTGTGCAGAAGGGCGACTCCACCAGGACTCGCGGGCTGCGTCAGAACACAGGCGGTCTCTAGCGTTCTGTCTCGGTCCTTCCAGAGGCGGCGTCGGTGCTGCTGTCTTCTGCGGCAGCCTCTGGACGGACTCTTACGTGTCACCTCGCTTTTCAGCCCTTACAGTTTGCTTGGGTCTGCAGGCTTGGGCTCGGGCCTTCAAACACAAATAGCCGCCATCCAGATGCTTTCCTCTTCATCCTTCTGGCCACCATCCAGTCTGCCTCCTGCTTTCCCAGCCAAACGCGACAAAAGTGAGTTCCGTACCTGCAGCCCTCATGTAGCACCTGTCCCTCCAGCTGCATCAGACTACCCTCCAAACGGTGCAGAGTCTTCTCGTAAACCGTGAGCTCCCGAACTGCACAGAGAGGCGCTCCAGAGGTCTGACCCTGAAAAAATCCACAGACTGGTCACGCTAGCTGAGGGAGGGAGCTCCAGTCAGTGAGGTGGCAGCTTGGCTTCTTTTTACGGGGAGAAAAAAAACCAGTTTTCAAATTTAGAAGTGCTGGGTCATCAAAATTTTAGGTTTCTTACTGAAAGACCACTGCGATTTCTTAAATCCGTAGTTGGGCAGAATGGATCTCCCACAGGGTCGCACATACAATGCAGCGTTCTTCCTCCCCCACCCTCCCAGCCCTGAGTCTTTTCATACTGCACCTGTAAGATCTTCCTCTTAGAAGATGGTTTCATGGAACACAGTTCAGAAAAGTGACTTTTTTTTAGAAAAATTAAGTCACGCTTAACTTTTGAAAAGTCCGGTTTTATCACAAATGAAGTTTTTTTAAAAAAACCCAACTTGAGGAGGTAGAAAGCAGTTTAAAAATATTTGATCGTGTACCGAAACATCCTAGACTTTTCACCAAACGCTTCGGTCATTACCAATGAGAGTGAGGTAAAAATCACCCGAAGTGACTCACGTTGCATGGGTACCGCCAGGGGTCCCGGTGACCGGGTCGGTGGGCAGTCGCTTGGAATCTTCGGCCCCGTTCCTTGGCGGACTTGCGTTACTGGCTGGGACCCCGCGGCGGTGCCGGCCGGCCAGCCCCTGGCCTGCGCTCTCTGCAGCGCCCACCGCTGCTGGGTTGGCAGCTTCTATCCCTGGCAGAGTAGCACCCAGCTTTATGGGCACGTACAGGGGTCCGGGAGTCGTAGCACCCCGTGGGGAGGTGGCCGCTGGCCCCGGGCCTTGTCTGCCATCTCCTCGCCCCCCACAGAATCCTGCCTCCCGGCCCGGCCGCAGGGATCCCCGAATGCCGTCCCCGCGCCCTGCAGCAGGAGGGTGAGAATTCCTTCTGTCCTGGGAATGGTGCTGTTCGGTCCGATTTCTGAAACGCGCTCCAGCCCCTCGTTCTTTGCCCCACCGCCCATCTGAGACATGACGCGGGGATCGCGTTGCTCGTGTGTTTATTGCCTTCAACGGCAACGCGGCGCCGGCCGGACACCCTTTCCCCCTTTAACAGCCTCAGGCCCCGTGGTC
>CM052802.1:128409302-128438661 GCA_028533885.1 Nasua narica
GGGGGGGGGGGGGGGGGGGTGGTTTCCTCTGTCTCTGCCTCATGGTGCACGCTTGCCGTGACGACCGTGGTGATCGTGGTCCTCTCCTGTCACCAACAGAACCAAAGAAACATGTCATTCAACAGTTCTCTTCACTGGCTCAGCCAGCATCGAGGCCCCCGCTGCTTCCCTTGGGCTCCCCGGTCCTGAGCCACACTCCGCCCCCCGGCTGTGGGCCAGCACTGCCTTCTGTCATTCGTCCCTTCTAGTCAGCGCTGTACCCTATCTTCGAGGGACTTCACCTGCTCTATTCTTTTCTCACGGACCTTCCTGGTGCTTTTCCTCCTCTTTTGCTCCTTTTTTGGTGCTGATCTTCCCTGTATCTGAGCATCCGGGTGGTTCTACTTTTGGCATCTTCCAACCCCACAAACACCACTTCCGACTTCTCCGGGTGCCTAGAGCTGAACTCGTCTTCCTCCCTTAGAGTACGTCCTCGGTCTGTGCGTTTCCCATTCCTGGCGAAGATGCAACTGTTGGCGCCATGGTCCTGAGGAGCCAGTCTTCCCTCGTTTGTCCTTACTCGAAACCTTGCTTCACAGATTTGTGTTTGCTGCTCATTGGCAATCAGCCCCAGTTCAGACTTGCTGCAGTCTGACGGTGTCTCCTCTCAGCCATCTCTCATCTCCGGTCAGTTCCTAATTTACTCCTACCTTCCTGGTTCTTTGAAATTATCTATGAAACAGTGAGACGTTCCCTTGCCACTTTCATATTTTATCATTATCCTTCACTCTTTCCAACTTTTCCCCCTAATAACTGCCTATACTTGGAAATCCTTCAGATTTCCCAAGGGCGTCATTTCTAGCTTCATGAGGTCTTTGCCACAACAACCATGGTTTGTTCCCCTTCTCTGTAGAGAATGTGGACATTTTGTTTTCCTTTCAGACTGCGAAGCAAGACCAGAAAAGAGCAGACCAGCCCCAGAGCCGAACGTTTCTGAAGAACCGCCATCTCAGGAGGCAGTAGTGGAAAAACACCAAAGGGACGATCCTTGTAGTTCTACCTTTTCGGGAGGTTGGGAGTATGAAAGCAGTGCAGAGAAGCGTCAGACACCGGCAAGAGAAAGAAAAATCACAGAAAAGACAACACCCAGCTGGGAGAGAGGCCCTGTGACTAATGACTTCGCAAAAAGCATCAGTGTGAGTCCAAACCTTGTAACGCACGAGAAATCTCCAGAGGAGACCTCGACTAAAACGAGCGCCAAACAGAATGCAAACCCAGTTAAAAAAGAGAAATCATGTAAGTGCAACGAATGTGGGAAAGCTTTTAGTTACTGTTCAGCTCTTATTCGCCATCAAAGAACACATACTGGAGAAAAGCCCTACAAATGTAATGAATGTGAGAAGGCTTTCAGCCGGAGTGAGAACCTTATAAACCATCAAAGGATTCATACCGGGGATAAGCCGTATAAATGTGATCAGTGTGGAAAAGGCTTCATTGAGGGGCCTTCTCTCACCCAACATCAGAGAATTCACACTGGAGAGAAACCCTATAAGTGTGATGAATGTGGGAAAGCCTTTAGCCAGAGGACCCATCTTGTTCAGCACCAGAGAATTCACACTGGGGAGAAACCGTATACTTGCAATGAGTGTGGAAAAGCCTTTAGCCAGAGAGGCCACTTCATGGAACATCAGAAGATTCACACCGGAGAAAAACCCTTTAAATGTGATGAGTGTGACAAAACCTTTACCAGGAGCACACACCTTACTCAGCATCAGAAAATCCACACGGGCGAGAAAACCTACAAGTGTAACGAGTGCGGGAAGGCCTTCAACGGGCCCTCGACGTTCATCCGCCACCACATGATCCACACCGGGGAGAAGCCGTACGAGTGCAACGAGTGTGGGAAGGCCTTCAGCCAGCACTCGAACCTCACGCAGCATCAGAAGACACACACGGGGGAGAAGCCGTACGACTGTGCCGAGTGTGGGAAGGCCTTTAGTTACTGGTCGTCCCTGGCCCAGCACCTGAAGATCCACACGGGCGAGAAGCCCTACAAGTGCGCGGAGTGCGGCAAGGCCTTCAGCTACTGCTCCTCGCTGACGCAGCACCGGCGGATCCACACCAGGGAGAAGCCCTTCGAGTGCGGCGCGTGCGGCAAGGCCTTCAGCTACCTGTCCAACCTCAACCAGCACCAGAAGACCCACACGCAGGAGAAGGCGTACGAGTGCAAGGAGTGCGGCAAGGCCTTCATCCGGAGCTCCTCCCTGGCCAAACACGAGCGGATCCACACGGGCGAGAAGCCCTACCAGTGTCACGAGTGCGGGAAGACCTTCAGTTACGGCTCGTCCCTCATTCAGCACAGGAAGATACACACGGGCGAGAGACCCTACAAGTGCAACGAGTGCGGGAGGGCCTTCAACCAGAACATCCACCTGACGCAGCACCAGCGGATCCACACGGGCGCCAAGCCCTACGAGTGCGCCGAGTGCGGCAGAGCCTTCCGCCACTGCTCCTCCCTGGCGCAGCACCAGAAGACGCACACGGAGGAGAAGCCCTACCGGTGCGGCAGGTGCGACAAGGCCTTCAGCCAGAGCTCGCACCTGGCGCAGCACCAGCGCGTCCACACGGGCGCCAAGCCCTACGAGTGCGGCGAGTGCGACAAGGCCTTCAGCCGCAGCTCGCACCTGGCCGAGCACCGGAAGACGCACGCGGGCGCCAAGCCCTACGACTGCCGCGAGTGCCGGAAGACGTTCAGCCAGAGCACGTACCTCACCCAGCACCAGCGAGTTCACTCAGGGGAGAAACCTTTCGGCTGTGGCGACTGCGGGAAAGCCTTCAGGTACCGCTCGGCTCTCAACAAGCACCAGAGGCTGCACCCGGGCATCTGACTCCACGAGCAGGTCCGCTCCGTCCCGAAGGATCGGGGTGATGTGGGAAACGGCGCAAAAAATGTCGACTCTCCGCCTCCTGCTGTGGTGTGGAAAGGACACGGGCTGAGGGATCGAGCCGTGCCGCTCGGCAGCCCGGGGACAGTGCCGAGTTCGACTGTTTGAAGCTTCAGTTTGCTCTGTCAAGGAGGGGTTTGGAGGAGATGGTTGCGGGAGCTGTTTGGAGTTTTATATCCCAGTTTTGTATATTCACAATCTATCCCTGATTAGGATTACTCTGCCTCAGCATTGGGCTGTGTCTCCGCTGGAGTGTGTGTGTCTCTCTGCATGTTGGGTCGTAGTAACTCGATGGGGGACCTGATACGCTCCTGTTCTCATGCATTTAACTTGATTAAAACTGGTTCCTAATAAAAACAATTATAAAGCATTCTTAAATAATTCATTAGTATGTACTGGTTCACCTCAGGGCAAGGATTAAACCTCCTTGTTCCTATTTCTTTGGTCTGTTTTGCCATCCTAGGAGTTGGTCATAACCCCAGAGGTTCTCGGTAGCCACACCAGTGCTATTTACCCCTCACTGAGCAATGGACTCACCTCAGGACCTTTCTAAAATTCTGTTGCCAAGACCCCACCCTTGGAGACTACTTTAACTGGCCTCATGGGTAGGGACCAGGCTTCAGTATTTTTTTTAACGTACATCCCAGAAAGAACGACTGGATTAGATCACCCCTTCCTGTAGTCGGTAGTTTCCCGTGGTTCCTCCTAGAAGCCTCACGTCATTTGCACACACAATTTCGATTATCACCTTGTTTTGTACGTTGGGTTCTCACATGATCTGGGAGGTAGGGTTATTTCCTCACCAAAGTGCAGAAATTAAACAGCTGCGTCAAGGTCATTTTTTCGGCTTTTCCTTGGCCCCAGATATCAAAGGCAGATGGCAGTACTGATGACATCCCTGGCCGGGCACAGCCCCCAGCCTGCACAGCCACCTGAGGCAAACCTGGTCAGGATAACGTGCAAGCCAGAAATTCGTATGGGCCAAGCCTGGAAGGGACGGGCCTCTTCGATCTCCTCCACATCTAGTCTGATTACCGGGAAGCTCTTTTCAGGGCAACTGATGATTTCCCAGCCTGGCCTTGGGAATGGAGAGCTCTGAGAACAGCAGGGAGCAGAGAAAAGTTCTAGACTCTTCTACAGGATAGGTTTGGGGGGGGGAGTGCGTGCTGTAGATGCTCATAAGTGAAAAAAAATCAATGTACTTTTTAAATGCCAGTGACCTACCCTGAAATCTTGTTCCCTCCTTGAGTGGAGGTGCCTGACAGTGAAAAACACATTGAATTCAGGAGATAATGTAGCCATTTTAAATCTCAGGACCTTTCTGTTGTAATTTGAAACACCTATAAAGGAATGTCATCTTGGTATTTCTTAATTTCTCGAGGCTTCCATTACGTAGGAATCTCAGTCCTCCCAGCACAGAGGTGGAAACCGGCAGGATCCTGGGTAAGCCTGGGGCGGGATCGGAGCCCCCGCCACGGGACAAGGAAATGGAGGTTCAGTACCCGCGTGCAGGGTCCTCTCGTGTCAAAGGAGATCTCCAAGTGGAACACACCGGAGTCCGTCTGGACCGGGAAGACTGCTGTCCCGGTGCCACCGGTTCCTAAACAGAGTAGAACTGATGTGGAGGTAACAGGCCACTGACCCCGCAAGATCCCACTTTGTGCCGTGCTCCACAGGGGCCGTCCGACCCAGACCCCGAGCCCCCAGAGCGGGCGATCGCTGCCGGACTCCGTGCCTCTTCTCTGCCGCCCCTCTGCCTGCCTGTCCCCCGCCCGCCCGGACGCCCCGGATCACACCGGCCTGCCGAGCGGAGAAGCGGGGCCTCCTATGTCAGCAGGGCCTTGCTTGCCAGACCTTCCGAGTAGCTCAGACAGTCCTCTGCACTAGGTTGTCCCAGAGCATGTCCCACGCTCCCCGAGGGGCGAGTGTGCAACTGCCGCTCCCGCTCAGACTCGGCCATCGAGTGCCACGACCGTGAGTGACGGCTGGCCATCTGACCTGTCCCTCCACCACGCGCGTGCCTTCCCTGCCCCCCGCCCCGACTTTAAGACCTGAGAGAGGAAGTTCCTTTAAATGGTTCCTCAATCCTTTTTTCTTAATTCAGTCACTTATATGTCACGAACACCTAGAACATAACTGTGGATAATAACATGTGCTCTCCCACGATGTCCTATTAGACGGCAGAGTAAAATTAAAATCGGAAGGGGAGAACTGGAAGTTAGAAGTTTAGCCTTTTCCCTGAACTTGTCATCAGCCCAGAAAGGGAGTTCAGATTACATGAGAGGTGCACCATCCGGCCCAGTAATGACAGGATCTCCGAAATAAGCCATAACGCCAGACAATACTTTACGAGACGAGAAATTCTCTACTATTAACAAAAAATCCTATGACCTTCATATGTATTTTCTCCCGTCCTTGTGCTTTAATAAAACCAGCTTTTTGCACTGGCGACATCTGGAGAACCCTTTCTTGGCCGTGCGCCCCGCACCCTAACATGTCCCTCCCCGGCTCTCAGGACGCGGGCCCGAGAACACGAGCGAGCTGGTGTGCGTCCTGCCGGCAAGGCAACCGAGAGGGGGCAGCAGGTTCAGAGAAGGGGGGAATCGGTGCCGTCCGGGACCTTGTTCAACGCGGGACGAGTGTACGGAGAACACATCTGTCCGAGGTCAGGTGCGGAGGGAAGAGCGTCCTCGGCCTCCCGGTCCCCTCCCCCGCCCACTTCCAACCACGACCTGTCCTCCCCCGCGGGAACCACCGTCCCAACCGCCCTCGCGCCGTCTGATGCCAGAGACGGGTTGTCCAGCTCTGCTCGCACAGCTCAGATCATGGGGGACTTGTCCACGCTGCCGCGAGGCGCTGCTCACCCCTCCTACCGCGGGGGACCCGGCCCGGCCGGTCCCGCTTGGAGGCCTCTGGGGTAAGGCCTCCGAGAGCACCCTCCTCGGGCACCCTTGCACGTCCCCCGTGCTCTCATGTGCCCACGCGTGCCCGCCCGTGCTGCGCGTACACCCGGGGGACCTTGCTGCGTCGGGGTACACGGGTGCACGGACATTCAGTTTCACGGACACCCCCGAATCCCCCGCCCGTGTCCGAGTTTCCACAGCTCCGCATCTTGGCCAACATTTCCGTGGTGTTTTTACTTCGCTCTCTGCCGAGCGCTGCTTGGGCACCGCAGCCACCCAGCGCAGAGGGCACGGCGTCCAGAGGTGCGCGAGTGTGGGGTACGCGGGGAGGCCCACCCCGGGCCGCCGTGTGTGTCTACACCCACGGTGCCGGATGCGGTGGCTGTGGACCGGGGTGGGGGGGGGGGGAGACCCAGCCCTTAGAGACTGCAGCTTGCAGAAATAAGAGGTGGGGCTCCACGGGGAGGCGGGCAGCCTGGGAGGCAGAAGGTAAGGAGCAGAATGTGCCGGAAGCCAAAGGAAAAGCGTGTGGAAGAAGATGATGGACTCTGTCTCCTGAGAGGCTGCGCGCCACGAAGGCTGAGACCTGCCCTGCGGATTCGACAGGGCGGAGATCAAGGTCGCCCAGAGAGCAGCCCTGGAGGACTGCGGGAGCCAAAACCGACAGGAGGGGCGAATGTGAGACCAGGAAGGAAACAACCGCAGAAGGCAAGTACCGGCACTTGAGTCTCACTAGAATGAGAACAGAAAACTGGGGTAGTGGCTACAAGAGGATAGCGAGTGGGCGACTTTTTTTTAAGATTTATTTTTTTAAGCGAGAGCGAGTGGGACGGGGAAGAACAGGGGGAGAAGCAGACTCCGTCTGGCCAGACGGGGCTCGATCCCAGGACCCTGAGACCATGACCCGAGCCGCAGGCAGAGGCCTCACTGGCTGAGCCCCCGGGCGCCCTGAGTTGATGACCTTTCACAGGAGTTAGTCAGGTACATTTGAGCGCTCCTGAGCCTGCCAGTGGAGGGAAGAGCCGATGACCCAGAGCAGAGCGAAGACAAGGCCAGTCCCCTCAGCGGACCACGGGGGCGGGAGCAGGAGGGAGCGGGGCATTCGGCTGCGGTCGCAGGCGGGGATGCGGAAGTTCTCCTTCGACTGCTGGGCTTATGCACAGAAACAGGTCATGAGTGGAGACGGAGAAGTGGGGGACCAGTTGTCAGAGGCTGAATGAGAGGACACAAGGCAGGCGTGGAACAGGGACCTCCGACAGCACGGGGGAGTGACCAACGAAGGGAGGGCGACAGGCCCCTCAAGGAATGTGGCTGAGAATTTCCAAGGAGGCACACCACTGTCTTTGAGCTTCCTTTGGGGATGTGCCACCTCACGGCGCAGGGATGGGATCAGCGGAAAACTGGATTCAACCAGAATTTTCGAAGAAGCGAGTATCCCAAGAGAGGGTTAAGAGAGCACGATGCTGGGGGGAGATGGACCATGGTCATGGCCTGTGGCATCTGTGGGGGGAAGGGAGGGAAGCAAAGACAGATCCAGAGGTCTCACTGTTCTAGGTTTTGCTGAGGTCGGACACAATTACAGCACTAGGGGGAGGAAGCTGCGAAGGTGGGAAGGAGACGGTGCTCAGGGAGCAGGCTGCTTGCAGCGGCCGTGAGGCCGCACTTACATGTGAGGGCTCGAGGTCAAGGGTGTGACTGCGGGCGAAGATGTCTGGCGAGGAAGGACAGAAGCTGAGAGCCGAGAGCCGGGGCTGACAGGGGACTGGCTGCACGACGTTAGAATCACCAAGAATACCGGTCTAAGTCCTCACGGGACGAGTGAAGCAGGTGCCCTCGTCTCCAGGGGGTGAGGCAGTGACTTGGAATCAGCATATGACTTCAAGAAGGGGTGGTGGGTGGTCTAATTCGATGGCGGATGTCTTGGGGGGCTGGGGGCTCCCGGGAGGAGGCGGAAACAGTGCCCTGTAAGTGGCGAGGAGGAGCGGGGACGCCCACCTCACCTCCAGACCCAGTTGAGAGAAGCTCAAGGGAAGAAGAGCAAGAAGGCGAAGGAAATATTTTAAAAGAAGTGTCAGAATTACCTGAACACTTGTTTGCAGAGTCACATGTATCTTCCTGTGCGTCCTCTCACTGTGACAAATGCACACGAGAAAGTGGACTGATGATCTGGGGACACTTTGAGTCAAGACCAAGCCGTGATCCCAGAGCCTCCGCTCTGTTTACAGGAGGGAGGGAGGAGAAGGCCGAGGGAGCGGGCACCCGCCCCCTCGGAGGGGAGCTACTCAGTCCACCTCTGTAACTGGGTAAGTGCTGGGAAGTCCAGCAGGGCAGACGCACTTCGCACTTCGAGGGAGGAGAGAGGTCAGTATTCATCACAATGATCCTATTTTTTGGAGGGAAAGTACCCACGGCCCAAGTCCCTAGGTAAATCAGAGCCTCCAGGCTGGAGAGAATAGGAAGAGAAACAGAGGGGCACAGGGCCCCCGAAGGAAGGACACATCGGGGAGTTGGGGGACTTGGAGAGCCAGAGGCCGAGGGGGTAGTGTGGGGTGATCGGTGTTCTCCAGGAGCCTCAGGGGACGGCTCTGGTTTGGACCGCCTACCTTCTGGCCACAGCCGGCCTCAAACACTGGGGGCCGGGCCCTGGGCAAGGACCGCAGCAATCATCAGTGCCGTGAATCAAAAAGCAGCCTCCTGGGCCGCTTAACATGCATCATCCCATTCTTCTAAAACGACGACCCTGGGAGGTGTGTGTTGCTACACCTGCCTTTACAGGTGATAAAACCGTAACTGATGTCTCTGTCAATCATACAGTAAGGAAACGGGCATCGGAATTCTATCCTGGCTTGCTTCCAGGTCCTTATCTCCCCAACTCCTCAAAATGCCGACCAGCAAGCCACCAACAGAAAGGTCCCCTCTGAGCGCTGAGCCCACCGGGTTCTTCCAGTGAAAGAAGGCAGAGCTCTTTCAACCTCTGCCGTAGTCTTATGGACTCAGCGCTCCAGCTCTGTGACATTCTCCTGCCAAAACGTTTCTCCACACACGAGAGGAGTCTTAAAAAAGTAACACCCGCAGCATACTGGGGACACTGGGGGGCTCATTCAGTGAGGGTCTGCCTTCAGCTAGGTCCTGGGATCCAGCCCTGCTCAGCAGGGAGTCTGCTTCTCTGCCCCTCCCTGGCTTGTGCTCTAATAAATAAAATCTTTTAAAAAATAAAATAAAAAATTAACAAAAAAAGCTTTGATGAAGCGCTTTGTCAAAAGCTTTTGAAGATCTAAATCACAGCATCATCATGAAGGCACACTTCATTGCCTTGGTGTACCAGAGGACTGCCGGCTACCCTCAATTAAAAAAAAAAAAGTCAATACTTTTAAAATGAATGTCTACACTGTAGTGATCATGAAGCAATGGTCAGAAAGTAGCATTACCAGTTAGCCCTGATATTAAATACTGTGACCATCCGCAGAACTACAAGTTTTTAACATCAGAGAGCTACAGCATTATAAAGTAGACACCGTAAGGCTTCCGAAAATTGATCCTTTTGGGTGCCTCCCACTTCTCACCACCTTTCACCAGAGCTTTCCTCCTGCGGAATCAGACCAATTCATTCAAAATCAGTTTGTCATAAGTGAATTAGAAATCAATGCGTGACCAATTTGCTGAAAAATCAATTCATCCATTTTACAAAAAAAAAATAAATAAAGTTACAGTTGGGTAAAATGGGAAAAGAACTAGGACACGATGAGAGTGAAAACACTGGATTCATGAGTTCTAATATTTTTTAAGATTCCTGTAAAATTTTAGCTGGGCAATTTTCATCTCTCTAGCATGCACAAATGTTGGGAAAAAATCAATTTGGGGGAAATAAAGATCATAAGGTAGTTTCATCTTCTAATTGGTTATGCAAAAAAGGCCAGACTCTGAAACCCAAAACTTCGGGGGAGGATTAGTACTCCGGAAGACCGCGGGTTCGGTGCGTCACACGTCTGCCGACACACCAGCCAGGACCGTGCCCCTCAGACTTCAAAGTACACGGACCCCTGGGGAGCTTCCTGCCGCCTCTTCAGGAGGCCGGGGAGAGGGCTCCGAGTCCCCGCGAGCTGCTGACCCGTGGAGTCCGTTCTCAAACAGTCCCCATGGTGCCCTCTGCAGTAGTCAATAGCCAGGCTCCTGCTGCGAATTGCTAGAAAAACCAACTAGAGCCACTCCGCCGTTGACAACACCGACAGACTAATGGCAACACTTTCTGGAGCCCGGCAGAATGAAAACCAACATTCAGAAACATGAAAGAACTCAACGGTACTCAAAAGCCTCCCAACTCCCATCACACACAGACTGTGAAAATGTATAAATCTGGTTGCTAGAAATACGAAACCTGAGCAACGGAGTGAATGCTGCAAGTGACTGAGGGAGAGGGGTCCTCGTGGCCTCTGCTTGGAAAGCTTTGTCTCTCCCATCTTTCCCTGGTTCAAACGCTATTTTCCCAAAACGGCCATAGCCGTCCTTCCGGTCCTAAACATTCTTCCAGAAGGTCTATCCTCCGGCTCAACCCCCCCACCCGGGCGGCCCTGTCGCTGTCTCCTCGAGCAGCACTCGGCAGAGGCACCCTGGCTTCCAGGGCTGGGTCATAAAAGGTGAGAGGACCCCTCTCCATCCGCCTTCTCCTTCCGCCCCAGAGGCTGCCTCTTGACCCCACCCGATCCTCTGTAACACGCACTACAGGCACGGACGTCCCCTTCGCCATCCAGGACACGGAGGTTCGGAGAGAGTTCTTGGAAAAATTATACTGGATCTTCATTACTGTTTTCTCTCTACGATCCCCGCGGCTGAGAAAGAGGATCGTCTAAACCCCAGACAGCAAGTGGCGCTCAGAATCCTCCTCCAATCAGCTCCTGACCCTCCGGCCTCCCCATCGGATCACACACGCCCACCCCCGAGCGAGAGCTCTGTCCCAGAAGGTTCTCAGCCCTTCATGCAGAAACCACCTGCTGTTAAGAGTCTGTTTTCATTACTGGCTTCGGCTCCGCGCCCCTCTTCTGCCTGCCTGCGTCTGGCCCAGTCCCGGGCTTCCTCCCTGGGCATCCGGGGGGCGGGGGGTGTTCGGCCGTACAATCCGCGGCTCACACGTGGGAACTCATCCCAGCCCCCCCATCCAGTAAGCCCCACGCTAGGAAGCCCTCCACACTGCGTTCTGACGGGGCGGGGGGGAGCTCGCTGGGCTCTCCCCAGAAAGTCTCACTTGCACAGTCTTGGAGCCCGTGTGGGGTCATTAGTCTCGACCTCCGACCCACCGAGCTGCCACCTGCGTCCATGTCCTTGGCAATCTGCCCGCCGAGGTGGTAGAAATCAAACCGCCTGTCCGTGAAAATCCCAGCTCTACTGCAAAAACACCGGGAAACGAAGAGCGCGCCTGTGTGCCTGGGAGGATTGAGCCGCGCTGGCGAACACGCGGGATCCCCATGCTCCCCGTGCTCCGTGCCGCAGTCCCTCGGCGCCCAGAGCATCGGCGATTGCTCCAGGTTGCAGAAATACGGCAGAATAGATTAGTGTTGAGGGGGAAAAAAAACCCCAAATCCATTAACTTTTCCCTCCGCGAACTGCAATCATCCAATTCCAGGTGCACCGTATCTCCCTCGAGCTACTGGCAGAGCGCGGTTCCCGGGACAAACAGTCTGAAGCAACAAGGGAAAGGTCAGAGAGGTCTGTGTCTCCGGATCTCCCCTCCGGAGAGGGGAGGGAAGGAATGGCCTCACAGAGGGACGGACCCGAGTTCCAGACACAGTCTCGGCCACGCCTGGTGCCTCACTGGGCCTCCGGGTGCTCCAGCCGGGGATGCGCCCACCGTGGCCCAACTCGCCTCGGTCCAGGACCAGCAGGAAAGCGTCCAGGCTCAAGACCCAGGAACTAGAGACGGTATCATTACCAAGACCCCTGAGAAAGGCCGTTCTGAGCAGAATACTCTGGGGCCAGGGAAATCTGGACTCCCAGGTCTGAGGGCCCAGGTCTCACTGCCCAAGAAGATCTGGAAACAAACATGGGTCTGTTGGTAAAGGATGAGATTTTTCAGGGGGCTCTTCTTGCTTGCTCCCTTATTTTCTTTGCCACACGTCCAGGCAGAGTCCCTGAGAGAAAGTGAGGGCCCCCTCAAGCAGCTTAATGGGAGAAAATCTCCCTGAGACCGGGAACCAAGCAAGGCCCCTGGAGCACCGGCATCGAGCCATCAAAGAAACACAGAGCCACCCTCCAGCCTGAAATCAGTGTCCCTGGGCCCAAATCAAGGTACTGGCAGGGCCACACTCCTTCCTGAAGCTCCATGGGAGAAATCATTCCCTGCCTCTTACAGATGGTGGTGTCACTCAAGTCCCAGCCCCACTGCCGCCTCCTCTTCCTCTTACGAGGACACATATGAGGGCTGTAGCACTAAGGACAGGAGTAAGGACAAGAGAAGAGCAGTAGATGACACCATATTTTGAACCAAGACGATGGCTTGGAAAGTGAGGTCATCCCCCTGGTGGCATTTGGGGGGGGGCGGTTCCCGCAGTGCCAGATCGCCACTAGCAGTGTAGGATGTTTCTCATCACTGACTCCTGCCTGCTAAGTTCAAGGAACACCCCCCAGTCACTGACCAGCAAAATGCCCTCTAAAGGGCTGGGACACCACTTGGCACGGAAACCAGTCTGACAGGCGGGGCTGAAGACAAGGAGTTCCTTTGCACACGCGTTAGTCGGTGGCACCAACAAGAATGGTCTGCAGACCCCTAGGAGACAGGTGGAAATGTAGGTCTTACACTCACGAGGAAGGCGGTGTGGAGATGCAGACCAGGACCTCCGAGTTAATGGTTCAAGCTGCACAGAGAGGAGAGAGAACCAGAGGAAAGATGCTGCGCACAGAGCAGTGGAGAATGTCCAAAGTCGAGAAACAGAAGAGACAGAGACATAGCAAGTCTGAGTTCTAGGAGGGGTCAAAGCTCTGAGAAGCCAGATGAAATCCCAAGGCAAGACTGTGTGTGGCAATTAGGAGCTCATGAAATCCACAGAAAACGCAAGTTTTTGAACAGGTAAAAATAGTCACATGGGTCAAAAATCGCAAAAGTATAAAAAAATACATTAAACTTGCACTCCTACCTCTGCCCTGTACCTGTCCAGAAGTTCCTTTCAAGCAGCCACTTTGTGTGCCCTTCGAGAATTCTGGTGCAGATAAAAGCAAACATAAATTCATATTCTTGTTTTGATTCTTCCTTAACCCTGGATATAGCACACAGAATGCTGTCATCTGGCTTTTTTTCACTCAAAAATATATTCTGGAGATATTTCCACAACATAGTATCTTCATTTTTTTTTTTTTAATAGTGGTGTGGTGTGTCATTCTCTCCAGGGAAACAGAACCTATAGCTACAGATGATATACAGATTTAGATACAGAAAGATAGGAATTAATTTTTTAAAACCGGCTCATGGGAACATGGGAGCCAGCAAGTCCCAAATCCTTGGGGCGGCCCGGCAGGCCAGGAACCCGGGCAGGACCTCCCTGTTACGATCTTGAGGCAGGATCCCTTCTGCTCTGGGCAGCCTCAGTGTTTGTCTCCAGGCCTACGACCGACTGAGTGAGGCCCACCCACGTTCCAGAGGGTTCTCAACTTTACTCAGTAATCACATGTGCACGATACCTTCACAGAAACATCTAGAGTTTGACCGAACCACTCAGCACATAGCCTAGCCCAGCTGACACACACTCAACCATCACAAGACGCACGATATTTCACGCATGGAGAGGCAGAATTTATTCCACAAATTCTGTAAAGGAAGTCATTTAGCTTATTATAAATTTTTTGGCTACTACAAACTAGTCAATGAATTACCTTGTATACATGTCATTTTAAATACGTGCAGATATGTGCCTTCGTCAGCTACTGCCGAACTGCCCCTTCACGGGCTTCCTCCTCTGACCAGCGACATATGAGACTGACTCTTCCCCTGCAGCCTTGACAAGAGTGCCGTCAAACCTGGGAATTTCTGCCAGTCTGAGGAAAATAACAGCTCCATGCAGTTTCCATTCTCCTTCCTCTGTGAGCAGATACAGTTGAGTCAATATCGGGGGCCAGGAAGCACGTGAGGGACGGTATGGTGTAGAACTGAAGAAACAGGTAGGCCAAGGGGACAGAAATCCGGCAATATTAAGAGAGAATTTGCTTGGAGGCTAGAGTAGCATGTGGGTTTAATGAAGATGTTTTTAAATAGGAGAGATCTATTAGACTTGTTTAAAGTGATAATGAAATGAGTCACCAGAAGCAGAGAGATGGAAAATTGAAGAGTGTGAGAGCAACGTCCTAAAGGAGACAGAAAGGATTGGATCTCCAGCAAAGTCAGGATGGGCAGGAGGTAAGGGGTGGGTGTGGAAAGTGTGGCGGACAGAAGCTGGTGGGTGGGGAGCAGATGGCAGTACCTTTTAAAGGCAGAGGAGGAGGAGAACTTGTGGAACAAGAATTAAAAAGGGAAGGATTGGATTCAGCGGTGGGAGAAGATAAGCACAAGCACAGATGCTCCCCGGGCCCCAGGCATGGGGACTCCTGCCGGCCAACACCCCAGGGTTCCAGAGAGAAGGCAGAACGTTTGCTGGATGATTCATCCATGTGGACACGGACATTCAACAAATATTTACTGAGCATTTACTCTGTGCGCCACCCTGATGTCACTCAGAGTGAAAGGAGACCAGGAAATAGAGCAGAAGGCTATAAACCAGGTGCCCAGGTCACGTACGTCTGAGACCGGGAGGAGAGAGAGCGGGGGAGCTCGAAGATAGAAGGCATGTCCTGGGAAAAGCTGAGATTTGCTGTAGCCTCAGAGGCATTGTGGAAAATCTAGTAACTAGCTGGGTCCCAGGAAAACTTATCACCAGCATCACAGAGATGACTGGAGGTGCAAATTCATCTGGGCAGCGGTGAGAGGATGACCTGAACGTGAGGCAGGGTTAGTGGACCTCACCGTTCCACGAGGGACGCTGGGACACATGAAAATCATGGCAGAAAAGTTCAAATAGACACAGGCTAGCATAGTGAACTCGTGTAGCCCTCACTCAGCTTCAATAGTGATCGATATTTTGCCAATCTTTAGTGATAGCCCCATCATCCCCCGCTTCTAGTTATTCCTGGAGTATTTTTCAGTAAGACCCAGATATCATGTGAGTTGTATTTTTTAACCCATAAAGGACTTTTTCTTCCTTTTAAAATATAACCATAATGTCATTATCACAACTAACAAGAGTAATCATTTTGTAAAGTTGTTCTGATAATAAGTGGCCGAAGTATTTGCTAAGGGTGCAAAATAAAACCACTGGTGTTTGGAAAGCCTGGGAAGAAAAGCTGATGCAGGGACAGGTCTTTGATAGTAGCATTAAAAACTACGACGTAAAGCATTAACACGGACAAGTTCAAGACGAACGTATCCACACTGTGTCACACGTATGGTCTGTCATGCAGAAACATTGATACGCATCTCTGTGCACATCCCGCGGATGTAGACAGACATCACCAGGGCGGAAGACGCTGAGAGCGCAGGTATTAGCATCTGCCCGACGGGGCTGGGGAAGGGCCTCGCGCCGGGGCTGGGCTGCGTGTGCGCCTGGGGAAGGGTCTCCTCCTCCTTCCCGCGTCCACACGGCAGAAAGGCCGGTAACAGCGGTAACGGTGGAAAGGGGAAAGTTGGTAGTCAACCAAACAGAACGAAAAAGGGCTAAGGCTTCACTCGGCCTTATCGCTTTGCTAGAAAAAGCAGCAAGAGATCCAGCGTGGGCCACTCGCCCCAAAAGAGGCCGGCCGGCACCCCCACCACCCCCACAGCCCCTGGCCAGCGGCCACCCACCGCACGCCCCCCAGGAGTCTCAGCGTGCAGTGACATCACACAGGGCTCCCGGTATGGGCGGGGCTTGTCCCCAAGAGTTCTGGGAAATGGAGTCTGGGCGCTGGGACGGCGCGGGGCTTTCTGGGAAGTGTAGTTCTCCGCCGTGGGTTCGGAGCCCAACCTGGAGGGTGCGGGGTCACACGGAGCACGGTCGCCTGGTCCAGAGGCCGCCTCCACTGTGGAGGCCGGACACGAGGCTCCGCGCACCCTTGCCAGCCACAAAAGGCGGTGAAGGCTGTGGACAGCCGGTGCCGCACAGGAAAGCAAGCCCCGGTACCTGAAGTTCCTGCGGGGGCGGTCCTGGCACTGGTCCCACTGTCCTGGCAGCGCGGCTGGGACCAGGCGGGACCCGGGGACAGCCCACCGCGGGCCTGCCACGCTGGGAAGAACCGAGCTGATCTACATCTCCAGCCCGAGCTCTCGGGAAGAGCCGCGTGGAAGAGTAGGTCCCAGCTGCTGCGGTCGAAGCCGTTTCTGATCGCTGTACCAGGGAAACGGGGGTTACGGTGAACCCGCCAGATCCCCGCATCCGAGGAGGTGCTGAGTGCTGGGTTTTTTGTTTCAGAGCCTCAAAGGAGGACATGGAGAACGGCAGGATGAGGTTGAGGAGAAGATGAACTCAACCTCCAGAGGGTGGAAAGGCGAGAAACAGAACGTCTGTCTGCGGTGTGGGGTGCCCGCGGGATCCGGGCGAGCTCTGACGTCGCTCGCATCGGGTCCGCAGACCACCGGTCTCCCTCCGGCGCTGCTGCCTGTGCCCTTTATGGTCTATGCGCTCCGGAAAACAAGTGCTCGCCTTGCCTCCCGTGGTTCAGGGGAGAGAACAAACGATTACCAAGTCCCCTGAGCCCGCTTTCCAGAAGCTTATTTCCTTGAAGGGCGGCATGGTAGCACAGACTGTGCTCCCCAGCCCCAGACTCCCTAGGTTCAAGCCCTGGCTCTGGGGCCAGGAGGAAATTACTATCCCTGCCTCACCTTCTTCATGTTTAAAATATGGATAACACCATGGACGTCTTTGTTACTAGGGTTCAACAGATTCAATAAATTACTGCAAAGCTTGACAATAGTGGCTCACAGATAAACACGCAACATCAGTCATCACTTTGTTACGAGTTATTAAATAAGATCTGAGCATTCTGCTCTTTGCACTTCTACATTTTAAATTTCTTAGTACTTTTGTGGGGTAAGTGGAAATGAGGAAACACACTAAACGACTGCCCCGTGTTCATGGAGTGAGCAGCACTGCTGGGGCTAGAAGCCGCACCTCATGGACCATTCTTCCCACCACGGCGCCATGATGACCCTGCTCGCAGTCTTCCAGCTCATAGCTGTGAAGCTACAAAGCTGCAGAGAGATTCTGTACACACCTCAGAGTCAGGTAACAGGTTGGGTATTCAAGCAATCCTCACTTTATAAACAGAAACTGACCTTTGCATGGTCCGGAGAGAAATTTCTCAGTCCTACGATGATCTCTGCATGTTTCAAAACATCTTAGGAGAAAGCTCATCATTATGATTTATTCTCACGTATACAGTTTGGGATTAGGGACAGACAGGCAGCTCTACAGAAAAGTAAACTGTTAGCAAAATCGAATTGCTTGGTAACCTCTCCCTCCACACCAGATGGAGCCACATTCCAGAACCTGGCTGATTTTAGAACACAGCCACAGGAACCGACTATACTGATAAGAAAGTGCTGGTTTCTCATGTGCACAACTCAGAATCCATTTTCCCCACGTTGTTATGATGGTTTGTGAATCAGACACACCTGGGATATTATTCATTGCATCAGATTTTAAGCTTGACCTAGCACCCTAAATGCCAAGCACTATTTCCCTGGAAAATAGTTTCTAAGCTGCTAGTCTTAGGGATTTAACTTGTAGTTAAGAACGAAATTGCTGCAGTTTTTCATTTTGGTATGACTGTCACTAAGGCTCAGAGACATTCAATCACTTATGTATTTGATACGATACTTCTTGAACATCTGTGTGCCGAGCACTGTTTCATAGCTATGGGTCCAAAGGTGGACAAAGAAGAAATTACCTGCCCTTATGCTGGTTTTGTTTAAGAAGTTTGGTTAGGAAGACAGACTTTAACCAAATAACCCTATAAGCTAGAAATTCTGAAGGGGCTCGGAGAGTAAAATGACCTAGTCTGGGACTCTGGGAAGTCCCAGAGAGCTCCCTGGAAGAAGTGACACATGAACTGAGAGCTTGTGGGTAAGGAAGACTAAACAGGCTGTATTAACCATAGTAGTATTTTTTTCCTTGATGCTCTGATATTTGGACCCTCACAGACTGGAGAGGGATTGTCCCTTCTCCGGATTTGCCAAGTCCTGGAGAGAGCCAACAATCTGCCCCGCCCCCAGCACATCTTTCATAGGCAAACTAGCCAACTGGGGGGGGGGGAGCACCACACCCATCCCCACCTCCGCTTTGGCTCCTACTCTCTGCTAGTCTCCTGTGCTAATCACCCCAGGGCCCTGCGCTCCCCCACTGCGATAACTCAAAGTAGCCAATTCTAAACCGGCCTACCCTCCATCTGTTCCTTTCCATATAGAAGCCATAGTAAAGGCTTTCGCCCATTTTTTCCTCCCACCTCTTCAGCCTCCTCACCAACCTGGGCGCTTCCCCCCACGTGGCCCTGCTTGGCACGACATGTGCGCCTCAGCAACAGCTAGAAACAAGCTCTCTGGTCAGTGGCAATCATCTCTTCCTGTCACCACACCTGAATAATAAAACCTACATTTGAAAAGAGAGACAAAGAAAACAAGGTAGGGTTTTTGGGCAGAAGGCCTAAGACAGGTGAGCGCTTGGCATCTCTGAAAAGCCACGAGAAGGCCAGAGTAGCAGGAGCGCGGAGGTCTGAGAGCACAGGAAGGGGCTCAAGAGGTCAACAAGGGCCTCCGCAGACTTGGTGGGCCGTGTGTAGAATGCTGATCTTTCTTCCGACTGAAAACTCTGATTGCAGTTACGGTGCCATGGAAGGCAGACAGAGATAATGTACGTCATCTCTGACGCTCAGGGAGACAATCCATCGGAGGGTGGGCATTTGCACTGGGGGAGTCTGAGAGCTGTAGGCAGGGGCTTTCCATCTTTATTTTCCCCAGTTTTCCTCTCCTCTTCTGCAAGGAGGACAAAGAGCAGGGAATGGCTACCAATCTCTCCTGGCCGAGACCCTAGTCGTTGAGCTTCTGTTCTCTCCAAAATGCCATTTGCATTTTTGGACCTGGAACGAACTCCTTTCCTTTGTCCTGGATCATCTTTCCCTCACATTATCCCACCTAAGGACAGAATTTGCCATGGCAGAGTGGGAGTGTCAAAGAGACAGAAGTCAAAGGCAATGGCTACATTTCGAGCCCGAGAATTAACAGATAAGGGAAATCAGGAGTTTGGGCTTTTTGATGGGAAGAATCTAGATAACCATATCAACCAGGAGAGAAAACGCTTTTAAGAACCTTTAGCAAACCCGTAAGCAGAGAGTTGAGAAATCACGTCAGATGACTCTAATCTTTGTAAAATAAAGAGAGGGAATGGATAACTAGTTTTAAATTGGAAGTTTAGCTGTTTGGGTAGTCAGGATAACTTCCGAAGAGCAGGAAGAAGGGACTTGTACTGTTAATGCTGACTTCCTCAGCTAGATGGTGGGTACACGTGTGTTCATTATGTCAACATTTGTAAGATTCTGAATGTTTGAGTATCTCCTAATGATTTCAAAAAGTGTATTGAGAGATTGGTGGGCAACAAGGTAGTGCAAAACCAGGAGGTAGTGAGAATAATCACACAGGCAATTAATAATAATAAAGCTCCCTAGGGGCGCCTGGGTGGCTCAGTGGGTTAAAGCCTCTGCCTATGGCCCGGGTCATGATCTCAGGATCCTGGAATTGAGCCCAGTATCATCGCATGGGCTCTCTGCTCAGCAGGAAGCCTGCTTCCCCCTCTCTCTCTGCCTGCCTCTCTGCTTACTTGTGATCTCCCTGTCAAATAAATAAATAAAATCTTTGAAAAATAAATAAATCTCTCTTTAATTGTCCATGAAACATTCACAAAAATAAGTTTTTCATTTAACAAAATATCTATTCATATTTTTAAAAACCAAACAGTACTATTGGGTTTATAAGGAAAAAGTTATCCCTACGACCATGACCTGCTGTCCAAAGCGAACTATTATTAAGTCTTCTGGCTATTTTGGTGTTACCCTGAATGTTTCTAAGAAGAATGTTTTTAAGTGTTGTTTATTCCTGATCTTTCATTTTTAGGTAATTATATATTGGCTTTTGCTATGGAGGATAAACATTTTACCTCTCTCAACCTTCCCATAAATACCTTCTTCCCAACCTTTCCAATAAACTGGCATCACAAGGCTGGATGAAATCGGTTTTGATAATTAGGACTATATAAATATTGTTCACTGCTGAGCCATACAGTGTACTAGGATTACTTTTCCTTTTCTGTACAGATTTTTGTTTTTCCTGAAGGTAGTTACTGCCCCTTTTTGCTTGCTTGGTTTTTGATGTACCAATTCATCAGTTCACCGGTAGGTCTGTGAAAACCTCAGTGTGGTCAACCACATCAGATTATCTATCAGTTCAACTGTTTTTCCCGGCTGATAACCCTTGGGGGGGGGGGGGCCCTCCTCCTGTTCCCATCTTGACTCTTCAGGCTGACTACATAGTTAGCACAAGAAAGAATTCAAAAACAGACAACACAGCAGGGAAGCAAGAAAGTTTCCTGAAGTGAAGAAAGCTTATCTGAAAGCTGCAAGCTCGAGAGAGAGAGAGAGAGAGAGAGAGAGAGAGAGAGAGAGAGCGAGAGCGAGCGCGAGCGCGCACTGTGGGCTTCGGGTTTCTATCCTTTACCGACAGCTGTTAACAAGGAGGTGGAATATTCATATATTCATTATGGAGGGGGGAGGGGGGCTCTTGGAAGCAGGATTCTGTGCCTTTTCTTTCTTATCGGTCAGGGGTTTCTGGCCTACTTTGTCAGTCATCTGTCTGGTTGGATCTGGCTTCTTGTGGCTTTGTCCTGGAGTGCTGCCGGGACTGGCTTCCGACCTGAGAGCCGCCCATGGTTTTCTCTTGGCTAACCTCCAGCCATCTTGTTGGAACCTCTAGTAAGCCGAATTGCGTCCAAATAAGGTCTATTTATCATGACTGGCTGATAGGTCTCTTTAGACTTTTTAATCTATAGTGTCTTCTATGTATTTTTCTTCTTGCAACTTTTTAGTGAATTAACTAGGTTGCTTTTCATAGTGTTTCCCATCATTGTACTGGATTTTGCTGGTTGTATTCCCACAGTGTCATTTAACTGATTTCTTTTGTCCCTTGTGTTTCCTATAAATCAAGAGACCCAAGAGGCATAACCAGATATATTTATATTTTTACATTTATATATAATTTATAGATATATTTAATTATATCTACTTATACATCTCTATATTTATTTTGGCAGAATAAATTGCCAAATATTTTTTGGCAATAAATAATATTTTTTTGGCAAAATAAATAATATTTTGCCAAATAAATTTGGCAGAAAAAAAAAAGGGACACCTCACGGGTGGCGGTGTATACATCTATTAGAGGTACATAATGGCAATGTCAGCCACTGATGATCATTGCTTCAATTAATTATCTCTTGATTTCTGATTTTGATTATTTTTCTACCTTATTGCTCTTGATACATTATTTATGTTTCCTTGCTCTTCTGTTCCTTGCAGTTTAGTCTTCATATCTGAAATTATTTTTCTTTTCTCTTTTTCAATTTTCTTTTCCAAATCTCTGTTTCTGGTTGTGATATACTATACTAAGAAATATGTATCTCACCTCCTTCCAGTGTCCCAGTTCCTGAGCTCCTAAAACCCTGGTAATCTCCTAAGTAATAAAGCAACAGAAGCTTTCATCTGTTGTATTTGGCTCGGTCCCCAGCTTTGGAAACAGCTCCAGAATGATAAAGATGAAAGAGCATTCTTAGTTATTCATAAAGCCCCTTCCAAACACCCAGAGTTTATGTTAATGAGGAGGCTTTTGGAAAGCCCCTAAGGGTGGGGGGTGCTGGTTACCAGGGGAACCAACCACGTGATTAGAGAGTTGGAACTCTCAGCCCCACTCCTGACTTCCAAGCAGGGGGGACAGGCTGGAGGCTGAGTTAATCACTAATGGCCAGTGATTTAACCCATCGTGCCAACGTAATGGAGCCTCCATTAAAACCCCTAACCTAAGGGGTTCTGAGAGCTTCCGGGCCGGTGACTACATCACAGTACCAGGAGAGGGCACGGCAGCTCTGTGCCCCTTGCCCTATACCTTGCCCTTCACATCTCTTCCGTCTGGCCTTTACGAACTGCATCCTTTCATCTAGTAAGTACACAGCAGGATGGTGTTATCCACTTCTAAGGCCTCCAAATCTCTTTTCTTGTAATAGCCTTGCTAAATCAGTACTCCTGGGATTAAAAATATATCAAATAATCTGTTCAAAAGTTGCCCTCAGCTCTTCCCAAAGAGCTCACTAGGAGGAATAAATGTGTGAGGTGGTAATTATACTACTTAGTGGTCTGTGGTCCTAACACTGGCCTAGGAAACTTACATGCACATAAAGTCGTCTTTGAGTAGCTAACGCTATTTTATCTGAACAGTGGAGAAGTCTCAGATACATTTTAATTGTTTCACAAGATGATAAATACAACCGTTTTGTTTTCACATTAGTTTGTCCCACAGTTAACGTATTATCTGTCATTTATTTTGAAAAATTCTCAGCTGTTATTACTCCAAATATTTCTTTTAGCCCTTTTGCTGTGGGAAACTAAGGCAGAAGAAAAAATTATTAAATTTCCTTACTTCCTACAGCCCACTGACAAGTCCTTGAAACAGGCAGAGTGACATTCCCCGGGGGACTCAACTGCCTCAATGCTGACACTTTGCTAAGGGCAAAAGGCAATCCTACCCTGACCCCAGTGATGAGGGAACAAACAGAAGGCTAGCTGAGGACAAAGTAGAAGCTGGCACCCTACACACACATCCCATGTGTGACAGTCCTCAGGCACCCCTGGCTGCCCTAAGGGAAGAACACAGAGTTAACCTGTAGAGATCACAACCCTCCAAGACCTGAGTCTCCCTC
This sequence comes from Nasua narica, assembly GCA_028533885.1. Classification (NCBI taxonomy): domain Eukaryota; kingdom Metazoa; phylum Chordata; class Mammalia; order Carnivora; family Procyonidae; genus Nasua; species Nasua narica. The sequence continues at coordinate 128,432,133 of CM052802.1, forward strand.
ACTTTACACATGTCCTAGTGATTTACAAGAAAGGGGTTTTCTTATCCAGAGCCTAACTTCCAAACACCCAGAACTCAATTCCTGAAGCCCTGACATCATCTTCCCTCCATAAAACTGAGGGAGGCTGAGGCCCAGGGAAATGTCAATCAAGTTAAATTTCTTCTGAACCTAAAGGTCACTGGTAAGGACGTGTGACAGCAGGAGTGTGACATTCCTCCAGGAAGCTCTCAACTATCTTACTCTTCGCGCTGTACTAAAAGGAAAAACCACCTTAACCTGACAAAGCAAAGCCTCTAGTATCCTGTGTGTCTTCTTTAATACATGAAAGTTCTTCCAAACCCTCCCTTTTCCTCACCTCCCCAACCCCCGAGTACATAATCAGCCCCCTCACAACCCCGGGGCAGCAGCTCTTTCTGCCCACGGGTCCTGTCCCTGTGCTTGAATAAGCCACCATTTTGCACCAGAGACGTCTTAAGAATTCTTTCACGGTCGTCGGCTCCGGACCTCACCCCCACTGAACCTCACTTACATTCTAAACTTCATCATTAGGCGTTCGAACTTGGAGATTTGAGTCTTGACATCTGACTTTGAGCTTCGGTGCAAAATCAGTGAGGACTTTCTCTCCTCTTCCTTTACTCTCATTTCAGGGGCCCTTCAAGGAGTGTGGTCTTATTGGAGCAGCACCTTCATGTCAATTGCTCGGGCTACAATCCTCCAGCCCGAGGCTGCTCTAGCGGGAGGAGAAAGTCTGCCTTTGGCTGGAAGTCGGTCCCCTGGCCGGGATGGCAATAAGTCCCAGAAACGTGATGCCCTCTCTTTATTTCTGCCCTTATCGAAACTTGTTTGTCTTGGGCACGGGACACCCACCTAGGTCACCAGGACGGCTGCCAATCTTCAGACTCCCGGGTGAGGTTTCCTCCTGAGTGATCTAACGTGATCCCCTCCCGAACCCTCCCCTGATCTATCCACTTCTGGCGCGGGACCTCCCCTGGGAGCTTGCCAAAACCAGTACCCGGTGGAAGTAAAACCCAACCGGGGACCGTTCCCTAGGGAAGTTGGCAGTAAGGACCACATGTGTTGGCATGTCGCTTAGACCATGATGGATTTCTATCTTTACTGTTCTCGTCAGTGTCCTCTACTAACTGCTTAAAGCTACAAAATTCGGTAAAAAGTTCCTAATATTTTCCATGGGTTAAAAATGGCAGGGCAGTAACACAACTTCCAGAGTATGCAATGGCATGATATCTCAGTCCATCCACCAGGCACCATCGACAGCCTAGGATGCCATGGGGAACGGGGAGGGGCGGCAGCACCCCTCCAGGGCCATTTGCGGCAGGAATGCCTTCACGGAAAGGCAGGATGGTGATCAATAGCTATGTCTTGTTTGAAGGACTCCTCTGGTTCCAAGGACACTTGGAACCTCTGATGTATCCTGCGTGGGATACCACCCAGGAGTCTGTAGGGGATTTTGGTAATGGACATTCTTTACTTTTCTAGGAACATAGGATCCTCTTCTTCTGTTCCCAAGAATTCTCCCTTGGGATGCCTTTTAACCCATTGAAATAAATTCAGACTTCCAGATTTAAGGAAGAAAAAATGATCTTCTGTAAGACTGAATGGCTTTAGTACACCTTAGGAGATGAGAAGTGGCCTATAAATGGGACATTAAGTTTCAATTCAATCTATCAGTTAGACGTCTTTTACAAGGAGAAGGGCAGATGGACTGAAATCCCATATGTCCAAGCCTTTATGGCCCTAAATTGGGATCTGGACCTGCAGGCCTCTTCTAGAGTGTGTCTAACCCTCAATCCATTAACAGACCTGGCCCCCCCCGCCCCCCTCCCCAGATATACTGGATGATGATTGTCTAAATAGGCCAATTCCTCTTTATATACATGGGATGTTAGAGGAATCACCGGCTAGTCCAAAGAAAGAAGACACTGGCTCTGCTGCTATCCCTCCTCCTTACAAACCCCAAGACCCCTCCACTCCCAGACCCACTGGACAGACCAGGAGTGCGATGCCCTGTCTTCCAGGAGCTCCAGCTAAGAACGGGATGCATCCTCTTAGGGAAGTTGCTAATGGAGAAGTGGGCACAATTAGGGTCCACGTCCCATTCTCCAAGACAGACCTGGCTCAGATAATAGTTAAGCTTGGAAACTGTACAACCAAGGAAACAATCCTGAGAATAGCTAGGGAGAGGAGGTTCCTTACCTATGGAGAAAGTAACATCAAAATAACATCAGACCTGTCCACAGACACCCAGCAAGTCAGAAAGGGCTGGCAAGACATATTTAGGGTACAAATTAAATGAATATGCAGCTAAGAATACTTTATCCAGCAAGGGTGTCATTCAGATTGAATGGAGAGATAAAGAGCTTTCAGGACAAACAGAAACTGAAAGACTATGTGACCACCAAGTCAGCCCTCAAATATTAAGGGAGATTCTGTCAAGGGAGAGAGACCCCAAGAGTCACAAAGATCAGAAAGAAACAGAAAATCTATAGAAAGGGATTTTACAGGTAATACAGTGGCACTAAATTCATATCTTTCAATAGTCACTCTAAATGTAAATGGGTTGAATGCTACTAGCAAATGAAACAAGGAAGGAGATGGATAAAAAAACCAGGAACCATCCATATGCTGTCTACAAGAGACTCATTTTGAACCTAAAGAACCTTCGGATTGAAAGTGAGGAGATGGAGAACCATTTACCATGCTAATGGAGCTCAAGGAAAGCTGGGGTAGCAATCCTCATATCAGACAAATTAGATTTTAAACCAAGACAGTAATAAGAGACATCGAGGGACACTATTATGCTTAAAGGTTTGGTCCAACAAGAAGATCTAACAAATGTAAATATCTAGGCCCCCAACATGGGAGCACCCAATTATATTAACCAATTACTAACCAAAATAAAGAAACATATTGATAATAATACATTAACAGTAGGAGATGTCAACACTCCACTCTCAGCAGCAGACAGATCATCTAAGCAGAAGATGAACAAAGAAATAAGGCCTGTGACACAGGACACAAGGGACCAGATGGACTTCATAGATATATACAGAACATTCTATCCTAAAACAACAGAATACTCATTCTTCCCAAGCGCACATGCAACTTTCTCTAGAATAGGCCACATCTGGGTCACAAATCAGGTCTCAACCAATACCAAAAGATAGAGATTATTCTCTGCATGTTTTTTTTTTTAAAGATTATTTGTTTGTTTATTTATTTATTTATTTAGAAAAAGAGAGAGAGAGAGAGTGAGAGAGAGCATGAGAAGGGAGAAGGTCGGAGTGAGAAGCAGATTCCCCGTGGAGCTGGGAGCCCAATGTGGGACTTGATCTTGGGACTCCAGGATCATGACCTGAGCCGTAGGAAGTTGCTTAACCAACTGAGCCACCCAGGTGCTCCTATTCTCTGCATGTTATTAAACCACAATTCTCTAAAACTGGAATTCAATCACACGAAAACATTTGGAAGGAACCCAAACACTTGGAAGTTAAAGAACATCCTGGTAAAGAATGACTGGGTCAACAATAAATTAAAGAACTTAAACAATTCATGCAAGCCAATGAGACTCAAAACATACCTGTCTAAAACCTATGGGGTACAGCAAAGCTAGTCCCAAGGGGGAAATACATAGCCATCCAAGCCTCTCTCAAAAAGGTAGAAAAATCCCATGTGCACAAGCCCACCTTACACCTAAAGGACCTGGAAAAAGAAGAGCAAATAAAGCCTAAACGAAACAGGAGCAGAGAAAAACTAAAGATGAGAGCAGAAATCAATGAAATAGAAACAAGAAAAACAGTAGAACAGCTCAATAAAACTAGAAGCTCGTTCTGTGAAAGAATTAATAAGAGCTATAAACCTCTGGCCAGACTTACCCAGAAGAGAAAGGACCCAAATTAATAAAACCATGAAGGAAAGGGGAGAGATCATGACCAATACCAAGGGAATAGAGACAATTATTAGAATTTATTACCAGCAGCTCTATGACAAAAAATTAGGCAATTTGGAAGAAATGGAGGCATCCCCAGACTTACAAACTACCAAGACTGAAACAGGAAGCAACAGACAATCTGAACAGACCAATAACCAGCAAGGAAATTGAAACAGTCATCAAAAACTTCCCAAAGAACAAGAGTCCAGGGGAATTCCACCAAACATTTAAAGACAAAATAATACCTATTCTTCAAAAGCTATTTCAAAAAAATGGAAATGGAAGGAAAACTCCCAAACTCATTCTATGAGGCCAGCATTATCCTGATCCCAAAACCAGACAAAGACCCCATCAAAAAGAATTACAAACTAATATCCTTGATGAACATGGATGCCACAATATTTGATAAGTTCCAAGCTAATAGGATCCAACAGTACATTAAAAGGATTATCCATCACAACCAGGTGGGATTTACACCTGGGAGGCAAGGGTGGCTTAACATTGGCAAATCAATCAACATTATCAAAGGAGAGACAAGAACCATATAATCCTCTCAATTGAGGCAGAAAAAGCATTTGACAAAATACAGCATCCTATCCTGATTCAAACTCTTCAAAATATAGGCATAGAGGGAACATACCTCAATTTCATAAAAGCCATCTATAAAAAGCCCATAGCTTTTCACTAATTTTCAACAAATCAGGAAAGAATATCCAATGGGCGAAAAAAAAGTCTCTTCAATAAATGGTGCTGGGAAAATTAGACAGCCAACATGCAGAAGAATGAAACTGGATCATTCTCTTATACCATATACAAAGATAAACTCAAAATGGATGAACACTACCCTATCAATAAGGACTAAGAAGAAAGGTAAGAGAAGATAAAACTCTGGTGAGCTGAACTTGTGCAGATGATTTCCTTCTTTTCTGGAGTACATATGTCGGTGTATGTGTGTGTACATATATATAAAGAACGCTGAATGGCTTCGATCTGACAGGCATAAAAATGAATATGATTTTAAGGTGAAAAATAAAATATCGGGCAAAGGAGATGTCCACTAAAAGGGAAAAAAGGATGTGATTGTCTCTGAAATGTTATAATTGCTCCAGGGCCTTCCTGAAGAGCACAGCAGGAGGGAACAGGAATCCTCCTGTCATAGTCCACCATCTTTTTTTTCCCCACATTACATCCAGGAAAGCTACTGCACTTGAGTAACACTGGGTATGAGAAAGATCGGGCTGCATGATGCATTCTTTTCATCTCAACAGTATGTTCTGCTGATCTGCGTCACTTTCTTCCCTTCCACCTCCCCTACTCGGCACCCGTCCCTCTCCGACCCACGGGCACCACCACACAACGCCATCTTCCCAGAGAAAGGATATGCTTAGCCTAAGGTTAAATGAGAAATTTCATTTCACCTACTTCTTAGCACATTTAAAGACTCGTGTAAGTAGACTAAAAACCATCACCTATACGTAGGTAGGTATCAATGATTATCAATGACTATCAAACGACTGAACACAGTAAGTGACAATGATTCCTCTTAGACACTATGTAAATAATTCTGGCTAGAAAGAGTAAACACATCTATCCTATGCAACGAGCACAGTATGGTGTCTCTAGCAACTATCATGGTATAATATGATACAGGAAAACTCAGTTACAAAATTATTATTTTGCATACAAAACAATAAATACTTGAAAAAAGCACACGTTATCTGTTGAGAGACAGAAACATTATCAGGTGAAATAAACATAAATAGATTCTACAAAACAAAAAATGGCATTCTGTAATAATTACCATCTAAAAAACAACAAAATGGGAAGTGATATCTCAAAAAAATACAATTCAACAATAAAAATTAAGAAACAGACATGAAATGGAAAAGGTTAAATATTTATTACCGGCACCTGGGATCTGATAGAGTCATTACCATAGGTGTTCAATGCTAACATATAAGTCTCCGAGTTTTAGTGGAATAATATACATTTCCATAAAACAACACACTCAGTATGCAAACTATATATTTTTAAAGACCAAAGATCTCAAGATAATGTCTGTATTGAAGATATTTCAACTACATAACAGTCACCGATCTCACTGACACACAAACCCTGCCCTACCCAGTTCCTGAATAATCCTGAGATAGTGTTGGCAGTGGCAGCAATGGCTCACTGCTGCTTTAATACAGCTGCTGTCCCCTACGTCTGAGCTGACCCCACACACACCAGGACCGGCCCCCGAGGACAATGCAGGATGAGCTAGTGAGCGGGAAGGCAGCTGTCACAACACCGGAAATGACAGGGCTAATGACCGTGGACAGTGCTTTCCAGCAGGTTCCATGGGAGAAGGGGATCAAGGAGGAATTGCACTGCAGGTGGTCTGTTCAGGGACTACTCTCAGGATAAAGGGGGCGAGGGAAGCAAAACAGAGCAGAGAACGCTGCTAAGCAAGGATGTGGTTCCAAGGGGACTATGGCATGAGCCTGACCCCATAAGAAGCTGGACACGACTCTCCCATACAGGTGTCCGTGTGTGCTGGGAGAAATACGCAGTCCTCGCTGTCTGATACACCAGCCA
>CM052802.1:128439161-128474065 GCA_028533885.1 Nasua narica
CACATTCCCGGCTGACCGATACTGACCCTCAGGTAGGGCCAGCTCGACGCCCCCATTCAGCAGGAAGAAGTTACACAAGATGAGACCTTCCACCTTCAACAACCTTAAAGATGTAAGGGTCCGAATTGTTCAGGGGGAAAATGATGAGGGAGTAGAAGGCACGCTGAGGACAGAGTAGATGCCGGCACCCTACACCCCCTCCCCCGCCCCCGTGACATCTGTGACAGACCTCATACACTCCTGGCTGCCCTACAGGAAGAACACAGAGTTCCCTTGTAGAGATCACAACCCTCCAAAACCTAGTCTCCCTCCGATTACACATGTCCTAGTGATGGACGAGGAAGAGGCTTTCTTATCCAGAGCCTAACTTCCAGAGACCCAGAACTCAATTCCTGAAGCCCTGACATCATCTTCCCTCCATAAAACTGAGGGAGGCTGAGGCCCAGGGAAATGTCACTCAAGTTAAATTTCTTCTGAACCTAAAGCTCACTGGTAAGGACGTGTGACAGCAGGAGTGTGACATTCCTCCAGGAAGCTCTCAACTATCTTACTCTTCGCGCCGTACTAAAAGGAAAAACCACCTTAACCTGACAAAGCAAAACCTCTAGTATCCTGTGTGTCTTCTTTAATACATGAAAGTTCTTCCAAACCCTCCCTTTTCCTCACCTCCCCAACCCCCGAGTACATAATCAGCCCCCTCACAACCCCGGGGCAGCAGCTCTTTCTGCCCACGGGTCCTGTCCCTGTGCTTGAATAAGCCATCATTTTGCACCAGAGATGTCTTAATACTTTCTTGGTCATCGGCTCCAGACCTCACTTATATTCTAAACTTCATCATCACGATCCTGTAAGTCTATTTTAACATATAAAAATTCCTTCAGAAATTTCCTTTATCTCTAAACCCCCAAGATGCATGTTGGCAATCATCCCCCAAGCACAGACCCACCAATACACATCTGAAGGGTCTCATGACTAAGGTTCTATTGGACAGGAATAAATGACTTTTTCCCAACAATAGCTCAAGGTCCTAGAAACCTTGCTTCCAGATTCCTCAGAGACTTCTGCTATCCTTAACCCCCTCCCAACTTGAAAGGATAAGATCGGTCGCTCCTCATGACCCTGGTGCAGCTCTTTCTGCCCACGGGTCCTGTCCCCATGCTTTAATAATACCACCTTTTTGCACCAAAGATGCCTTAAGAATTCGTTCTTGGGCGGCTCGAAGACGCTTGGCTTCGAACCCAAAAGTCTTCCCTACAGCGTTTTGTCTCTTCTCTTGGTATTCCCATTAAGCAAGTTACAATTTTTTTGTAATTGCCTCACAGTTCTTAGATATTCTGCTATGCTCTTTTTATTCTTTTTTCTTTGTTTTTCAGTTTGAGGAGTTTCTATTAACATATATTCAAGCTCAATGATCCTGATGTAGTTTGGAATGTAGGTGAGGTTTGGTGGGATGAGGTCAAAAGCGGGCAACCAGGAAAGAATTTTTGAGAATTCTTGGTGCAAAATGCTGGTTTATTAAAGCACATGGGCAGAAAGAGCTGCTATCCCGGGGTTGTGAGGGGGCTGATTATATAGGATGGGGTTGGAGGAGGTGGGAAAAGGGACGTTTCAAAAGTATTTGCATTAAAGAGGACTCACAAGATCCTGGAGACCTTGCCATTGTCAAGTTAAGGTTGTTTTTCCCTCTAGGGAGGTGCCTTGACATTAAGACAGTGGGGAGCTTCCCGGAGGAATCTCACACACAGGGGTGCGGCGGGAAGGGGGGCTACAGGGGTTAAGTTTTTTGTGTATTGGGGGGTGGGGGGGCGTCTTCAGCCAGCCTTTGGTTCCCTCACCAATTTGTTTGGCTGTGCCCAGGCTACTGATGGGCCTGTCTAAACTACTCTTCATTTCTTTACAGTGCGTTTGAATTCTAGCATTTCCTTTGGATTCATAATTAAAGGTTTCCTTACATTATGTTTGTTTGTTGTCCGCTTTTATTTTTTTGAAGATTTTATTTATTTGACAGAGAGAGATCACAAGTAGGCAGAGAGGCAGGAAGGGGGGGGGGGGAAGCAGGCTCCCTGCTGAGCAGAGAGCCCGATGCGGGGCTCGATCCCATGTCCCTGAGATCATGACCTGAGCCAAAGGCAGAGGCTTTAACCCAATGAGCCACCCAGGCGCCCCTATTGTCCACTTTTAAAAGCCCTTAACATACTCATATTTTAAATTCTTGGTCCAATAATTCCAAAATCTAGGCCATTTTTGAATCTGCTTCTCATCAATGTTTGCTTTCTCTTTAGCCTGTTTTGTGGTACGCCTTGTAGTTATTTATTGAAATCCAGACATGATGTATTGGGTCAAAGGAACTCAAGTAAATAGTAAGTAGGTCTGTAGTGTAGGGTTTTATGTTTGTGTGGCTGGGAATTAGACTGTGTTTACAGTTTTCTGCAGCCACGGGCCTCAGAGGCTAATATCCTGTATCCCTGTTTTTGTCTCCCCTGCAGTCCTTGGGTTTCCCCAGAGATTCTTTCTCAAATACAGCCCGAGTCTTGCTGGGAAAGGAGAGAGGCAGAGAGGCTCCAACGGGAGGCCCGGAGGCCGGCAAGGAGGAGGCCGGCTGCGGAGAAGGGCAGAGGCCCGGCCCGGCAGCAGCCGGAGAAGCCGGATCCCGCCAGCCAGGCCCAAGATGGCGGCACCACCACCAGAAATCCCTGAGCGAGTGAGGAGGAAAAGGGCAGGAAAGCCTGCTTCCAACTTCTCCAAGTAATAAATATTGTGCCCCCTAGTGAACAACTGTCCATAAAAGACAGAAACCCCAACCCTGAGGACGCACAGCTCTCTCTCTTGAGCTCACCATGCTCTCACATCTTGAGAGTGTACTTTGGCTTGAATAAACTTTCCTGCTTATACCCCTCACACGCTGTGTCATGTCTGCCCTTGGATTCTTTCTCCTGACATGACCAAGAACCTTCAGCGACGTCTTTGGGACAGACTGGGTCAAGGCCCCCAAGGCCTGGAGTCTCCCCAGTTCACCTGGCAACAAGTCTTTCATGTGTAACCCTCCAGTATCACACAGCAGCCACACTGGTGCTCAGACGTCAGGGAGGGCGGCAGAAGGGTTCTCTAATCTGCGGTTAGGTATCGGTGGTTTAGTGTGTTTAGGACCCTGGGCTGGGACCTTCACACGTACTCCTCTTCCCTTTTAGGTGAGACAGGAAGGCAAGAGAGAGCTGGAATTGGGAATTTCCCTTCCCTGATGTAGTTAGACTCCAGTGAAATAGTTTCCTTGAAGACAGGCATTTGTTACGGAGAATAAAATAGCTCTGGGCATATTTCAAGATTATTGCTTCCAGCAGGGAGAAGATTTTTCTCAGATCTTCACAGGGAGAACCTGACAGGGCCCCTCGAGGTAAGCCTTACAAAAATGTGGGGCTCCACAAAGGTTGGAGCCCCAGGTTTTTCAAGTCTCAAGTTAGACCGTACTCAGTCTCCAGCAACTAGTCCATTAGTCTTCAGTTAATCCAGTCAGTAGCTGGCTCCAACCTGGTTTCTGCTCTTGGTAAGGTGCGGTTCTCCGTATCCACCTGTCTGACCCTCCGGTCCTCAGGGCGGTGTTTGCCCGGTGATGGGTCTAACAAGAAGTTCATTTTCAGTTTGTTCAGCTTTTTTCTTGTTGTGAGGATGGCAGGGATTAACTTCCAAGCTCCGTACGTGTCGGCCTGGAGACCAGAAGTCTCTTGTACGTTACGGAGTTTCAAAGCTGTGTAAGAACAGAACTTCTGAGAGTTTTCCCTCAGAATTCCCGGGTGCTGGGAAAGACATGAGTTGCCTGAGGGAAGACGCCTCACATATGACATATTGACAGGACTTCTCACTAATACTTACTCTTTAATTTGAAGAGATGAAACAAGACCAAAAGATTTCCTACACTGATTACTGTTTTTAACCTGTGTGTGAGAGTAAGATACTGAGCGGGAGAGGAGTTACGCTTTGGTGGGGAGCAAGAACACCCCGTCCCTGTCAAGGTCCTTCTAACTGAACTAAGAATCAAACTGAAGTGAGAAAGATTAACAGGAGAAAATCAAATTTAATGACGTATGTAGGGGAATCCATGCTGCCATGGAAACCGCACAGTCAGGCAAAATGAGGTCCAAACGTCCTCCTAAACTAAGGAGAAGGGGGTAGAGGTCTAGGACTCAAAGGGAAGGAATGCAGTTCTCAGGAGGAAAGAAAGAGTAACTGGTAAACGATCGTTTCCTGGGTCACTCAGAAACAACAGGACGCAGAGAGGACGTTGGTCAAAGGGGCCTTGCTGGTTCCTCCCCGTCCACCATCCCCAGGTCATACCACAGCGGAGTCACCCTTGGTGACAGCGCCCTTCCTGGAGCAGGGCCTCCATCTAAACTCTTTTAGGCAGTTGTGGGGGAGATAAAGAGCTTCACCTGAATCTCCTGGGTTTTGAATTTTAATTCAAAATAGTCTTCATGCCAAAGTGGCCCATCTTGGGTCACCCTGTTGTTGCCCCTAGAACTTAAAGGTCTCCTCCTCTTTACAACATTTGTATGGTTTCCCCAGTACCAACGGCCGGTGCTTGTCAGAACGCACAGAACTGAAGGCCTTCCCGTGGTGATTTTACTTGTGCAGCTTTTCTCCAGCAGGAAGCATATCATATGCTGGATAAGCTGGAGATATTGGTTGGAAAGACTTCTCCTATTCACTCTTGTTAAACAAGATGTGAACTGTGACTTAAAGTGTTCCTGCATTTACTGAATTTATATGGTTTCTCCCCAGCAGGAGTCCTGATAAAGTAAGGAGAAAGGAGGGAGAGGGAGGGAAGGAGAGAAAGGGAGAGAGGAAAAGGTATCTGTCAAAAATGTTCCCACGTTCCCTGAATATAACTGAGTCCTACCTCGCACAGGAAGGAAGTACTTCAAGGAAATGCCTTTCCCCACGCGGTGCACTTGTAAGGCCTCAGTCTCGTAGGCACTATTTGACATGGGCTCAGGACAGCATGCAGAGTAAGGGATTTGCCATGTTCAATCCACGAATGAGACCTCTGTTCTTTCAGCTTCTCTGATGACAAGGGCGTTTACATCGTTTCTTTTTTTTATCTTAAGATTGGAATGATGATGCAAGTCTTTTCCAGAATCATTACAACAGTACATTTTCTTTCTAGTAAAAAAAACTCTGATGTTTTACTGGCTTTGAATTCCCTGTGGAGCTCTTCTCTTATATATTACAATAGAGTTGTTAGGAGTTGAATTTATGAGAGTTACTCTCCGCTGTTCAGTGACTACTGTGGTAGCTTTGGCTGAACCTATTACATTCATGCTTCGGCTCCACAGTGGGCTTTTTAGGTCAGGGACTCGTATTTTTCGTGAAGCCCCTTTGTTCAGAAAGGCATTTCTTGTGATGTGTTCCTACCCAATTTTCCTAAGATTTGCTACTCTCACCCACACGAGATTCTTCATACAAAGGGTGCAGAGGAAGGTTTTCAAAGTGCCCCTCCGCTCGGATGGGGTCTGGTACTGCTTATTCCCTAATGTTCTGCTCTGAAATCGCGGACTTTGTCTAAGTCCTCGTCCCTAAATCTGAAGCAAACAAAAAGACAAAGATCAGCTTTTCTCTGTGTTCATGCTTCAAGTGCTTACTCTTTCTGATGATAAGAACAGAGCAGTAATACAATAAATAGAAATCCCTCCTCTCGTGAAGCCTGTATTCTACCGACAGGGTGGATAATAAAAGATTTAACAATTCAAGTACGATGTATATGCCACAGGTAAAAATAAAGCAAGACGGGGGGCGGGGGGTAGAGAATACATTTTAAATAGGGTGACAAGAAACAGCCTCCTCGAGAAGATGACACAGGAGGTGAGAAAAGGAGCCATGTGGATCCAGGCAGAGGAAAGAGCACATGTGAAAGGCCTGTGGCAAGAGTGGCCTGGCGGATTTAAGTACAACTAGAGTAAGTACAACTAGAAGGCCAGAGTGGCCAGAAGAAAAAGAATGACAAGGAGAGCAACAGGAGGCTAGATTTAAGAGGTCAGACAGAGCCAGACGAGAAACCACCAGACAGTTCTGAGCTGGGGTGACAGGATTTAAGACTGGAAAAGGATCCCTCTTGGTTCTGTGTTGAAGACAGAGTGGGAAATAGTTGGACCCCAGAACAATTCTGAAGTAGGGCCAATAGGATTTGCTGTTGGATTGGATATGGGCTGTGTTTTTCATCTTGGTTGCCCGATTTTCATGGTTAAGAATCCTTTTAGACTATGAAGTTGTAAGGAAATGGTTAACCGTGGGAAGATGCCTATTGGGGAAGATGGAAAGTGAGGACAAATATTAGACAATGGTTCTTAAGGACTCAAATCTCTAGGTCCCCAGAAGCTAATATTTTGCTTTTTTTAAGGTTTTATTTGAGAGAGCAGGGTGAGGAGCAGAGGGAGAGGACCAAGCAGACTCTGATCCCAGGACCCTGAGGACACGACTCAAGCTGAAACCAAGAATCCATCGCCCGACTGAGCCACCCCGGTGCCCGGAGAAGCTAATGTTCTGAAGAAACCGACAGGCTCAGTTACGGCAGTTCTACTCCAGGGTCTTGGAAGCTAGGATAAAAGGTGAGCATCACGCGGAAGAAACGTCGTATCTCAACCCTTAAACTTAGCATGGATCCACATCCAGAGCCGGGCTACCTCAGTTTCTCTGCACTTTCCAAAACAGAATTTGTAGCTCAGGTTTATTTCATCTACAAAATGAAGGGTATCCAAGGAATTACTGTTAATTTTGTTAGGTCTGATGGTAGCATTGGTTACATAGGAAATGGTCTCTGGTTTTTAGAAATGCATAATGAAATAGAGAGGGATGAAATTACATGATGTTTCAATGTAAAATACCTCAGCAAAATACAACTCAACCCCCTCAAAACACAAATAATTCAATTAAAAAATGGGCAGAAGAAATGGAGAGACATTTCTTCAAAGAAGACATCCAGATGGCCAACAGACACATGAAAAGATGCTCAGCATCACTCATCAGGAAAATGCACATCAAAATTACAATGAGATTACCTCACGCCTGTCAGAATGGCTAAAATTAATAACTCAGGGGAGCCTGGGTGGCTCAGTCTGCTAAGCGTCTGCCTTTGGCTCAGGTCACAATCCTGGAGGCCTAGGATCTACCCCATGTCAGGCTCCCCACTCAGCAAGGCATCTGCTTCTCCCTCTCCCCTCCCCCCACTTGTGCTCTCTTAATAAAATCTTAAAAAAAAAATTTAAGTATAGAACTACCCAATGATCCAACAATTGCAGGACTGGCTATTTACCCCCAAATATTCACTAATTCAAGGCCATACAGGTACCCTTACTGTAACCATCCCTCAGAACAATGTACTGCTTAAAATACAACCTATGAGAAGTTATATTAGTTACTAAGCAAGCTTAGATATAGACTTAAAAAAACACATACTGGCAATGGGCCTCCGGGGGAGAGGACGAGATCCGTCCTTGAAGCCGAGCAGCTGCGGATGCCCGGCCCGCTCAGAGGGGAACGCCGCCTGCTTCATTTTCCGTCGTCTCCCCTTCCCCGGAGAGCACCTGCAGTGTGTCAGACAACCCTCCTGTCTGGCCTTGCTCGCTACACGTCATGCACTACGTGACCAGACATATTCCTCCTTCTTCTTACTTACCTACAAGACTCACGGTCAGTGTGTAACCTAGTCCGGCTTCTTTGTTGGTTGTTACCTACTTTCTAATACATAGGAGACTGAGGAGTTGTTCGGGGCGACAGTCTTTTCTACTGTCGTCCCCTGCTCCCTTTCTCTTGCAGCTGACTTGTTTGTGCCTCATTCTTCTCCCGAGAGCCGTCAGGAGGTGGCACTTATGTTTACAGCAGCATTATCTACAATAACCAAATCATGGAAGCAGCCCAGGTGTCCACGGACAGATAAATGGATAAAGAAGGTGTGGTGTGTTTATACCCAATGGGATACGACTCAGCCATCAAAGAGAATGAAATCTTGCCATTTGCCACAACATGGATAGAACTGGAGGGTATCACGCTAAGTGAAATAAATCAGAGAAAGACAAATACCATATGATTTCACTCACATGTGGAATTTAAGAAGGAGAAAACAAAACGAGCAAAGCTGGAAAAAGGAGACAAATGAAACAGGTTAACTCTAGAGAACACACTGATAGTTACCAGAGGGAGGTGGGAGATGATGGGAGACACCGGTGACAGCAATTAAGGAGGGCACTTATCATGATGAGCACCAGGTGTTGTATGAAACTGCTGAATCACTATATTGGACACGTGAAACTAATATAACACGTGGGTTAAATATACTGGAATTTAAATTAAGAAAATATTCAAGTCAGCAAAATAAACGAGGGACAAATAAAGCAAATGTGGCAAAATTTCGATAATTTTTTAAAGTGAATATTATGTTTTATCAGTTTAATTATTTCCTATAGAACAAGTTTAACATGGATTTGACCGATTTTATGATCTTTGAGATAAAACTTCAAAGCAATCATAGAAGGTACAGATTTGGAGTCTTGATTCCCCTCTAAACCCCTTTTCCTAAATTTCATCACCCTACGATTGCCCTTCCTTTCCACCTCCTTCATTTCCTTTCACAACCAAACACGAAAAAGTATCACGTGTTGGGAAAGAAAAGGCAAAAGGTGATATGAAGAGACAAATATGGCTTTGATGAGATGTAGAAGTTAAATTGATCAGCAGCTGCTGCCTCCAGGTCCCAAAACTCTGCATAAGGGGCCATCAACTAGGAATTAGGGCAAAGGCTATTCCTCAGCAACTTCAAAGTCCGTTCCTTTCCCTAACTGGGGAAAATATGAAATTTTTATGAAATTTCATAAAAATATGAAAATGCAACACCTTCTGATTAGTTTGCAACAAGTTAACGCGTAAGAGGAAAGCCAGAAAACCACCAACACTGTTTCGACACAAATATTTGCATAAGAACGGGACCGAAAAATAAGTACATTGATTCAACAAACATGGCCAACAATGCGCTTTCTTCGTTAAAACTATATATCAAAATAGAATCTAGAGTCAGGTCCCACATCCCTGTAGCAAAAAGCATTAGAATAACTTTGACAACAATGAAAGTCGCGGTCAAGCGTTTTGTGCCCCCAGCAGATTCAGAAGTCGTTCGGCAAACCCGCCGGAAAATCCTGGAAAAGCAAGCCACCTCGGCCCCGGTATCCGCGCCCCGCGGCCCCGGCGTTCGCGCCCCGACGCCCCGGCATTCGCGCCCCGACGCCCCGGCATTCGCGCCCCGCGGGCCCGGCATTCGCGCCCCGACGGCCCGGCATTCGCGCCCCGACGGCCCGGCATTCGCGCCTCGACGGCCCGGCATCCGCGCCCCGACGCCCCGGCATCCGCGCCCCGCGGGCCCGGCAGGAACGGCTCTCCTCCGGAGGGGACCGCCACTCACCTTCCCGCCAGCGCTGTGTGCATTCACGCCTTGCAGCGCGCTCAGAGCGCTTCCAGGAGTCCCCCGCGATGCAGACTCGCCAGGTGGGCACTGCTAGCTTTAGACCGGCTGAAGTGAAAAGGCAGCAAAGCTGCTTTAAAAAAAAAAAAAAAGAAAGAAAGAAAAAGAAAAGAAAGGCGAGCAAGCGGCGGCAGGGACGGCCAGGCACCAGGGCTCCCCCGCCCCTCGTCGGACGCCGCGCCCGCCCGGCTCTCCAGCCCGCCTGGCTCGGCAGCGCGCGCAGGACGCCGGCACGCGGCATTTAGGGCAGTGGCCCGCGGGCCCGCGAGCCGTCGCGCCCACGTCGGGGGCAGGGCCGCGCGCCTCGGCCGCCGCCTGCCTACGGGGGCCGCGAAGGGCCGCGGCGCGTTGGCCCGCGGAGCGCGCAGGCTCCCGTCCCCGAGCCGCGCCCGGGCCTGCGAGCGCGCGCACCCGAGGGACGCGAGGCCCCCGCCGCACGTGTGCACCGGGGCGTCCGGACGTGAGGCGCCCTGCTCGGGACGCGTGCCTCCGCGGGCGCACCCCGCGCTGGTCCGCGCAAAAAGGCGGACCACTCCCCGTCCCGCGTCCCTCTGACTCGACTTCCCCAGGGGAAGGCCCAAGCGTTTCTGGGTCCACAGTGACTGAGAAGACGCCAGATAATCTTATCAGACAGCGGACATTCGTGCCACCTCCTGAGTGCATCTCCGAACCCCCTCCCTGCAGGTGCCGGTCACTCACAGGAAAATTAACCACAGCGACTACGGAAAGTAGCCTCTGGGCCCCCTTCTCCCTTGCCCGAATCCGGGCACCAGTTCGTCCACCCGCGGCTCTTCGATTCCCAATACCCCCATCCTAAGACTCCAGCTTCCCAGCCGGCTTCTGCCTACCCTCTCTCTCCGTTCCAAAGCGTCCTGTTTCCTCTCCCCGATTAATCTTTCTCCCCGAAACCACACCTAATTCCCCTCATCAGTCATCTCCGTGGTTCCCTTATTAAACCCAAATGCGATCTCCGACTAGAGGTGGCCATCACCAAGTTACCCAAGTCCGAGTCCCCGCTCTCATTCTTGACTTCACCAACTCCCTGCCACAGTCCAGTTCATCTCCTGGAACAGGGCTTTTCCCCACCTCTCCGCCTTTACTCACAGGTCTTTCTTTTCCAGACCTTGCCAGGGTCCACCTTAAGAGGTCCAGTCCTGGTCAGCAGAATTGGGGTCAAATCTGATCTTTGGTAAGTTACTTCACATCCGAAACGTCAGTTTTTTCATCCCATAAGATAGAAATTAAATGACTCAAATGGGTGAAAAGAGCTTTTCTTCTGGCACCCAGTTATCATGTGGTTATCTAGTCTATGCCCCCGCTCCTTCTGACCCCACTCCACCCAAGAACAATCTTCACCCCTTCCTTTTTGAGCTGTCCACTATGAACTAAATATCTGTTCACTGGGGAACCTACTATATCTTAGGTGCTGTGCAGAATACATTGTTTTTTAATTTTTGCTATCAAATGCATTGTATAATTACATACAGATAAATGAAAACATTCATTCATCTTAAATCTATTAGGAAAGCTTTGGGACAAGAAAGGGGGGGGGGAGAGAAAGGGCTCCAAGCAGTTAGCCAGGAGACTGGGAGGACTCAGGCTCCCTTGGAAGAAAAATGAGGTAGGGACAGGGAGCAGAGACTGGATCCCACAGAAGCATCATGGGCCATGCAGGCGAGGAGCACTGAGTAGCCATGAATGGGTTTTAAGCTGGGGTGTAGTGTGGCCATTAGGATTTTAGGGGATCCGTCTGGCCTCGGTACCTTCCCAGGGCTCAGCCAACTTGGAAAGAAAACTCCTTGCTTCATCATGCAACCTGGCAAGGATGCCTTCTCTCCCAGCTGTGGCTTTGGGGAGGTTAGGGGAGCCTGGTGGGGGGGAAGGGTGCCACATCCATTTTGCAGATGTTTGTAGACTGCGATGAGATCCTGGCTGTGATGGGCTGAGTGGCACAGAGAACACCACCAGCTCTGTCTGCACCGCTTAGAGAGGGGACCCGGAGAGGGGTCCCAACCTGGGGTGAGTAGGAATCACCCCAGGAGGCAGGGCTGAGGCAGGAGCAGTTTCAGAGAACAGGGGCCGGGGGTGGGGGGCAGGGGACAGCATCTGCCAAGGCCCAGGCAGGAGAGAGCACGGTGGGCCTGGGATACCCGTAACTCAGAACTTGAGTATGAAGAATCTGAAGACTGCCTTCCCCTCTGTCATTGTCCCTCTCCGGGGCTGCTAAGGTGCAGGCGAGGGGCAGAGAGGGGCCCCCAGGTTTGGGCACACAGGGTGGCTGCAGGAGCTGGGTGGTGGAGGAGAGCAGGGAAGGCTCCATCGAAGCTCAGGCTGTTGTGCGGGGCGGAGGGGGGTTAGGGAGTGGGAGGGTTAGCTGGGGACAGAGCTGAGAGGTTGAAAACGGAAAATGATTATCTCTGCTTTGCTTAGCAGAGATCTTATCTCTGTGCTTATCTCTGCTTCCTCTGGAAACTTCATCACCATGATGGCAAAGAAGGCATAAAAAAGGCATAAACAAGAGAAGAGATGACCACAGAGGAGTGGTCAAACTTTCCTTGAAGAATGGACATTTTTTTTCCTTTCCAAATACAAAGTAAGCAAATGACCATCCCCCTTTGGTTGCCAGAATGCTCACTTTGCACCTCTATCTGGGTAACTACAGCAAACCATAACTTGTCCTCATCTTGGTCTTCTAGTCTTTCTCCTTTCTCTAATGCTGAGTTTTAAAAAAGATTTCATTGATTTATCTATATGAGAGAGAGAGCACAAGCAGTGGGGAGAAGCAGAGGGAGAGGGAGAAGCAGACTCCTCGCTGAGCAGGGAACCCGACACAGGGCTCGATCCCAGGACCCTGGGATCATGACCTAAGCTGAAGGCAGATGCTTCATCAACTGAGCCACCCAGGCGCCCCTAATGCTGATTTCTCTGTGTTTTGGTTTTCTATTTTATCATATCTTGTAAGCTACCTTGAGTCCTTTTTGACACGATATGTGTTGGACATACAGATGGATATCTATCACCTAGTACCACAGTTGGCAGAAATGTCTTCTAATGGTTGGTAACCCTAGTTTCCCACTGCTGGTAATGGACTTACAGACCCTGCAGGGGAGGAGGTGAAAGGCTACGGGCTGATGCACAGCAGAATCCTAACAATTAGCATTTATTGAGCACTCACTCTCTATGTCAGGCACTGTTTTCATCACTTTACATGAATAAAGTACTTACATGAATATTCCTTACAACAGTCTCATGAAATGGAAGGCAAGAGGCCAGCATCCCAGGAGCTCTAATGGAGAATTAATCCCAAGAGTGAATTTACATAATATTTATGAGGTTCCCTCTCCATTCAAAAGACTAAAGAGGTTACACTATTCAATTAAGCCCTCTTGGTTTAGATCAAAACTGGAGTCTAGACCTGCCTTTAGCATGTATTAGATGGGTCTAACTCTTGCCCAAAGTTATAGAGCTTAAATCTGAGAGATTTAAGGTAGTGTCTAACTTCAAAAGCTTGTGGGGAAAAAAGCATCCGAGTGAATCAGAAAACAGAACAAGAGGGGCACCTGGGTGGCTCAGTGGGTTAAAGCCTCTGCCTTCGGCTCAGGTCATGATCTCAGGGTCCTGGGATCGAGTCCGCATCGGGCTCTCTGCTTGGTGGGGAGCCTGCTTCCCTCTCTCTCTCTGCCTGCCTCTCTGCTTACTTGTGATCTCTCTCTCTCTGTGTCAAATAAATAAAATAAAAAATCTAAAAAAAAAAAAAAGAAAAAAAGAAAACAGAACAAGAAAGTTTGTAACACGGGAAAATCAGTGCAAACAGCACTGCAAAGGACTTCTAAGGTGGGAGACCCAAAGCGTCAGAGGAGGCAGGAGTTGAGCAAGACCTTTATCAAGTGCGGATGGGATTTCTGGAGACACGAGGAGGGAAGCAGGACATGTAAAAGGGGGCCGCAAAAGAGCGTGAAAAAAAGCCAAGTGCGAGAAGAGGGTAGGGGAGATCCCCTGCCTGCAGGTACTGGGGAGTAATGGAAAATAAGGAAATAGACCTAACTGTTTAACCTGGAGTTAAACAGTTTGATCTTCTTCCTGGGAACCGTGGATTCTTTGAACAAGGGGGTGGCTTAGTCAGGCAGCTAAAGACAGGGAGACAAGGGCGGCCGTGCTGACTCTCGTGATCTGGGCCCGGACTACTGAGCACCAAGCAGCAGCACTCAGAATAGGGAAAGAAATCAACTCGTAAACCACTGCAGATGAAATCTAGCAGACCGATTACCTGGGATAAAGACAGCAGTAATTACAGGTCATTTAGTGAGTACTCTGCACTTCGGATGTTTCACAGGGATCTAGAAGACCTGCCTTCAGGAAGCTCACAGTCTAATCGAGCGACCTCAAGTAGCATAGCCCGATCAAATGAGATCATTCTGGTCTAACTCTTGCCCAAAGTTATAGAGCTGATCGCTGCTAATCAGAGTGCCGGGAGGTAGGAAACGTGTGGATCAGCACAGAATCGGGGATGCCAGGAGAAGTTCAAGTTTTAAGGCACAAGAGTGGCCAAAAGTGCCAATTCTGCAAATGTCAAGTAGGAAAAAGACTAAGAAATAGACACTGGCTTTGTCCTTGAGAGATCAGCTTCATAGGGTTGGTGAGAGGGCCAGGGGGCGTAAGTTTCATGAAACCTATAAACAGAAGAAAATTAAAAACTAGGGAAGCAATTTTTTTTAAATAATAGAAGAGCTCAATGTAAGTTTTAGGACATTCTTGATGAGGATAAGATAAGCTAATACACGGATTAGTTAGGCACATGGTTTATACTTTGAGGAAAATATGCTACAGCAGAAAAGGTTTAAGAGAAATATCTGTCCTTATAAAATCAGAGACTGGATTTGCCTCAACTGTATTATCGCCAAACTGGTGGGAAGCTTTTTGTCCTGTTCTGAAGCCAGCTCCTCCTCTTCTGGTACTGGAGCCGGCGTCACACTTGCACTCACACACACACTCACACACTCGCACACTCACACACACACGCGCACATACACACACTCGCACGCGCACACACACACACACACACACGGGATTTCTTCTCTGGGTAAAGGGGCTCATGTGGTCGGGAAGCAAGGTCCACTGACTGTTCAGGGACCCAAGCCCCATGGAATAAAGTGAGCAAATACAAGGTGCCAGGTAGGTCTACACTCGGAGAGTCCTCCAGAATAGCAGACGGCATATGCTAGCTTCTTAAACTCGTCCTCTTGCGTTGATCACTCACTGGAGCATCTCGCTTACAGAATGGAAGGCAGGCCACCTTGAAACTGGCTTACAGCTAGCTAGCAGAGAAGAGAACTCCAAGGACGTATCTGTTTTTCCCCGCAGGTACAGGACGTGAATGCGTGAACGGTAATGAGAAAGCTCAACCATTACTCTTTAGTGTGAAGCCGCTGATGTCTGATGAGGGTTGAACTCTGGCTGAAGGCTTTCCCACAGTCATTACATCTGTAAGGCTTCTCTCCGGTGTGAGTTCTCTGGTGAATGATAAGGGATGAGCTCCGACTGAAGCCCTTCCCGCATTCTCTGCACTCGTGGGGCTTCTCTCCGGTGTGGGTCCTCTGATGCTCCACGAGGGATGAGCTCCGACTGAACACTTTCCCGCAGTTGCCGCATTCGTAGGGCTTCTCTCCCGTGTGTGTTCTCTGATGCTCGGTGAGAGAGGAGATCCAGCTGAAAGCTTTCCCACATTCACTGCATTCATAGGGACTCTCTCCGGTGTGTATTCGTTGATGCTGAATTATGGTTGAACGGTCGCTGAAGGCTTTCCCACACTCGTTACATTTGTAAGGTTTCTCTTGAGTGTGAGTTCGCTGATGTTGGCTGAGGTTCGTGCTCCGGCTGAAGGCCTTCCCACACTCCCCACACTCATAAGGCTTCTCTCCCGTGTGGACCCTCAGGTGCAGACTCAGGTGGGTGCTCCGGCTAAAAGCTTTTCCACACTCGCTGCATTCGTACGGCTTCTCTCCAGTGTGAGTTCTCTGATGCTCAATAAGGTGTGTACTTCGGCTAAAAGATTTTCCACATTCATTGCATTCAAAAGGCTTTTCTCCACCATGAATTCTCCTGTGGACAATAAGGTCTGATTGGTAACTGAAGGCTTTCCCACATTCATGGCATTTACAAGGTTTCTTTTGTGGGAGGAGTTTTTGGTGTTTAATGAAGTCCAAATTATCTTTGGAGTTTTTCCTAGATATGGGGGATCTAGCTCCCTTTGGAATGTTCTGCTGTGTCTTAACTTTTGAGCTTAGACTAAATTCACTAGATTCAGGAACTCTCTCCCTAGTGAAAATTTCCTTAAGGGTCATCGACACTCTCCTGATTGCTGTTTTCTCAAAAGATGTCTTCCGTACAGGACATTTTGTCTGCCGTGATAACCGGACCTCACCTTTATAGGTCTCTTCATTTGTAGGACCTTGGGCAGTACTCCCTCTGAGACTTTCCATTGCTGACCCTGAAAACTTGCTCTTCCGAAATAGCCTGATTGCTGTTGAGGCTTTGGCTCAGTTCACATCTCCCTCTCTGAAAGAGATTTAGAGTGCAAATGTCACCTGCATCTAGTATGGAGAGTGAGGAAAATAAACCAGCAGAAAAAGAAAAAGAAAAGGAAAAAAAAAGACAGCAAATTTGCAATTCACGCACACTAGCAACTTTATATGGGAAGAAAACAAAAAGGGAGAGTCAAGTGAACAGGAGCAGAAGATACAACAGGCAGAGTTTTTAGAACAGGCCTGAGGAGCACAGAGGCATCAAGAACTAGGGGAAGGGGGCTGGACTGAGCCAAAAAAAATGCAAACGAGCGGATATATGAGATGAGCAGAGAGCAGGGGAGTAGAAAGTAAAATGAGCTGCTGGTTATTATAGCCGATGAGCAGTGGTAAGTGGGAGAAGGAAAGGGATGAGAAGAGTAGACTCTTAAGTGTAGAAAAGATACCCTCTAAGAAAAGCAAACAGTAGGGATGACTCGGTCATTTTCTTGGGATTGAGAGCGAACAGAATTTCAGACACGCTGTCTCCGACGCCCCCACGCGACGTGCCCGACCCTCCTTCCAGCTAGCTGAGCTGTCCCTCTAAACAAGCCCACTCTCAGTTCACCCGGCCAGCTCACTTCCTTGACCAATAGCAAGCAGACTAGTTTGAGTCGCCGGTGAATTCCAGGAGCTTAGACTGGAACTCAGGTCTCCTAAATACCGAATCAGTGGTCTCCTGATGTCACTCCCCAGACAGGTATTTTCGCTCACTCCCCTCTTCAGTGCCCGAGGATCCAGCAACCTCAGCCGTCCTCCCTCCGACCGAATGACAATGTCCAAGTCACATGCTGGGATTCCTGCTGATGGGAAAGGGTTTAATACAGGCTTGCGTGGTGGAGACACAGGGCTATTCAGAGCTCAGTCTTAATGCTCTGATCTATAGAAAAGCTGGTGTGAACTTTCAGAAGCTGTGGGAGGACGGCCTGATGAAAATGGCTTTCTGAAAGGGGCCAAAATTGAGTTCCAGAAGGTTATACACATTCGCATCAGAATCCATGGAACTTGTGAGTTGAGATTCCTGGGCTTTGCTTCAGACCTAGTAAGTAATATATGGGGCCCAGGCATTTGTATTAAATAACTTCATATAACTTGACAAGTAGAATTGTCCAAAAAGAACCCTAGAAACATACTCTTGATGCCTTAAAAACGTTCCTCACAGAGCAGGAGGGTCTAACCTACAAACTCAGCTTCCCCTAGACAGGTGGCCTCTCCCTTCCTCCGGCAGGGCCAGCACTTCCCAAGGACCTCAAGATTCCCAGGTAGTAGGCAGCCGGCCCCCACACTCCGGCTGCCCAGCCCCGCCCGGCTTGCTCTCACACCTGCCCCTGAGGAGGCACAGCAGGCGTGTCCTGGAACACTGACCCTGCTGAGTGACCCGCAGAGCGGCCCTCTACAGCGGCCTTTCTGCTGGGAAAATGGAAGGAGGTAGGAATCTGTGCCTTTCCTCACCCATCTCTGGACCCTTAACTTTCCCCACGAGAGCTTTTTTCTTTAAGCCATTCTCTGGGGGCTTCATCCGGAGCCCTTGTGCTTGACAGTCCGCTACAAGCTATATGTCGTTGCCCCTAATGCTTCTGCTCACAGCCCAATCTGAGCTCCACTGGGTTAGGACGCCATGTGGTTTCACAGGCGTTTCCTTTCTCGTAGACCAGTAACCCTCCCACACGTGCAGGTGAGCCATGGAGGACATGCACCAACAAGTCATGCATGGAGAACCTCAAAGGCAATGGGACGATGCTGTCTGTATCCAGCCTGGCCAAAAACATGCCTTCCAACTGGAAACGGGGAACACAGAAGCCCGACCACTAGACCGACCAAGAGTCTGATTTATTTAGAACCTCTCAGTACAATCCGGTTGCACACTTTATGGTGCCCTCATTCCTTAGTAGGCATTTGCCGTATTGCTTGGCTGGATGGCCCGTGCTCCTGCAGCCCAGACCCTCCAACTACGTCACCGTGATTGTGTGATAGGTCTCTGTCCCTTCGCTTATGACGGCAATTCTCCAGGCAGCAGTACTACCTCCCGGGGAGGGTTCGGGGAATCGGTGAGGGCTTGTTTTTGGACTGTCATGTTGACTGGATGATGCTACTGGAATTTAGTGGGCATCAGGGATAATGGGCATTCCTGCAAAACAAAAAAATGTTCCTGATCCTGCGTGACTTTCAAACAAAGTTGTAATAGTGGCACCTGGGTGGCTCAGTTGGTTAAAGCGTCCAACTCTTGATTTCGGCTCAGGTCGTGATCTCACGGTCCTGGGATTGAGCCCTGTGCTCAGGGCTCCATGCTGGGCATGGAACCTGCTTGAGATTCTCTCTCCCCTTCTCTCTCTGCCCCTCCCCCCACTCTAAAAAAAACCAAACTTAATAGTTACCTAAGGCTAGAACCTAGCACTACTTTACATAGAGATACAAAATATTTTGCATGTCTTTGATATATACTGGAAACTTAAGGGAATACACTTCTCTTTCTTTGGATGCTATTAGGACTTGTTCACGTTTCAGGAAAATCAAACCACTTACGGTATTAGATTCACATATACGACATTTATCTATCAGGCCATATTTGTAGCTGTTGTATTCACAGTGATTCTGTGAATAGGTGCAGACATCCATTTTATCCAATCTATACACATTGGAATACACACTATCCTAATATACATTACTTTCCTTTATATCAGAGTTATATATATATAAATATATTGATATTTTGGAAATTATATCTACAGGTAACTAATACTGTCAGTTTTACTACAGGATAGTAAGTGGGACTTTGGTTCCTAGTAGAATGTGACTACATTATTACATATTATATTCCATCCTGGGGAAGAGATATTATTGAGAAGACGTTTAGGATTTTGGTGGTTTAGGTTTTCCTCCGAACCAGGATGATCTGAAATTTGAAGATCTTTGTAAATTGTCTTCTTAGATCCATGAAAACACAGGCTACCTAAAAGTATGCAGAATATCCTGAACAGAGAAAGAACCAGGACACAATTCAAAGAGAGATGGCCAGTTCGAGGTTGAGGGTTCTCCTTCATGCTCATTGGTATCTTGGGGATTGGTAAGCTAAGCCAATGTGATATCCGTTTATCTATGTAATTCAATTCATATATATACTGTGTAGTGCACGTGTCCTAAAATGTAGTTATTTTGTCATTTCAGATAAGTTCATTACATGTATAACTGTATCATGCATTTTATGTTTGTCCATGTGACACATGATGGGACAGAGAAACCCCACTGGGGAGAGCTTCTACATTAAAACAAAGGAACATAACTTGGGAGATTCTTTAGGTCTTTTGGGTCTGCTTTTATAAGCATTTTATGACTATTGACTCATTTGTGCTTCACAACAGTGAGAGGGCACTACTGTTACCCCACAATACAGATGAAGAACCTGACGTACAGAAAGGTGAAGCGATTTGGCCCAAAGCCAAGTGTTAAATCCTGGACTCAAACTCACTAGGGGGCAACACCTGAGTTGCGCTTTCCACTCCTGTGGCCCCCAAATGGCCAAGAAAGTAACCCCCACTGATCCCAGGATCCCAGCATGACCTTAACCGCAGAGTGCCGTGGAGGTTTAGAGAGCGCCTGCCTCTGAAAGGTGGCCGCCCTGAGCGGGCACGCTGAGCCCCCCTCGTGCGACAGGCCGATCTATGTCAGCTGAGCGTGAAATGTGCCAGCCACCCCAGGGCAGCTGGCGTCCTCAGCACGAATCAGTGAACATCGCATAGAGGTCGTGTGATGTGAGCGTTTACCAGGTAATCTGGATTTTTTAAAAGATTTATTTATTGAGGGGCGCCTGCGTGGCTCAGTCATTAGGTGTCTGCCTTCAGCTCAGGTCATGATCCCAGGGTCCTGGGATCGAGTCCCACACTGGGCTCCCTGCTCAGCAGGAAGCCTGCTTCTCCTTCTGCCCACTGCCCGCCCCGCTGTGCCGCCCCTCCCCCCCGGTTCTCTCTCTTGCTGTGTCTCTCTCTGTCAAATAAATAAATAGGATATTTTTTTTAAAGATTTATGTATTTATTTGACAGAGGAGGGGCAGGGGCAGAGGCAGATTATTGAGCAAACTCCACTCTGAGGGAGGAGCCCTATGTGGGGCTCAATCTCAAGACCCTAAGATCATGACCTGAGCCAAAACCAAGAGTCAGATGCTCCACTGACTGTACCACCCAGGTGCCCCGGTAATCTGGATTTTGATGATAGTTCTAATGACAGCTATATAAAACCCAGGGGAAAATAACCAATCTGGTTTTTATATCTCCTCATCTGTCAAAGAAGATGTTGGACTTGATCGTTTGGTACAAAGCTCTCTTTAATTTTAAGTCCCAAACACCAAGGCACATACCTGTCTGCCTAGACTAAGGGGATTAGACTAATATGATCTTAGTCTTTTTCAAATCATCAGAGACATGTGAGAGCCTGAGGTCCATGTTTCGGATGCAGCCATTCAAGAAACAGGCCGATAAGGTGTTCTTCAATCACCAAATGTGAAACAGAGAAAGGAGTGTGGAGGAAGACATTAAGAGCAATCAGCAGGTAAGCAAAGAATATAGTCCCGTCCTGGGCGAAATCTGGCAGACTCGCCTAAGGGAAGTTCTATGAAAGGAGAAATAAATGTATCCCTGCTTGGTGAGGTGACCCAACCAGGAAAGGAGGAAGAATCCTTAACTTTCATGGGACAGAGCTCTTCTAGTGAGACCAACAGTCGCCTTTCCCTCTTCCACCGCCTCCTGGCTTTCTTTTTGGTCAAAGGCAAAGCTGGCAAAGGTCTTATCCTGGGCAGCCAAGATCACTGGTCTAGTAATGTCACATCTGGTCAGTTGAATGCACTCTTAAGCGTTGAGGTAGAACAAATGCCTAAAAGCAATCCTACCTCCTCCTAGAAAGAAGATTCTCCTAGAAAGAAGATTCTCCCTTTTTTCTACCCCCTTCGGTATTAAGAATTTATCTCGGTCAGAAGGAAGCAGATTCAGAAGGTTCTGGAATAGCTCTTCTCCGGGTGCTTTGCTTTCGGGTCTGCTTTCTGTCCCAGAAAAGGACAAGAGACATTGCTGTCTGACCTGAAGTCCCTCCCTAGTGCCTTAGTGATCAAAGCTATAGGGGATGGATCTGGGCCAAGTCTAAACCCTCCCTAAACTCTCTCGGTGATCTGAGGCATAAAATCCAGGCTCTTGGTCCATTTCCTCACATGGGACAGGAACTTAAATGGAGTTTGACAGCAGTCATTCCTCCTGAGGATCCCAACCAAAGGCCGCCAAAGCAGCTCCAGCACCTTAGGCTGTGCGTCCTGGGCCAGTCACTCACCTCTCAGCAAGTCTGGCCCCACGCTGCAAAGTGGCACAGCAAGGACTTGCGTCTTTTTTCACGAAGCTTCTGTCAATGCTACAAGTGAAAAGACAGCAAAGCATTTACCATAAAGAATATCACATACAACGTAAAGAGATACTATTTAGGTGCATCCCTCAAACGAATTCATTTTAACAGTGTGAGGGTGACGGTGTACCTGTAAGGCAAGATAAGAGAACCTGTGAGGCTGCCTTCAGCACCTGCTGCCACAGACTGGGGACAAAGTTCTTTTTCCTGGCCTTGAGGACGCACAGGAAGGCAGGCCCATCGTGTGTGGCCAGAGTCTCAGCGGGGAACCCTCAGATTTCAGAGCGGCTAGGAGCTCATCCTCTCCACAAGGTGAGAGCCATTCCCTTGCTCAGGCGCATCCAAGGGGTCCTGCACCATAGTGTGGCAAGTCCTTTCCTCTCTTCCTCCCTCCTGCTTCATACTTCGGTTATTGGGATCCCCTTACTGCTATCCACATACTGCATCCCCACCCAATCATTATTCTCTCAAGTATAGCGGTCCTAACTCCTGCAGCCCCCCAGACCCAATCCGCTTTTATGGGACCAACTTCCCAGCGCCGTCCACGTCCTGTGACCCCACCCACCTGAAATTCTTTGCACCGTGGCACTGCGTCTTCCAGCAAGAATCCACCAAGATTTCTTTCTACCCCCTTTCGTATTAAGAATTTACCTCGGTCAGAAGGAAGCAGGTTCGGAAGGTTCTGGAATAGCTCTTCTCCGGGTGCTCTGCTTTCGGGTCTGGGATGGACTGCTTGCTGGAGCCTCTGCTGATGGACAAAGGAATCGGCATGAGGGCCCAGCAGCTCCAGTTCGACCCCAGGGCAGAGACGGCCAAGTCCCGGGACCTCCTGAAAGATGCTCTTCCGGCAACAGTGTTGGCGGAAACCGGCTCAAAACAGCACAGAATCTGATGCACAGAATTTGCCAATGCCTTCCCCAATAAATAAACACCTACTGTATGCACGTCCCAAATGTCCTCGTCAGAGGCATACACGAACGGCTACCACTCACAAGCTGTGTAACTTCCAGAAAGGCGCTTCATCTCGGCGTGCCTCCGTTTCCCCGTCGGCAACACGAGGGCAGGAACCGCGCGTGTCACGGGGTGCCTGCGAGGATCAGAGGGGTCAGTCTGGGCGCCAAGTCGCGGAGCGCCGACGGGCACAGCCGGCTCCCGCAGCCCTCCAGCGCCCGGGCTTGCGGTGCGCCGCCGCACGACCGCGTCCCGGGGCCCGCAAGGCCCAGCCGCCCAGGCCCGGCCCGGCGCCCGGCGCTCTGCGCGCTCCACTCACCGGCCGCCCCGGCCGCGCGCCGAGGCACACCGGGGCCGGGGCCGGGCCTGCGCTGCGACGGAACCCGAGTGCGTGGCGCTGGATGCAGCCGGAAGAATTAGCGGGAAGCCCCGGCGCCCCCCGCGGCTCGCAGAAGCGCCCTGGGAGCACCCAGCTGCGGGGGGAGGAGGCGGCGCGCGGCGGCGCGGCACTGCGCCTGCGCCCGAGAGCTGGGGCGGGCGGCGCGGGCGGCGCGCGCAGCGCGGAGCCCCTGCCGCCGTGGGCGCGGGCGAGTCGCCGATGGAGATCCGCGGTCCGCCCGGTCCGCCCACACCCGTGTGGTAGCAAACAGCGTCCCCGGGGAACTGGGTAGAACCGAGTCCCGGGCTCGCGCTCCGGGGTCGCCGCCCTGGTCTGAGGAAGAAACGCGGCGCTGCCAACCGGCATCCGGGGAAGGCGGTCCCTGACCTCACTGCGGGCACCGGCGTCTTCGCCCGGCCCCGGCGATGCTTCGCGCGCTCAACCGCAGGGGCCTGGGGGGCTCGGCCCGGGAAGCACCTTCCTTCCGCGGGCTGGTGGCCCCGGGGTCCTGGGTTCGCGCCCCGCCTGGAGCTCCCTGCTCCGCGGGAAGCCTGCTTCCCCCTCTGCCCCTCCCCCTGCTTGTGTGCTGTCTCTCTCTAATAAATAAATTAGTAACAAAACAAAACATCCCATCAAGAGCTGTAGGGATGTATAAAATCAGTATCTATTAGATTGGGGGGGGGGGGGGAGACCGCTTTTCTACACAAAATTTTAACAGGATACTGTCATCGCACCGAACTCGGTAAAGTTGTTCTGGGAGTTTAGAAGGCAGAGCCTATGGGATGGGGGACGTCAGAGTGGTTTGGCTCATAGAAGATACAATGGAAAGCACAGCAGAGGGCAACGCTGAAAAGAACTGATGAGCTAGACGACTGGAAAGCGTGTGCAAAGGCGAGGACTGGGTGTGTGACAGCTGTGTGCGCGGAGCACAAAGGAATGCAAGAGAAGCAGGAGCCAAATCATAAAGCTAGAAGGGACCTGGAGACCATCTAGTTTCATCATTTTCATATTTTTAATTGAAATTTCAAATCGTACTAAAATACACAGACCACAAGAGTTCCCATTCTATTTTAAAATGCACCGGAAAGGGGCCCCCTGGGTGGCGCAGTTGGTTGAGCAACTGCCTTTGGCTCAGGTCATGATCCCAGAGTCCCAGAATCGAGTCCCATATCGGGCTCCCAGCTCCATGGGGAGTCCGCTTCTCACTCTGACCTTCTCCCTTCTCATGTTCTCTCTCTCTTTCCTAATAAATAAATAAAATAAAATCTTTAAAAAAAAAAAATGCACCGGAAAGTTGTTAGTGTATTCGCAATGTTGTGCAAACACCACCACCATCTAATTTCAGAACATTTCCTCACCCCAAAAGAAACCTTGAGCACACTGAGCAGTCGCGCATTACCCTCCTCCCCAGTCCCTAGTAACTTCATTTCACTTCCCGTCTCTGAATTTGCCCAATCTAGGCAACACATTTAAGTCGAACCCTACATTTATCTTTTAGCGTCTATTTTTTTTTAATTAGCATGATGTTTCCAAGGCTAATCCACGGTTATGGTGTGCATCAGGTTCACCCTGTCCCAGATTCACCCATATTATAGCATCATCCATTCATCTCTTCTTCAACACTTGGGAGGTTTGCACCTTTCCACTCTTGTGAACAGTGCTGCTATGAACATTGGTTACAAGCACCTGAGTCCCTAATTTCAGTTCCTTTTAATTCCTGTTGAGATTTTGACTGGAGTTGTATTAAATATATGTACCCCTGTGGGAAGACTAAACAACATTGAGTCTTCAGTTTATGAGCATGGTGTATTTCTCAATTTATTTGTTTTCTTTACTTTTCTGAACAATCTATTTAGTTTTCACTTTAAAGATCACACATGTGTTTTGTTAAATTTAAGCCTAAATATGTTATGGCTTTTATATCATTAGAAATGGAATTATTGGGGAGCACCTCGGTGGTTTAGTCATTAAGCATCTGCCTTTGGCTCAGGTCACCATCCCAGGGTCCTGAGAGCGAGTCTGCATTGGGTTCCCTGCTCCGGGAGGATCCTGCCTCTCTCCTCCTGCTCATGTTCTCTCTCAAATAAATAATTAAAAATATTTTTTAAAAACAAGTGGACTTATTTGCATTTTATTTTCTGGTTGTTTGCTATTAGCATATGGAAAGATGATTGATTTTTTTTTAAGATTTTATTTATTTGAGAGACAGAGAAAGTGAGAGAGAGCATGAGAGGAGAGAAGGTCAGACTTCTCCGCGGAGCCGGGAGCCTGACTCAGGACTCAATCCTGGAACCCAAGGATCACGACCGGAGCCGAAGGCAGCGGCTCAAACAACTAAGCCACCCAGGCGCCCAGATGATTGATTTTTTAAAGGATATTATTTATTATTTTAGAGAGAGAGAGAGCGCGCGCATAGGTACACACACACACACACACTCAAGTAGGGGAGGGGCAGAGGGAGGGAGAGAGAATCTGGACTCTGCACTGAGCATGGAGCCTGATACAAGGCTCCATCTCGCGACCCTGAGGTCATGACCTCAGCTGAACTCAAGAGCTGCACACTTCACTAACTAAGCCATCTGGGTCCCCCAGCAATTGATTTTTTATACTGATGTTACACTCTGTCGTCTTATTATGTTTATTTGTTTCAGTGATTGTTTTGTAGGTTCCTTGAGATTTTTCCATGGAAATAATAATGCTGACTGTGAATAGCGTTAATCTTTAGGCCTTCTATTTCTTTCAATACTTTTATTATATCTTGTTATTTATTTTCTGTTTATTCCTCATATGTATTTATTACTTTTATTTCACCAGCTAGGACCTCCAGTACAATGCCGAACAGACATGATGACAGCACATGTCTTTGTCCTGTGTCCAATCTTGTAAGTAGAAACTTTAATATTTCACCATTAAATATATTAGTTGTATCAGATTATAGAATTTTGCTTCTATTCATAGTTTGCTAAAAGTTGTTTTTTAAATAAATGGGTATTGAATTTTGTCACCTTTTTTTGCATCTATTTAAAAGATCATGTAAGTTTTGTCTTTTATTTTGTTAGTATGATGAAGTACATTGATTATTCAAATGTTTCATATACCTTGCATTTCAGGCATAAACCCCACTTGAGCCTGACATATTATTTTGTTTAAATATAGATGGATTCAGGGTTGTGAGATCAAGCCTCATGTTGGGCTCTGCATTCAGGATGGAATCTGCTTGAGATTCTCTCTTTCCCTGTGCCCCTCTCCCCACTCTTTCTCTCTAAAATAAAAATAAGTAAATCTTAAAAAATAACAAAACATAAATTTTTAAATATTGATGGATTCTATCTATCTGATAATATACTTTTAACGATTGTTGCATCTATGTTCATGAAGGATTTTGATTTATAATTGTATCATAATATCTTGACAACCTGGGAACCGTTCCCTTCCTTTATATTATCTGAAAGATTTGGGGATGTATAGTATTACTTTTCCCGTTTGTGTTTAATGGAATTTACCATATGGGCCTGGAGGGCTTTTTATTGTTATTGTTCTTTTGTACAATTCCATTTAATAATACAATAAATTTATTTAAAAAGCACGGAGCTATTTATTCATATTTTCTATTTCTCCTTGTGCTAGCTTTGTTGTGTTTTTCATAGAATTTGTCCATTTCATCTAAGCTGGGTTTAGTGGCAGGAATTTGTTCATACTATACCCTTATTATCTTTTGATGCTTATGAAATCTGTAATGATAGCTTGTGTTCATTCCTCATATTGATAAGTTGTGTACTTACTCTTTTTTTCTTGATCAGTTTTTTCTAGGAAGTACCAATTTTACCAATATTTTCAAAGAAGCTTTTTCCAGTGATTTTCTCAAAACTTGTTTTTGATTTCATTTCCTTTCAGTCTTTAACAGCCATTTACTTATGTGGGGTTTAATATGTTCTTTTTCTAGGTTCTCAAGGTAGACACTTAGATAAATGATTTTAAACCTTCTTTTCTAGTATAAGTATTTAAAGGTACAAACTTCCCTCTAACAGGCCGTTCAGCTAGATCTAGGCTTTGCACTGTCCAGTTCTCACCTCCTGGATAAATTAGAAGATAATTTCTCATGGTTACACTTTTGCTGTCATGACCAACACAATGCTCCCACAATAGCTCTCAAGCATTCACAGTCTACCATATTCCTCGCTGTTCTCAAGTCTCCCGTGGCTTCCCATCTCCCTCACGAGTAAAAGTCAACATCCTGACTTTCACTTTAAAGCCCTCTTATTTCTTTTTTAAAAGACTTTTTTAATTTATTTGAGAGAAAGAAGATGTGTCAGGGGGAGGGACAGAAGGAGAAGCAGACTCCACACTGAGCAGGGTGCCTGATGTGGGGATGTGGGGCTCGATCCCAGGACCCTGGCATCATGACCTGAGCTGAAGGCAGATATTTAACCAACTGAGCCACCCAGGCACCCCAGCCAGAACATCAGAAAACACACTGAACAGAGACCCTGTGAATGTAGCTAGTGTGGAAAGCCTTCAGCCAGAGTTCACCCCTTATCACACATCAGACAACCTACACCAGAGAGAAACCCTACGAAAGTGGTGAATGTGGCAAAATCTTTACCCAGAGCACAAGCCTCACCAAAAATCAGAAGACTGCCCACTGCAGAAAGACCTTAGAGATACAGTCAGTCTGAGAAAGCCAGCCTACAATCGTTTTTTAAAAATTATTTATTTATTTATTTATTTTAGAGACAGAGAGAGAAAGGAGGGGCAGAGAGAGAAAGAGGGAGAGAGA
Source organism: Nasua narica (assembly GCA_028533885.1). Lineage (NCBI taxonomy): Eukaryota > Metazoa > Chordata > Mammalia > Carnivora > Procyonidae > Nasua > Nasua narica. Next base: position 128,466,707 of record CM052802.1, read on the forward strand.
CTCCCAAGCAGTCTCCACGCAGGGCACAGAGCCTGATGTAGCCTGATCCCAGGACCCTGACATCATGACCTGAGGCGAAACCAAGAGTCGGGCCCTCAACTGACTGCACCACCCAGGCGCCCCCAGAGTAGAATCCTGATAAGCATCGGATAACTCAAAGTACCTAGAAATTCTGTGAATGTGATGAATGTATTGACTTCAGGTAAACATCAGTCATCACCTGAGATCAAAGACTTCACTGGCAATATGAGGAAAGTTTAAGACTTGACATTTCATGAAAGGCCAGCAAGCTAATGTTGCGAGCAAGACACTACCAAATAAATTTTATAAGATACTTGAGAACAGGTATTGTGTGGTTCTGATATTTCAGCTTTTTATCAGCGTTTCTTATAGAGACTCTATGTAAATGCTTCTATCATTCATTAATGCATTTTTGGTCAGACTTTTTGTCCTCATCTTCAGAAGTTTTCTGAAACCTTAAAAGATAGGAATTCTCCTATAAAACAAATAAGTCATGGAGATGAAAAGTCCAACACAGGGAATATAGTAAAAAATATTATAATAATATTGTATGGTGACAGTAGGCAACCTCTCTTATGGTAGTGAGCATTGTGTGATGTATAGAATTACTGAATTACTATGTTGTGTCCCGGGAATTAATAAAATGTTGAATGTGAGGTATACTTTAATAATGAAAATTTTTAAAAAGGAGTGTCCCAAATGGAAATAGAACCACCCAAATAAGAATCGAGAAAATATTTTAATTGGAAGATCACCCCAAATTCTATATCCACAAGTTCTATACAGAGAAGCCAAGAGTCCAAGTATCTATCACATAAGTCCTCTCAGTGGTAACAGAGACAATTCTAGAGGACCTATGGAAGCAAAGGGGCACCTTTTAAATAACTGAGCCCTTTAATAGAGCTGTTCATTCCACCGCTAGGCTTCTCTTCACTTCCTCATCCCCAACAAATGGGAAGAGAATGATTTCCAAGATGTATTTCACAAGAATAAATTTCTACAGGATATAGACATGTACTTTTTGAAGCCAATCTTCTCTCCTTTGAATATACCAATGAAGAAGTAGAGGATCAGGAAAGACACACAGATACTGTACCTCTGGCCTATTTCTTATTACTTGGCACTTGGTTTAAAAAGCACTACGCTGGGGATCCTGGGCGGCTCAGTTGGTTGGGCATCTGCCTTCAACTTGGGTGGTGATCTTGAGGTCCTGGTGTCAAGCCCCACATCAGGTTCCTGGCTCACTAGGAAGTCTGCTTCTCCCTCTCCAGCTAACCCTCAGCCCCCCAACTTGTGCGCGTGTGTGCTCTCTCTCTCTAATAAATAAGTACAGTCTTTTTAAAAGAGTGCTATGTTGTTACGCTTCATGAGTGAACCTAATTATCCATATTAAATGAGGTCACATCACTTTAGTAGATTGGGCCTTAGGTCAGAAGGTAAGATGATAGTAAATCTGAGTTCCCTTGAGATACCCCACAGCAGAGGAGGAGGAAACCAACAATGATCTAAACATGATAAAACTGAAACTTGATTCTTCTCCCCTCCAAAGTCACTTCTGTTTAGTTTTAGTTGGCTGTTAATCAGTGTAAGTTCAAATACAACTTAAAATATACTCTAAATTATATGGCAACAGTTGTACTATAAGAACCAAACCCTGAGATCAGAAATAGTGGCTGTAGACAGAAGTTATTTGTCTAAATCTTTAGGCCAGTATTCAATAAGATTAAATGGAAAACATAGGTTTAAACTTCCATTAACTTCCATTTAATCCATCCACTGATGGGTTAATGACATGATGGTAATTTTTGTACAACTCTAACAACTGGCATCTGGGGCAGGTTGAGTACATAAAAGGCAATAAGGCTATTTTTCATTTGCAAAATCAGTCAAAGTTAGTTAACAAATGCCAAGAGATATCACTTCAAACCATGTGGTATATAAGTTTTTATTATAGAATCGATGATTCAAATATGTTTTTAATTTAAAAAATCTGATTTTGTCTATTTAATGGGAAATCATTAAAATGTCGTACACAGGGATACTGCCTGCAAGGGAGCACAGGGAACTTTCTGGGGGACAGACATGTTCTGTATCATGACAGGGGTGGTGGTTACTCAAGTGTCTACATTTGTCACATCTTCAACTGTATACTTGAAAATATTTCCAAAAAATATTTGAAAAAAATGTTATGCAAACAGACCATTAATTTCTATTATTTCTCTTTAAGTTCACATATTTTTTCTTTACAATATGTATACATTCCAGAGAAGTTTGCAAAATTAGCTCTCTATTTAGATTTGAGAATCTACAGGCTCCAGATTCAAGCTCAGACGCATCTATTTCTCTCCACACAGGTCACGCACCCATATATGTGTATATATTTCCGTGTCTTGCTGCATCATTGAAGGTCATGAACTTTAATATTTCCCAGCTTATTTTGACAATGATTTTCTAGTTTTTGATTTTTCCAGGTAGAATTGCCTGTCTTTTTCCAATATTTGCTTAATTTGAATCTTTGTGGCAATTTTTCATTGAGGAGCATTAACATTCTACATATTTAATTATGAGTTCCGTTCGACTTGCTCTTACCTGTTCCCAATTTCTTTGAGAGGCTCCTGGTGTCATTTGCCAGGCTGGGTTCTTAGCAGCATCACATCAATAATTCATTTCATCTTCGTAACAACCTATGGAAGGAAGCACCAAGGAACAATCTCTGAGATCCCCCAAAGGAGAATGCCGAATTCTGCCCATTCTTCACCAAAGGATTGTGAGAGGCTTGCTTAGATTTAAGGATAGAAGACTCAGGAAATGTAGAGAGAATCAGACAAATCCAGTGATGTTGCTTCTCAGGCTTGTCTATTTAGGAAGGAACAAGAGCCTAGGACATTGTCAGAGATGTAGACCATAGCACTTAATTCAGCACCAGGTACTGCACTTTTCTTCTCAGTACTGACTTCTTCCAACTACCAATGTGCTTCTCAGAGTGCCGCTTCACTCATTCGTCATTGGCAGAATGAACAACTAGCATCAAGGCCATACCTTACCAAGGGATGCTATCTGGCAGTTTTCATCTGAAATACGACAGTATTTGGATCTCGGAGATACTGTCATTGGTAAATATATTAAGGTCTACACAAGGTCAGGAGAATGAGTTAGAGTCTACATCTCTCTCTCTCTCTCTCTCTCTCTCTCTCTCACACACACACACACACACACACACATACACAAATACCACAGTAAGTAGGGTAGGAAGATAATTGGACTGGGATTAGACATGGACTCTAATCCCAGTTTTGCCATTTGCTAGTTGCATGGTAAACTTGAGGCAAGTGGTAGGGCCCATTACACAACAATTAAGGATGTGAGCTCCTCTAGCCAAATCATGGGTGACCTTGGGTGAGTTATTCAACCCCTCTGAGACCGTTTCCTCAAGTGTAAAATGAGGTTAATAATAATGGCTTCAATCATTTATTCAAAAATTATTTGATTATCTACAATATGCCAGTCTCTGCTGGAACTGATGTTTTGAGGTAAATGTGCTAAAACACATCTTATAAGGACCACCAGGAATAAATGTATAGTCCAACACAATTAGGTTTTTTCATTGGCTGCAACAAAGTAGACCATTACCAATAGAAATGTGGAGCATCTCACAAAGAATAAAACAGGGTTGTAGGATTTTTGAGGAAAAGTAAAATTTTAGGTAAAATTAAAGTGCTTTGATAGGCTCAGTGCAAGCCTGGTCTGGATTAATTTTTTTTTTTTTTCTAAGAGAGAGAGAATCCTAAACAGACTCCCTGACCAGCTTGGAGTTGACCCTGGGTTCCACACCGGGCACAGGGCTCCACCTGGGGCTTGAAGCTATGAACCTGAATTCATGACCTGAGCCAAAATCAAGAGTCAGATGCTTAACCAATGGAGCGACCCAGGAGCTTCAGCAGGTCTGGATTAAAAAGTAGACTCAGGGACCTACTCTGTTTTTGAAATCTCAAAGTTTCTATAAATGTGACACGTTGTGTGTGAAAATGCTGTATCTGAAGCTCTAAACTAGCTTGGAAGAGAGATTGTTTCTGTTGAAGATGGCTCCCATCTTCCCAGCAAGAGTGGGGCATTTACTTATCCTGACAATGATGTCAAACAGTTTCTGACACTCTCTGATTTTAGCAAAGAAGATTTCTCGGGTTGTTTTGTTTTGTTTTGTTTTGGTAAGTGGGAGTAGCAAGGCAAAGATATCATTGATAAGAAAGCAGTAATTATTCAAAGAGGCTCTTGGTAAAACTTTACAGCTGCAGTATAATTTCGGGAGAAAGATTTGCTCTTAACTTTGCAGCAGGCTCTATCAGTGTCATCGGAGTCTGGTCTGTGGCCCAGCCGATTTTTGCTTTTGCAAATGAGATAATACATGGAAGGTGCTGAGCAGAGTGCCTAGCACCCTGTATGTCTTTAAGTAACTGCCGGTCGCATTCCTGAAATAAAAGGGGTCTGATTTTCCTGTGGCTCTCGGATCTTTCATTAGCGGTTTAACGTATGACGAGAAAAAAAAGGTCGGAACATGCCTTTCTCCTCTGCTGACTAGAGAACCATCAGTGCTGTGACACAGAGGTACTTCGGCGCACGCGAATCGTTCGGGTATACCCCACTTACTGACGCTGCATCCCAGAGACCCAGACCAGCCAAGCCCCGAAGCCCCGAAGCCCCGCCCAGCCAGAGTCACGTGGACCCGCTCTAGCCCCGCCCCCAGGCCCGTGTCCGCGCAGCCGCAGACGTAGCCGGGAAATGTCCAGGTGGAAGGAGCGCGTACCACTGAGCCAAGAACCGCAGGACCGTAGATCCTCCGGAATCCGGATCGGGACCGGGTAGTTGGTGCCCCTAGCTCGGGGCTGGTGGGTCAGGCCTCGCAGGTCCCGAAGTGTCGCAGGGCCTTGCTCTATCGGAAGGGGCGGAGGGCAGAGGTCACCTTCTCAGGTGGCGGCTGCTGTTGTCCGCGAGCAGCGCGGGGGTCGGGGTGCGGACGCCCCTCCAGGCCCGGATCTGCCGAACGTCTCCGAGGACACGGCCTCGGAGCCCGGCGCTTGGGGCTCCCCGCAGCGTGACGGGGTCGGCCCTGGGGTCCAGAGGCCGCACGGAGGCGGGGGTGCGCAGGGAGGGCCACTAGGGGCGCGGACAGCGGGGGTGCCGCTGCGGACCCGCGGGATGGCCCGGCAGCCGCAGCAGCGCGGTGGCGGCGACGACTTTGCGGGGAGAGCGAGGTGAGACAGTGACCGGGTGGGGCGGGGGGGTGTTGTGCACAGAGATGAGAGCAATAGTGAGCAGTAACGGCGGGCGAGACAAAGTCTCATCGGCTGGGCCGGGGAAGCCGGAGGAGACGGCCGCGCTGGGGTCCTGACTGGGGGCCCGGGCAGAGCGTCGTCCCCTCGGCCGAGACCTCCGGCTGAGCGTCCCCGAAAGGGCCAGACTCACAGGGTGAACGACGGGGTCTGAAGTGAAACAGTTGTTCGCCTACGTGCAGTTCGGAGCGAGCTGCATTTCGTGTTCTCGCGTTTCTGGATTTGCAAGGAGCCTGGGCTGTGTGTGTCTGCCTCCCCTCCCGGATTCCATCCTGGGGGCCAGCCCCCCTGGAGCAGGAGGGGACGTGAGACAAGACGTGTCGCTCTCGGGGTTGGGGACAGAAGGGCTCGTTCTGACCTGGAGGCCAGTTCATGTAACCCCCGAGGTTATTCACACAGCACGAGTCTCTCAAACCACATTCTTGAGCCTTACCGGGTACCTGCAAGGCCAGCTCGGTTCTGCGGGACAAATCACAGAAGCATTTATCTGTACAGAACAGGGGTGAGGTGCAGACGGGCTGTGAGGACGCGCCGCTTTCCTTTCCTTGGAGAGCGCAGGGAGGCACGTTTGTAGGCACAGGTGGGAAGAAGGCTTCCTGGCCTGTGGGGTGGGGTTCCGCAGGCGGGAGCCTGGAGGAGAGCCCCTCCTGTGTCACTTCCCGTGACCCCTTCTCCCACGCCAGCCTTTTATCCATGGTGGCTTAATGAAAAAGGCCCGGTTTGTTTAGTTTCAAAATTATCAGACAGTAAAACTGACAGGAGAGGGGCGTACAGTCCTAACATGTAGAGAATGGCCCACCCACCACCACATCCAGGACGCAGAGCTGTTTCATTGGCTCCATAACCTGGCCTTGTGCTCTCCCTTTATCATATTCACACCTTTCTTCCACTCTTAACCTCGGGCAGCCACGGACTGGTCCCCCTCTCTCTAGTTTGTCTTTTCTGGGACATCATATAAATGGAAACTTACACGTAGAACGTTTTGGGACTGGCAACTGTCACTCAGCACCATGCCTTGGAGATTCCTTTGTCTTGTGTGACTTCCTTATTGCTCAGGAACATTGCACCAAATAGACGTTCAGCTGTTGCTGTTGTTTTAATGTGCTCACCTGTTCAAGAACAGTTGGATCATTTTTCCAGCTTGGGGTCATTATGAATTGTTCTGCTCCAAATGTTCATGTACAGGTTTTCCTGCGAACATAAATTTCATTCAGCCTGGTTTTGAAAAGCAAACTGGTTGGAACTTCAGTGCTGGTTTGAGATTTATTGATTGTGTGATGAGCTTAGACCAGTTAGTTACCTTTTTTTTTTTTTTTTTTAAGATGGTCTTTATTTATTTGTGCGGGGCAGAGGGAGGGAGAGAGAGAAGCAGGGAGCCCACTGCGTGGGACTCCATCCCAGGATCCTAGAATTAGGACCTGAGCTGAAGGCAGACCTTAACCAATTGAGCCACCCAGGTGCCCATTTTATTTTCATTTTTGAAAGGTATTTCCTCTCTATATAAAATTCTGAAGTGACACATTTTTTTTTCTTTCTGTGTTTTAAAGAGGTTGCTCCACAGTTTTCTAGATTGCTTGGTTTCTGATGTGTTGCCTGTGTTCTTCTATTTCTAATGTGTCTTTTTTCTCTCTGGCTGATTTTAAGATTTTTCTCCTTGTCACTAGTTTTGACTGATTTGATTATTATATACATTGGTTCAGTTTTCTCCATGTTTCTGTGCTTAGAATTTTTTGAGCTTCTTGGGTCTGTGGGTCTAGAGTTTTTGTCAAATTTGTATAGTTTTTAGCTACTATTTCTTCAAGTATTTTTTCTGCTTCATTCCCCCAATCTGTAGATTTCTATTGCACATATATTAGTCTGTTGAAACTTGCATCCAGCTCACTGATACTCTGTTCATTCTTTTGAAAAGATTATCTTTTCTCTCTGTTTCTTTTTGGATAGTTTTATTGTTGTCTTCAAGTTCACCAATCTTTACTTTGCACTGCCTAATTTGCCATTGACCCACCAATGC
>CM052802.1:128474165-128532477 GCA_028533885.1 Nasua narica
CCCCCCCCCCCCGCCCCAGTAATCTTTGTTTGGATGCCAGGTAGTATTAATTTTATCTTTTTGGGTGCTAGGTATTTTTGTGTTCCTAAAAATATTTATGAGCTTTTATCTGGGATGCAGTTAAGTTACTTGGAAACACTTTGATCCTTTCAGGTCTTGCTTTTAGGCTTTGTTAAGTGGGACCAAAGCAGTTCTCAGCCTGGAGCTATTTATTCCCTCATATAACATGACTATTCTGTGGATTCAGCCCAGAAAATTCAGTTTTCTAGTATGGCTGTCAGAATGGGCCCTGTTTGAGCTCTGAGCACTGTTACCTAAATAGTTCTTTTCCTGGCCTTGAGTACTTTCCTCATAAAAAAGCCCAGAGACACACTTGGTTGTCCATCGGTGTGCCTCGTCATGGTGCAGAGGCCTCATCCGCTGGCCATGTTAGAGAAGTCCCAGACACCCAGAAGTGCGCCGTTCCTGTCCCTTCTCGTCCACCATGTCCCCACTCCCTGTCCCTCCTCCGTGTGTTGCAAATCCATCCCTGCCTTCTGTCTCTGCTCACTGTCTCTCGAATCCGTATTCTCACCTTGCCTCAATTTCTGGGAGGATCCACACAAATGTTCTTTCATGTCCATTCTGGCCTTTCCATCTCCCTGCCTCCTGCTGGGGAGATCCTTTTCAAAACTCAGATGGGGCTCTGTCATCTTCTGTCGTGAAATGGCTGCTTCTTGCTGTCGGGTTGAAGACCGAATGCTTCTGTGTGTCCTGTGAGCCCCCCATAGCTGGCCTCTCTGTCCCCTGTGTCACCCCCGTCACCCCCGTTCAGCAGAGACAGCCATATGCTCTGTCCACAATGGCCTCCTTCCATTCCTCACTCTCCCCAGGTCTCCTTGCACTTCTGCTTTCCTCTGCTTTGTCGCCAAGGTGATGCCTACACATCCTTCAGAAATCAGTCCAGCATTGTTTCTTCAGATAAGCTGCCCTGAAACCCTGGCCAGGTCAGATGGCCTTATTAAAGACTCTCATAGCATCATGTGACTCTTCTTTGTGACACTTGCCACAACTGCAGTTAGGTATGTATTATTGTGACTGATTGTTGTTTATCTACTAGACACTTGGTTCTATGAGATCAGGTCCTATCCGGTTTTTTGCTCAGCACTGTATTGTCAGTATTTAGCACAGAGTTCAGTAAATACATGTTGAAAGAATAAAAGTTTATTAGTTCAGTCATTTACTCAAAACAGAGATATCCTAGGGGCGCCTGGGTGGCTCAGCGGGTTAAAGCCTCTGCCTTCGGCTCAGGTCATGATCTCAGGGTCCTGGGATCGAGCCCCGAGTCGGGCTCTCTGCTTGGTAGGGAGCCTGCTTCCCACTCTCCCTCTGCCTGCCTCTCTGCCTACTTGTGATCTCTCTCTCTCTCTCTCTGTAGAATAAATAAAATCTTTAAAACAAAAACAAAAAAACCCAAATAGCCTAAAGATGCTTGGAAGGAGAAGGATAATCAGTAGGCATTAGTCTAATTGTCAGATGTGCCTTTTCTTCATAAAAATGTCGGATGTAAATATAAATACTGGCTCAGTCCAACTCGGTCCTGTTTGTAAAGAGTGTTGCAGCCCAGGAAAAGATTTTTTTCTGTGATACAAGCTGGTAACGGCAGTCTGTGTGGACAGTAGAGACACATACAATGTAGGTCCAACTTCCTTTAACAAACACACTCCTGGCTTTCTCCCGACTCTCACACGACCCACACACAACAGTTCTGACACAAATGTGGGGGATTTTTTCCCCACACCAAGCAATTCTCTGTGATGCCAACTGAGCATTTTAAAATTCACTGCAGTTCTGAGTTAGCAAAGACGCCACAGGCTAAGCGCTCAGTCCCCACAGGACGGCCCCCACTTCTGACGCCAATCGCAAGTACTTGGTCCCCAGATTGCCCACAACCTCTGTCTGACTTGGCTACAAATCGGAGGGTCCCATGACCTCCCTCCTTGGATTCCATCACTTGCTAGAATGGCTCTCAGGACCCAGGGGAATACGTATAATGGCCAGTTTAGTGTATTATCAAGGATATGATAAAGCTTACAGATGAACCTTACAGATGAACACAGATGAAGAGACACATAGGACAAGGTTCACAAGTGTCTGACCTTTTTTTTCTTTTCAATCTTTATGCTCTTTGCTTTTCAGTTTTTGAAAGTTCTATCAATGTATCCTCTTGGAGAGTAGACTGTGTTCAGTCTACTAATGGGTTCATCAGAGGCATTCTGCACTTCTGTTACAGTTTTTTAAAAAATCTCTACCATGTTGAGCGTCCGACTCTTGATTTTGGCTCAGATCATGATCTCAGGGTCTTGAGATCAACCCCCACATCCAACTCCCTGCTCAATGCCAAGTCTGCTTGAGATTCTCCTCTCCCTCTCCCTCTGCTCCTCCCCTTGCTCTTGCTCTGTCTCTCAAATAAATAAATCTTAAAAAAAAAAAAAAACTCTAACTTCTTTTTTTGGTTCTTACATTACCCATGTGTTCATACACGCTGTCTATCCATTAGAGCACTTACTTATCCATTAGAGCACTTACCACATCAACCCTGGGATCTTTAAATTCCCAGTGTCATAAGTCCATCATCCCTGCCCTATCTACACTCTATAATTTGTGTTTGCCTCTCACTACTGTATTATAAATATACTTATAAAGGACATTACTCCTTTCCTTCCAGAAAAATCCAATGGGCTTTCCTTAAACCTCTTTTACCTTCTCAGATAAAACCGACTGAGTTCACGGTCCTTTATGAAACCATCTTTTCAGGCTCTGTGTGACAGTGTGAAGCTCTGATTCACCGAATTTTCCAGCTACTCCAAGGATGCCTTTCAGGGTTTCTGTTTGTGCCTCTTAATAATGGGTACCTGTGAAAAATTGTCTCCTCAGTGATTGTTTTGGTTTACAGGCTGAATATCCCTCTTAGCTTTTATGCCTGTAATTATTTGAAAAGTAGATACTAATAAACATTTACTGTTCTAAATATTAGGATGATGGCTTTATCTCACTTTTTTTCTTTAAATTATTTCCAGGGTTTAGTTGCAAAAAAAAACACAAAAAACTGGCTGGACTAATCTTCGAAAACTGCTGTCAGGGCACCTGGGTAGCTCAGTCAGTTGACCATTGGACTCTTGGTTTCAGTTCAGGTTGTAATCTTGTAGGTCATGGGATCGAGCCCCATGTTGGGCTCCATACTCAGCAAGGAGACTGCTTAAAGATTCTCTCCCTCTTTCTCTCTCTCTCTAAAATAAATAAATCAATCTTTAAAAAATAATTAAAAAAAAAAAACCCAACCCCACTGTCATTGTGGCATTCTTGTAAGAAACCACCAGCATCTGTCTACTCTGCAAACTTTCATCAGGCATATTCTATGTGTGAGATACTGTGGCAGGAGTTGAGGAGTTGAGGTTAAAGACTTTAGTCTCTAATCTCCGGAAGCTCAAAGGCTAGTAGAGACACTGGTGAGTGCTGTGACGGGGTAATGCAGACACAGCAATTGGAGTGGTGGTAACGAGAGGGCTCTGATGCTGGGTTTACTCCTGGTTCAGCCGCATACTAGCTCTGCACCCTTGCACAAATGTCCTAATCTCGAAGCCAGCACTGACCAGTAGAAATAAAATCCAACCCACATGTGTAATTGTAAATTTTCTAGTAGGCAGGCTTATGAAAAGTAATGAAAAAGAGGAAAAATTAATTTTAAGAATGTCTTTGATTGACTCCCATATGCCTAAAACATTTTAACGATTAATCAATATAAAACTTTATTGCTGAGATATTCCCCACCCCCTTTTTTTTTTTTTGACTCTTCAAAATCTGGTGTGTATTTTATGCTGGCAGCACACCTCAACTTGGTGTAGGCATATTTCTAGTGCTCGGCAGCCACATGGGGCTGGAGGTTACCACATGGGACTGTACAATTTTATGCCCCTCTTCCTCACTCATAAAATAAAGATAATAATAGCTTCTACCTGCTGGAGTTCCAATAAGGGATTAGTGATTAAATGTGTATAAAGAACAGTGATGGTTCTGAGCATGATAAGCGCTTATTAAGTATTAGCTGTTATTATTTATAGGAGCTGAGAATGTAGGTAAGGAGCTTAGAGTAGATGATGTTAGAACTGAATCCTGAAGAGTGAGCAGGGATTAGCTCAGCTATCAGTAGGTGGTGGAAGGGGAGTTCTAGATAAAAGATCAGCATGTGCCGGGAGACGTCAGAAATTTGATATGGTTAGGAAGCAATGCAGTGTGGTTGGATATAAGGCATGTCTGAGAGTGACAAATGGTGAGGCTGGGTTGGCAATGGATCAAAACATTAAGGACCTATGTATGAAAAGTATGAGAAGAATTTAAGTATTTGGGGGGAAAATTGCGCTATAAGTGGTATTGAGGATTGGAAAGAAGCCAAATGGGGGGCTTCCCCTGATGTCACACAGATAGTCAGTAGAAGGCTGGGATTAAAACTTGGGATTTTCTGTGTCTTTAACTGGTGTCATCTGCTCCATGTGCTTCCCAGGGCAGTAGAGATGAAGCTTGGACTCCGGAATTCCGGCTTGTGTGGAACCTGACGCAAATGACTTCAACACCCTGAACCTCTCCCGAAGTAAAGATTCTGTTTTCCACCTCCTGGGCTTGTTAGGAGGATTAACTGTGCCAATATGGTGAGTGAGCCTGGCACAAACTCACTAAGTATTAACTCCACACCCACACAAGTCATTCAAGTTTCCTTCCTCCAAGACATGGAACACTAACTCTGGAGACACACATATGCACACATGACATAATGGATAAACAGTGTAAGGCACTGTTTTAAGGACTAAAATTAGAAGTTAAAACAGTACAGTAAATACTGTGGGAAATCAGGAAAACAGAAGTTAAGAATGTCATGGAACTAGTGTAACTCAAGTGGGACTTTCAAATATGGTCAAGAGTTAAGAAATAATGGGCAAAATAAGGAAGGCAAGAGAGGCTTTGGGGGCAGGAGAAGCAATAATAAACTAGTAAATGAGGAACGAATGTTGAATGTTAAAATCATTAATTCCTTATATTTAATGCTTGCTTATTACATGCTATGATGTGGGGTTCACACTGAAAACATGTTTAAGTGAAAATCTACTTACTGAGGCACCTGGGGGGCTCGGTCAATGAAGAGGCTGATTCTTGGTTTCGGCTCAAGTCATGATCTCAAGGTCATGGATCAGGCCCCATGTCGGGCTCGTGCTCTCTCTAAATAAATAAATAAATAAAATCTTAAAAAAAAATCTACTCACCAAATAGAGTGACCCTCTCCCCAGTTCTTCTTTTCAGTTGACTCAGAAAATGGGCAGTCAGGCTTCCACATACCCCCTCCTCCCCAAGTACAAGGTCCAAGTATTTCATTCTGGACCACTCATTCTAATCAGCCCAAAATAAAATGCTGTAGGTGCCAACGTTTGGGGTCATCTATTGAAACAGCCAGGCCCCTGCTCAGTAATCCTGCAGTGAAACCCATTGTTTTTCATGTCCTTACACACAAACACTTAATTTTCAATTAGCATATTAGTAACTCACTCTTGGGTATGAACCCATAGTTACAGATAAGTTCCAGGTGTGCTGATATATAAAAAGAAGGGTCATCTCTCTTTTATCCTCTATGCTTAATGTTTCTTATCTTTTCTGTCCATGACTGAGAGTAAAAAAGAAATACATGTCATTGGAAAGTCATGAAAATTATTTTTCATTTCAAAAAAGTAAATTTCTCCCTTTTCAACCTTTTCTTTTTTTAGACCTAGTTTCTGCTCTTATTTTATTTTTTCCTAGTTTCTGCTCTTCTTACATTAAATAGAAAGCAATACGTCAGCAGCAGTTATTCAACAAAGAGGGAGTAGGTAAAAGTATTGCCTTGTGTAAACCAAAAACCAAATTTAAAAGAAAAGTTTGGGTTTCTTGAGATTTTATTTTTATGTAATCTCTATGCCCACCTTGGGCTTGAATCACAACCCCGAGATCAAGAGTTGCACATTCCACTGACTGAGCCAGCCAGATACCCCCAAAAGAAAAGGTTTTTTAAAGAGATATTCAAAGCCCTCTTAATGGGCTTTAGGATAATATTTTAAATGTTGATTAAGTTTTCTCAGGGCGCCTGGGTGGCTCAGTGGGTTAAAGCCGCTGTCTTCGGCTCAGGTCATGATCTCAGGTTCCTGGGATCGAGCCCCACATCGGGCTCTCTGCTCAGCAGGGAGCCTGGATCCCCCTCTCTCTCTGCCTGTCTCTTTGCCTACTTGTGATCTCTCTGTGTCAAATGATAAATAAAATCTTTTTTAAAAAAAGTAAGTTTTCTCACAGAAGACTCCATAAAAGCCATTTCTCTTTGATAACAGTTTTCCTTTCTTAATACCTGCTCATCTTTATGCTTTTCTCTTTTCTAATCTCTACAATTTAGCCTTTTCCCAAATCACCTTCTCACCTGACAGTGTTCGTTCCATTCTCTTTGATTACTCTGTTTTAAATCAGACCCTTTCACACCACTGGCATTTCCAGCTAACCCCTCTGTAGATTACTAGGTTACATTTATATCCCCAGTGTTGTATGTTCTCAGTATTTACAATTTCATCACCCCATTCCTCACGGAACAGCTTCTTTTCTTCCAGCCTTGCACACATAGGAGATCTGTATTTTTATGTCTTTTAGATGGCAAGTCTGGACCTAAAGCCAAGAAATCAACAATAGAGCAGCAGGACATTTTCAAAGACAGTCCATCCCAAGGAGTAAACACAGAAGAACTTAAAAAGAGAAAGTCTCTACTGGGAGATACCTGGAAGTCTAGACAACGATTTAAGAATCAGCACTTAAACCAGGAGAAGTATGTGGGACAAGATAAAGTCACCTGTATGGAAATTCCTGCCAAAGAAGGAGATACAGCATCTGGTGAATTTGGAACTGTTTTCACTATACAACCGATAGTTTCAGAGCAGAGTGATCCCATAGAAGAGTGTTTTCATGAATATGGTACACATGGAAAAGTCTTCAAACAAAACTCAGACTTAATTACACAAAGAAAGTGTGATGGAAAGAAAACTTGTGAATGTGGTAGATGTGGGAAAACCTTCAGAGACCACACTGCTCTTGTTCAACATGAAAGAACTCATACTGGAGAGTGACCCTATAAATGTCACTACATACATTTATGTAGAAAGAAATTTAACCAGAGTTCCCACCTAACAAACCATCAGAAGACTGATACAGGAGAAAGGCCCTACAAATGCAATGAATGTGGGAAGGCCTTCAGTTACTGCTCAGTCCTTATTCAACATCAGAGAATACATAGTAAGGAGAGACCGTATGAATGTACTGAATGTGGCAAGACATTCAGTCATAGCACATACCTTACTCAGCATCAAAGAATTCACACTGGTGAGAAGCCCTATAAGTGTCTGGAATGTGGAAAGTCTTTTAGCCAGAGCACCCATCTTACTCTACATCAGTGAATTCATACTGGAGAGAAGAAGCCTTGTGAATGCAATGAATGTGGTAAAACCTTCAGTCAGAGTACACATCATACCCAACATCAGAGAATTCATACAGGAGAAAATCCCTATGAATGTAATGACTGTGGAAAAACTTTCAGTGATCACTCAGCTCTTATTCGACATCATATTGTCCATGCTGAGGAGAAACCTTATGAATGTAATGATTGCGGGAAAGCTTTCAGTTACTGTTCAGACCTCATTCAACATGAGAGAACGCATACTGGAGAGAAACAGTACAAATGCGGTGAATGCAGGAATGCCTTTAGAGATCATTCAGCCTTTATTCAGTATCAGACAATTCACACTGGATAGAAGCCCTATGAGTGTAGTGAATGTGGGAAAGCCTTTGGAAATTACTCAGCTCTTATTCGGCTTCAGAGAACTCATACTGGAGAGAAGCCTTATGAATGTAAGGAATGTGGAAAAACCTTTAGCAGAAGTACATACCTTACTCAACATTAAAGAAGTCATACAGGCAATAAACCATATAAATGTAAGGAATGTGAGAAAACTTTCACCCAGAGTTCATTCCTTACATAACACATGAGGGTACATATTGGAGAGAAACCCTACAAGTGTAATGAATGTGGGTATTCAACGATCGCTCAGGACATACTCAGCACCAGAGAATTCATACTGGAGAGAAGCCATAAGACTGTAATGATTGTGGGAAAGCTTTCAGTTTCTGTTCGGCTCTTATTCAACATAAGAGAATTCATAATGGAGAGAAGCCCTATAAATGCAAGGACTGCGGAAAAGCCTTTAGTGATAGGTCAGCACTTATTCAACATCAGAGAACGCACACTGGAGAGAAGCCCTATGAATATAACATATGTGGAAAAGCCTTCAGTCAGAGCACAAACCTTACAAATCACCAAAAAACTCATTCTAGTGAAAATCCCTATACATGCAGTGAATGTGGAAAAGCCTTTAGTTACTGTTCAGGCCTTATTCAACATCAAATCATTCATACTGGAGAGAAACCTTATGAGTGCAGTAAATGTAGCAGAGCCTTCAGCCAGAGGACAGAGCTTAAAGAACATCAGAAAATGCATACTGACGAGAAACTCCACAAATGTAATGAATATGGAAAAGCCTTCAGCCAGAGCACATATCTTACAAAACACCAGAAAGTTCATAGCAGAGAGAAAGCAAATATACATACTGAGTGTAGGAAAGCCTTTAGACAAAACTCTTCTATTCAACATGAAGAATCTCACACTGGAGAGAAATCCTCTGAATGCCTTGAGGGTCTGGCTACTGTGGAGACCCTTCCCATGGAAACAGAAGGAGGATCACGAAAACTGTTAACAAGAGTGGCCACTTGGTTTAGTGGGAAGAGCCCATGTCTGGGGTTTAGAGGTCCTGGATTCGAATCTCAGCTGTGACCAACTAGGTCTATTACTTACTTTAAAGTGAGTCACTTTACCTCTTCTTGCCTTAATTTGCTCACCTGAAAAATTGGGAGGCCTGATTCATTGATCTTTAACATCCACCTTTGTTTTATTTATTACCAATGCAGGCTCTTATGGATGTGACTCTCAAATTGTGACTTATTTATTCTACAACAGGTCTGATTTACAATGTGAAGATGTAGCAGTCATTAGGAATTCAATAAAGATTCGGACTACATGCTATTTATTATCATTGTATTGGTCCTCCAAAATTAAACATACCATGAGTATGCAAGGAGATTAAGAGATAAAATAGTATAAATTATGCTACTTTTTGCAGTAGGAAGGTTGAGGTTTTGATTAAGAATATGGTGTTTGATAAATCCTCAAAAAGAATGAATCAAATTATTGGTAAAGGCTGGGTTACCTAGAATCCACCTGAATTTAATGTTACAATATAAATTGTCTCTATTAAGTTGAATTGGTCTCTGTCATGTCTTGGGTGAAAAGGAACTAGAAAACAGTTCTAAAGTCTTGAGCAGGTTACCAAGAAAAGATGAAACTGGAAAATGCATTTGTTATATCCCTACCTTAAATATGTAAAGACCACGTGAATGAGAGTAAAACTTGAGCTCCCATACATCTAGAAAAGTCTATCGGAATTCCCTCCTTATTTCCCTTCCTAAGTCCTGCCTCTCAAGCTTCATTTTATGGTTTGGCACATACATAGTGTTGGATGATGATAACAGTGGTGGTGATGATTCACCTTCTTCAGCTGCTTTCAGCACTCATGTCTTTTTTCTTTGAATTTCTGTAGCATTTATTCGCATGGACTTTCGTACTTAGTGGTTCCTTGATGTTCAATAATCACCTTAAGGGTAAGGCCCATACCTTGGAGTTTTATCACTTCACAGAAGCTGAGCAGAAGCAGAAATAGAGTAGATGCTCAATAAATCTTCACTGGCTGAGGAAGCGTGCTGTAGTAACAAGGCCATGATGAACACAGGGGCCTTATCTTTGTAAGATGACTCTTCGAACTCTCTGTTTTGTTCCACCCATGGATATATAACCACACTTCCTTTTTAAAATGTATATATTTAAAACAAATTAAAAATGTATGGTGATTATCTTAAAATCAAAAATGATACTGTACAGCAGTCCTTTTTTATTTTTTCTTCTTCATATAGCTATTTTCAAACAGGATATGGTTCCCCACAATAATTTCTTTTTTTTTTTTTTTAAAGATTTTATTTATTCATTTAACAGAGAGAGAATACAAGCAGGCAGAGGCAGAGAGAGAGGAGCAGGCTCCCTGCCGAGCAAGGAGCCTGATGCGGGACTCGATCCCACGACGTTGGGATCATGACCCTTCCGAAGGCAGCTGCCCAACCAACTGAGCCACCCAGGCGTCCCCCCACAATAATTTCTAATGTCTATACGGAATACCATTATCCTGGAATTTTTTTAACTTGACATCCTCGATCTCAGTCTTCTCCAGATGGATTTCATTTATGGATACTGGACTTTCACACATAGTTATTCTGGCATTTTCTTCCATAGCTTGCTTTGGAGATAACTAACTTATTGAATCACTCATTCACTTTGGTCTCTGCTAAAGATCAATTTCCTGTCTCTGTTTAAATAGAAGCCCCATTAGTTTTTATAAATGTAAGATCACTGCTTCCATTTTCTCTTTACCTGAGAGTTTTAACACACTGAGGTTAATTGTTATACATGGTTGATTTTATCGACCCCTTACCAGCCAGGTTTGACTCTGTATTCAAAGAGGTTGCTTCCATTAGGATTATGGGTATCTCTTACAATAGGCCGAGATCAGTGGTTATCCAGACTGTGGACATGAGCAACCCAGGCTTACCGGGACATAGGAACGGCAAGATGTCTGGAACACGGCCTCTCAATCATGGCACTGCACAATCCTTGAAGCGTGTTTCTGTCTGACATCCAGGCATCTAATCCCTTTACAAGCAGCAGAAATGAAAAAGACATATCTTGCCCAGGAGGGGTGTGATCTGGAAGTTTTGTGTATTATTTTATTCCTATCCTATTGACCATAAACGGGTCATATGATCTCATGTACTGGAGACAGAGAAGGAGCAAAGTCCTGCATAGTTTGAAAGGGGAGAATGATAATAAACAGCCAGCAGAGATCTTAGAGTGATTGTGTCCGCCATCCGTTGAACTGGTTCCATAAGCTCCTGGGCCATGAACTTGGTCTGGAAGGCCGGCTGGCAGGTTAGATGTCCCAGGAGGGTAGCTCAGTAATGGGAAGTAGAAAGCTGAGAGTGTAGGCCAGGTGCACTCTTGAAGGAGCAGACCACGGTCAGCAAGTACGAGCTTGCCCCCCATCTAAAACGGGGAATTGAGCTTATTTCTTAATTCATTACCCTCAAGTAGGCCTTTCTTTCAAGTGATGTGCTTAGATCTGAGCACAAAGCTAAGGAGGGACACCCTGAAGCAAACACACAACAAAGGAAATCTAAATCTGGTGTCAAGCCCAGTGAAGGTTCCTTACTGTCGTGTGCTCATGTGCTCTCCACTCAGATCTGTCCAAGAAACTGGAACCTTTGTTTCAGTCAAGGCAACGATACCATGGAAAAAGAACTGAGAGGTAGCCAACGACTCCCTCCACCACAGGGATAAAAAGGCCATCGCAGGTAGGAAGGAGAGGCAGAGACGCAGTCTCACCAAAACCCCAGCTCTAGGGAGCAGACAAGAAGAATCTCACAGGCCTGGAGTTTTTCCGAGGAGCGAGGGGCTTATGTCCCACCTCAGGACCCCCACCAGAGCATGGAGGCCTCCAAAACATCGGGCTTTGGAAGCTAAAGGGCCCCAGGCTGACTCACTCCTCCCAGGGTTGGCAGGATTCTAGATGAGGGAGATTCATTTGCTAATCTTAAAGGGTCGCTGAGGGGGCGGGAGCCCGCAGACTTCCCTCAGCCGTGGAGGTGAAGCAAGTGCCATCTTTGCAGGCTCCCTCTGCCTGGCTAGAGCGGCACAGCCAGACCCTGTCGCACCAAGGCCAGGTCCCCAGTGCTCTCCTTCGTCCCTGAGGCCTCGCCAGCGCCCCTCCCTCCCCCCAAAGCTTCCCGGCAGCTTCCCTACCGCGGGGGCCCAGCACATTCCGCGCAGGGCAAGCCAACTAAGTCAGCCAGAGAAATAGTATGCGATTTCACTTCTCTGTGGATTCTGAAGAAAAGCAAATGAACAAACAAAACAAAACTCAGACACAGAGAACAGATTGGCAGTTGTCAGAGGGGAGGGGGTACAGGATGGGTGAAGGGCGTCAGTGGTATGATGAGGCGGGATAACTAGATTTAGTGTCGCGATAACTTTGTATGGTACACAGATATCAAATTATTAGGCAGTGCACCTGGAACTAGTGTTATATACCAGTTTTACCTCCAAACAAACAAACAAACAAACCAACAAACAAACCAAACTTCATTTAGAACCTTATCTATTCGGACAGTGTGGTATTTGTGCAAAGACAGACAAATGGACCAAGGGAACAAAAAAGGATCACATTTTGTACTTAACAAATGGGCTAGAGAAGAGTACGGAAAGGCAGAACTTTTCAGTAATTTGTGCTGGCATAATTATATATCTATATGGAAAAAAATACACCATACATAGAAACTAATTCCAGGTACACTAATCCTCAAATGTAAAAGGCAAAAGTGTAAAGCATTTAGAAGAGAATAAAACAAATATACTGCAGACTTTCAGAGAGGAATAAGGAATAAGACACAACAGCACTAAACAGGAAAAATGGATAAATTTAATGAGATTATATTTACAGATTTTAAGAGGAAGTGAAATGAAGAACTTGCTCTCCAAAAAGCACTATGAAAGGATGAATCTAAGTCACAAAATGGGAGAAGATATTTGCAACATAAATAACTGATGCAGGACTAGCATGAGAATACAGAATATAGAAGGAGCTTCTATGACAATGACATCTATGAGAGAGGACAGGAGCCTGGCAGAAAACGTTTAGCCTGAGATGTCACCAGTGTCTCTTCTGCTTCACTCTGTTCGTTAGAAGCCAGTCACCGTGGTCCCCAGGCAAGGAGAGGGTGTTCGGACCACCTTCCGATGACAGGAGTGTCACAGAGTTTGTGGACCTACTTTGTTATTTTTTAAAGATTTATTTATTTATTTGAGAGAGCGGGAGAAAGAGCACGCGCACCTGCACGCGCAAACTGTCATTAGATGCCACGGATCTTCCACCAAAACTGCAAAATCGAAAAGACGAGAAGTACAGATTATTGGCAAGGATGTTAAGTAATAACTTTCATCACTATTCTTGAGAATCTGAACTGATACAGATACTGGGGAAAAAAAACAGCTGGACTTTAGTTGAGGATGTCCCTACCCTATTATCCTAGATCTCTCCCCAAGAGAAACGCGCGCACGAGTACGGCAGGAGATCCTGTAGGAGGATTTTCACCACAGTGTTGTCTGTGGAGCCAACAACCGGAAACGACCGGAGTGAACATGGGCACTGACCCAGATAAACAGTGTCCGATACTGTTCAGCAGCTGACAACGGGTCCGAGCTACAGAAAACAATACGGGTGAACCTCACAGATATAATTTTGTGACAGGAAGACACAAAGGAAGCATTTAAGATGATGATACTTTTGTTAGTTTCAAAACCAGACAAAATTAGGTTATATTGTTTAGGGTTATATGTGCACATGGCGTAATGCATTAAGGATGTGAAAAGTCAGGACTGAGTGTTTTCTGGGGGCATAAGGAGCCCATGGACGACAGAGGTTTACAAGGAAGGGACACAGAACACTTTTTGGGTGCCAGCAACACACCGATCACCGTCCCAAGGGACCGTTAGATGTTCACTTTCTAATTACTTGCTAAGCTGCAGATGTCGATTTTATTGACCTCTCTGTGTGTTATATTTAACAATAAAAATATAAAACAGCACAAAGAGAGACAAGGAAACTTCCTCTGTATGAAAACGTAAAGATTTCCAACCTATATTGTGGAGTATCAAAAGCAAGGCCCAGGGGCGCCTGGGTGGCTCAGTGGGTTAAAGCCTCTGCCTTTGGCTCAGGTCATGATCTCAGGGTCCTGGGATCGAGCCCCGCATCCGGCCCTCTGCTCAGCGGGGAGCCTGCTTCTCCCCCTCTCTCTGCCTGCCTCTCTGCCTACTTGTAAGCTCTCTCTCTCTCTCTCTGTCAAATAAATAAATAAAATCTTTAAAAAAAAAAAAAAAAGGCAAGGCCCAGAACAAAAGAATATATTTACATGAAAGTGGGTAAACTCCAGAAGAGGTAAGAAGTGGAGAACAGTAGAACCTGTGGAGGATGGAGGACAAAGTAGGAAGGTACGTAGGGAGGTGACAGAGGAAACGTCACTGTATGATCATTTTGAACCCTGTGAGTCCATTACTATTTCAAAACACTGAACGACCAAATGAGTAAAACCTCTCAATGCGGCATTCCGAAGCCTTGCAGGACAGGTGTCTTCCCACGCCTTGGGGCCTCATGGCTTGTACCCTCATCCTTAGATACCAGGGGCTCAGAAGTCAGGGTTTATTCCCGGGCAGCCTAAAGGGCTGGGAAGGGGCTGAACTCATGATGGCATGTCATCATCCCTCTGCAGAGGGACCAGGGGCACCAGGCGCTCGTCCCAGTGTGAGCGTTGACCCCTGCCCGGGCACCGGGGAGCGCGCTGGACCACGCACTTAGGCAGAAGACCCACCGTTGGCCTCTCGGGTTTATACACCCGACCAGGAGCCCTGTAACGGTTTGGGAAGGAACATATAAGAGAGTGATCATACAACATGTAAGAAGTGCTATTAATCAAATTGAAACAATCTCAGGAATCCTGGGTATATTCCAGGAGCCTGAAAAACCTGTCTTGAGGAGTCAGCAAAAGCTTCCAGAAGGAGGTCCTGGGTAACGTGGGAACTAAGATCCAAAGAACAGGTAGTGACTGGGCAGGAATGCGAGGGGAGCCGGCCCTGCCAAGTGGGAAAGCAGGAGAGGACAAGCGACCACAGGAATCTCCCTGTCCCTGTGCACTCCAGCCTCTCCATCACGCTCTCCGGTCGCAGGATTGGGGGAGTTGCAGAGGAGAGATTTAAAATCGGATTTGGTGGGCAGTATTTTACAGTCAATGTGTGTGCGGAGTGAAGTTCTCACGGGGCACACGGCCATGTAATTCCTGGACGATTCTGGGGCCATACAGGCTTCGGGAAGCGGGTTTGGGAGCTGCGTCCTGGGCGGATTGGGGAAGGCATGAACTTGGAGGAACTGCTGCAACCACCTGCCTCTCAAGGGCACCGGGTGCCAAGAGGCTGAGAAGAGGGAAAGGCGTGAGCGAGGAAGGACAGAGGAAAAAGATAAACGCGGGGAGAGGAATGAAACCATTTTCGCACTGGAAACACTAATCGTGACGCTGGAATTGCATGTTAGCGAAGATACACCTGCCCTGGGGTCCAGAGGTCAACACGTCGAAGCCGTCCTTGACTGTGAGCTTTACGAGCAACTCCTGCTGCACTCTACCCAAACAGTTTACCTAAGTCACTTCTAGATCTTTCATATTTAATTAAACATGGTGATAGAAAACTCCCCTCCTGAGAATCAGTCTGCCAGGGAAGTACAGCTCTAAATCCCGCATTCTCACCCTCCTCGGAAAAATCTCACCCTTCTCCTAGAAAATTAAGACATTTCTGTAAACGAAGACTCATCTGACTGTGGCACGTTGGCCTGGATTTGTGGAAACGCTGTCTTTGTGGATTCCCAGTGTGGGAACAATTGAAAATACTGGGTCAGAGACGCCTCCTTCAGTTGAGGCGGTCTCTTAGGGGATTTCACTGGGGGGGAGGCCGTAAGTGGGGGAATACAAAGTTTACATTCACAGCCATTACTGCTTCCAGGAAGGTCTTCAAATTATCTATTATTTTGCAAATACAAGTAGATGCAAATACAACCCAACCCATAAGAAGTATTCTTAACATAGATTTGGGGTTACAGGAAATAACATCAGATTTCAACGTTTTTACTAATATTGGGTATCTAGAAGTATGGTAGGAAAATCAAGAAAGACTAAATACAAAATGATGGTATTGGGATAAAAAAAAAATCTATGGGAGACACGGAATGGAAATAATGAATTCAAGGAGATAAAGGATCAATGTAAAATCTTCCACCGAAGATTAAAGAAGGGGTCTCTCTCTCTCTGTCTCTGTCTCCCTCTCTCTCTTTCTCTCAATGGATATTGCTAAGTATTAAAGTACTGAACCTTTTAGATTCCTTTGATACAAGTCACAATACCCTTCAGAAGAATTTGAACATGTGAAGAAAAACGCTACATGTCCAGTGAAAAATTATGAGAGGGAATATCAAGTTGTCAAAATTCTTTCAGGGGTTAAGAACATCAGTGAAGTGTACAACATGGGTCCACTCACGGTCACCAGACATTTCCCTTCCTTTTTAATGTCTTACTTTCTTCTTGCACCAAGAAAAAATTGGTAGATGTTACCAAATTTGGCAGATTCTTACCATTGTTCTCCATTGGTTGCTTTTCAGGTTTCTGCTCTTGTTTTTTATTATTTATTTATATTTTTATTGTTTCTTTGTTCCTCATTGTTTCCTTTTTGGTTATCTCTTGGTGTCCAGTAAGTAAGAGCTGACAGATTTTACGAAGCATTCCATAAATATTTATTGGGAGCAATCTGTTGGATTCTTTTGTTTACTTTCCCTTTCTACAAGTATACCCAAATAAGGATTATTTTCTTGAGGCCATTTATATTCCTTCTCTATCAACCTACAGAAAACATAAACAAGGGCTGGGTGAATTGGCTGTAGAGGTTAAACACCTGCTCAGTTGCCTTTCCTGAATGCAAGAATGAATCTGCCACATTATTAAGCTTGATCCTATTTATGTGTATGGATAAGACAATTTTCCCAGGGCCTGGGTAGCTCAGTTGGCAGAGCATCAGACTTTTAATCTGAGGGTCCAGGGTTCAAGTCCCTGTCCAGGCATGGTAGCCCTTGCTCTCCCTAGGCCCGAGGGTCCCCAAGTTTTGTCCTTCAAAGAAAGAAATTTGGGTTCCACTTCGACAACTTTTACCTGTCTAGAATGAAAAACACCAAAAAAAGTCAGTTACCTTCAACCTTAACCAAAGGAGCTGAGATTTGCTATTCTCTTCCAAGCAGAGGATGACTTCAGCACTTTTTAACAGAGATTTTCCCAGGAGCACTGTACAAAAGGCTTACAGTCCAAGCAGTAGAAGACAGCTATCCCTCTAGACTAGGGTGTTTTAGGAAAGGAAGTGGAAATGATATTTATTGAGTAAAGTGTTCACTGTGTCAAAACCCGGGACCTTTAGATTTTCAGTCCTCCACTCACAACTGAGCTACTTGGCAGATGGGGAGAGCTCTCCGCCAAGTCCTGGTGACGTCACATTCTAATATAAGACAAACGCAGCTTCGTTACTTGGCAGATACTGCAGTGAGGGCTTAGGTGAAATACTCATCCTCCCCAGAAACAAAGGGACACTTTGCCGTTCATTTCCGCATTTTGGCCAATTGGGAGTTGATGGTGCAGTTGACTGCTCAGTGGATTGTATTTTTCTCTAGAAACATACATTTCCCCTCCCTCTCTCCCTAGGGATTGTAATTCCCATTCCCTCTGAAGATGATATGATGGTTGATATAGAAAATTCCAAGGAACCAAAAACAAACAAAACCCTCCTAGAACAAATACGTACATTCAGCAAAGTCACAGAGTACAAGATCAAAATACAAAAATCAATTGTATTTCTGGACACTAGCCATAAACATAGGGGCACCAGAACTAAAATACAGTTCCACTTACATCACTTAAAAAAATAACTTAGAAGCAAATCTAGCGGAACATGGATGTGCTAAAAAATACAAAACCACAAAAGGCTGATGACAGGAATTGAGGACCTAAATAAATAGATATTTTGTGTCCATTGATTAAAGACTCGGATATGTCAAGTCTTCTCAAAGTTAGATACAGGTTTAACATGATTCCTATCAAAATCCATGTGAGTTATTTTTGTAGATATGAACATGACTATTCTAAAATCTATATGGAAAGGCAAATGAGTTAGAATAATTAAAACAAATTTTGAGAAAAAGAGAAATAAAGTGGAAGAAATCACTCTTATTATTTCAAGAGATTTGACAGACACAGTAATAAAGACTGTACATTATCGGTAGAAGGATAGACATACAAGCCAGTGAGATAGTACAGAGAACCTGTAAATCACCACATACATTACAGCTAAGTTATTTTTGACAAAAGAACAAGAGCAATTTAGTAGAGGAAGGAAATCTTAGTCTTTTAAAAAAAAATGGTGGTAGAGAAATTGGATATCCTTAGAACAACAACAACAAAAAAAGGCACTAATCTCAACCTAAACTCACATTCTATTAAAAAATTAACTGGAGGGGACCCTGGGTGGCTCAGTGGGTTAAAGCCTCTGCCTTCGGCTCAGGTCCTGATCTCAGGGTCCTGGAATCGAGCCCCACATCGGGCTCACTGCTCAGCGGGGAGCCTGCTTCCCCCTCTCTCTCTGCCTGCCTCTCTGCCTACTTGTGATCTCTCTCTCTCTGTCAAACAAATAAGTGAAATCTTTAAAAAAAGAAAAAAAGCCAATCTTAAAAGATCACATACTTTCTGAGATCCATATATATCAGTCTCAGAATGTGAGTACAGGGAGGGAAACAGATGGGCGGTGACCAGGAGTGAAGGGCGGCAGGGAGAGGTGGGGGGCAGTGGTCATAATAGAGAGAGCATGAGAGAGTTCCGGTGGGAACACAATGGTTTTGTATCTCGGTTGCAGTGATGGTTACACAAATCTACACATACGACAAAGTGACAGAATGACAGAGCTATACACACACAGCAATGGAAGGTGAGAACTACTCATCCTAGGAAAAATATAAGGGAATTTGATACACAAGCATCTTTGAGGTATTCACGGAAAATGGAGGGCAAGTGGCATCTACCCAAAGCCTTTGGATTTACCGGTCCTGACATCTGAACAAAAGCTTGAAGAAGGCGTGGGGGGTGGGGGTAAATCCTGTAGAGACCGGAGGTAAGAATTCTCCAAGTAGAGGGAACCTTCAGAATACGCTGGATGCAAGAATCCTTCCGCAGATGAAAGGGAAAAGAAACCACCTCACAAACGTAGGACACACATGGAAAAAACTGAATCAGAGAAGACTTCTTTAGAATGTGCAATATTCCTTCACCCACTGCATGTTTACTGTGTAATACTAAAGAAAAGCTGGTGGAATGGGAACCTTTTTCTTAACTCTTTGACTTCCGGTCCCACCGTCAGGAAAAGGTCACTGTCTTCCTTTCCACTATCTGACCCCAGAGGGACAAGGCATTTCTAATACCATTATACAGGTGACAGTGTTTTTCAATATACCTTATGACTCAGAAGTGAATGAGCGTAAAATCAATATTTTTTTAAAAAGGTCAAGACTGGTGTTTTAATAAATGAAATAGAATATAACAGGAATAGGATATATCAGAATAAACCCCATGTAGTAAAATACTGTTGGGTGGAGTTCGGTTTCTCTAGATAGGTAAATAGATTCAGCTAAATATACTCTCCGTATAGATATATATTTGTTTTCATACTGTATTGAGCTGTGATTTAAAATGTATTTGACTCCGTGTTACCATCAGAAAAGTTTGAAAGAAAACTGCTTTTTGAGAGAATACAGCATCGTTTGAAGATGGCAGCATCTCCCTGAGATGACGAAAGTCTCGGAGGGTGAAAGCCTGAAAGGAATCATCATGTCTCACTTTTCCCGGATCCAGAGTATCCCTGGGGGCTTAAGAGGAACAGGTTGCTTGCGGTTTGGTTCCTGCCTCTGGGCTCCCTCCTTCTTCATGTGAAGTCTGGGAGAACAAACCTGAATTCAAGGCCATCCTTGACCCGGTCTTGGCAGGAGGAAATCTGAAGCTCCATCCCAGTTGGACCACCTTAAGGCCCAAACGAAGGGAGAGCCTCCCTGGAAAGGAGGGAAACCTGAAATTGGCCGGAAGGTGACTAGCGGTGATTCTCCGTCTGTCTCTGCGAGGGGACGCTGGTGTCCGGGAGCTGCCCGGCTCCAGAGGCCGGCCGGAGCTGCAGGAGCCTAGGAGCCTGGGAGCCGGGGGTGAGCGCCCAGTTCTGCCCCAGGAAGGGCAGTGCGCAACCTCCCTGTTAGGGTCCGTGATCAAAGGAACGAGACTGATACAAAGCGAAGGTCAAGCAGAGCTTTATTTCGCCCCAAGCATCAAGAATCACACTGGCCGGTCAGGGTCGTCTCTATGCAGAGAGCGACCCCGCCCGGTCTTACAGGCCATCTTTTATAGGGCAAAACCGCAAACCGACTGTGAGCTTGTCCTTATTGGTCAGAAGCAATGGGGTCAGGGGGGGTTACATATGTGTTCTTTACTGGTTGGACATCTCCACTTGACCTGACTTCAGGAGCAGTGGGGTTGAGGGAGGGGGCATATGTGTCCTTTACTGGTTGGACGTCCCCACCTGGACTGACTCGACCTTGTTCTTCTGGGGGACCGCCATCAGGAGCCAGCAGCCCACAGTCCACGGGTGTCCTGGACTTAGCTTTCTAAGTAAGTTTCTCCAGGCTGACTTTGTTCCCTTAGGGCAAGGTCAGCTTGTGTTCACAACAAATGGCTGCTTAGACGAGATGGAATCACTTAGGCTAAGCGGGTCCTGACACCCCCGCCGGCTGGGTGGTGCTGTGAGCGCCCCGGTTCTGCCCGGGAAGGGCGGCGTGCACCCCATCTCTGCGCGTGGAAGGGCTTTGCGCCCTTCAGGGAACTCGAGAGGGACCCTTGGCTGGGTGCGCCGCTGCGCTCGCCATTCTGGCCCAGAGTGAAACTCTGGGGAGGCCGCTCCTTCACTGTAATTGCGGACGGGGAAATGGAGTAAAGGGAGACAGCCGCGGCCTAGCCGTGTGACTGAGCGAACTCACGGACGCGCGGCATCCTAAAGTTGACATTAGTAAAGATAAGAGATTTACAGCTGTGCAGACGGGCCCCAGCACCTAGCGTCCTCACAGAGGCAGCGACAAACGGGGGCTGGTGTTCAGGGACGTCCTAACGAGTTCTGCTCTCCGATAAAAGCCACAGGAAATGGAAGCACCTATCTTTATTAGTTTCTCATTTTTTTAAATTTCTCTCTCTGTGTCACAATGACTGCAAACGAGATCCAACTGAAATTGTGGCCACCATGTGGTCATTTGAGCAGTAAATTGGGTTTGTTCCCTTTGTTCCAGGCGCATTGTCCTTGTGGAAACCTGCGGCCTTGCAAGCAAATACGAAACTTCCTTTCTAACCCCAAAGATTGTCCTTGAGACTTTCGGAGAGGAAATAAGCGCAGTGGTCAGTATGATTCCTCGTTCATTGATGGTGTGGTTCAGGGTCGGCTCCCGCTTCTCCGATTCTGCCCTAAAAGGCTCCACTGAGATTTGCTCGGCGTGCTCTTCCTCGGCCCTCTGAGCAAAGAGCCCCTCCAGAAAAACAAATAAAATTAAGAGGAAAAAGAAAAAAAATCCCGAGCTTGGACATTCCCTTGGCCACCTGGTCGTGGGGAAGCGGCTCTCCCACACGTGGAGGAGAGGAGGGTGACTAAACCCATTAGAAGGGAAGCAGTTAGAAAAAAAGAATCATTTTCGAAGCGTGGGAATTGTGATCCTCATCATTAATAGACACAACCAAAAAACACAAGCCATAAGCAGAGTGGTGCGGTGGAAGCGTGCTGGGCCCATAACCCAGAGGCCGATGGATCGAAACCATCCTCTGCTAGGAAGGCTTTCTTTTCTTTGGGCTTGGTGTCCCTCTTTTGCTAAGTTGTACTCACTAGGCTAGACAAAAGCATAAACCAGTTCCTAGATTTTTTCATAACCTTCTCTAATTTGGATTTCTCTTTCTCAGCTTTCTTTGAAATCATGCTGTCTCCCAGAAAACAATTCTCGGTTCATGGAATTGTAAAATTCCTGCCATCCGGGGTGTCCAATAAAGGATCAGTTGGAACTATTCCTTCAGTTGAGGTGGTCTCATATATTGTCTTATATATTGTAGGGGATTTCACGGAGAAGGTGACAGACTCCATATTTTCTTCTGTGACAAACTCCATTTTTTCTTCCTTCATATTTTCTACATCTTCCAGTAAAGAGCTTTTCAAATTTATTATCTACTTGTGATGTTTTGATTGCATTGCATACTACTAGTAAATGCAAATATAACTCAAGCCAAAAGAATGAATTATAACACAAATTTGTGGTCCCATCAAACAGCAAAATCTATTTCAGTATTTATATTTATATTCGGTGCAGACTAATACAGTAGCATGATCAAAGAAGGACTTTAAACATACATTATGCTGACATAAAATCTGTAGAAACTCATTTAAGAAGCAAGAGAATCAGTATAAAATTTCGTACGGTCCTAGAAGGGCATGCTTTTCTATTTTGTCAGGGGACGTTGGCAGGTTTCAATCACTAAAGTTTTTAGACTCCATTTGGTACAATAAAGGAGCGTGATGCTACACTTAAAAAAATAAACTTTACAATATGCCAGTCATTAGTCTTTGTGCGTATCTGATGAAAAATGTTAGTAATGGTTAGAAAAGTATTCCTTTGGGTGTTCCAAACTGGTTAAAAAAATGGTTTAGAAGGTAAAACCAACCCCAAACTAGTGAAGTTCAGGGCATGAAGGGGGGGGGGTCATCTTGCCAGCTCTCCCTTCCCTAGGAATGGTTCGTTTGGTTTTGGGGGTTTGTTTACATCAATAAGTATATTTGACAAAACACAGTATTTCCAACTATTGCCCTCAACTGATTGCTTTCCACTTCTACCTCGTCATTAGTTTTGCTTTTCTTGGTCATCAAAAGGTGGCCAGTGAACATATTAGGTATTATTTATGGAAGACAATCAGTCTTTTACAAACCGTATGTAAATACATAAGGATTGTTGTGTTGATGCTATTTACAACCCTTCTATATAAACCAATACGGTTTGTTAGACTTAGTACCCGCATAATAAATAACAGCTCCCAGGGAATACCAAGTAGCACTCCGAATACGGGACTACACTTCTGTTCGCTGAATCTCGGCCCTGTGGACTTGAAACCATTTCTTCAGCTGTCTTCCCGGAGCCCAAGAATGTATTTACAGCACTAATCAACAGCAGTGATATTCGCTAAAACCATTGGTGTAGATGCATAAAAGCTACTTCCTGGGGCCTGGGTGGCTTGGTTGGTGGAGCAAGAGACATTTAATTCTAGAATCAAGGGTCCAAAGCCTCCTGCAGGGATGACAGCACTTTCTCCTTCGGTGCACAGGTTCTCTCCTTCGTTCTGGAAGGGATGGACGAGTTACCTTCTATACACCTCGATATGATTTAAACGTTACATTCTGAGACCTCTGGGGCCTCTTGGGAAATGGCGAATGTGTTCTGCGGATGGAAGAGCCGTAGATCCTTGGTGGCCAGGGCCCAGACTCTGGAGGAAGCCTCCGAGAGGACCGCCAATGAGCTTGACCTGTTGATATGGTCAGGCCCTCCCATAGCTCCCTCCGGCATTATATCAGGGGTGGTCTTTTGGGACCCAACTTACAACAGATCTGGCTCTCTGGGAAGCTGCCTGCTAAGCCAGGAGCCACCTGATGAAGAGGCCCCCTGGAGGGAGGGAGGGAGACTTCCCGCCAGCCAGCACCTCCTGGAGCCTGGGGCCCAGGATCCTCCCGCCACAGCCAAATGTTAAGATGACTAGAGCTCTGGCTCCCATCTTGTTTGCAACCTCATGAGAAACCAAGAGCTGGAACTACCCAGATAAGACACTCCTCAATTTCTGACCTCTAGCCACCATGAGATAATAAATGTTGTTTTTTCTAAACCACTGAATTTGGAGTTGTTACAGTAAGAAATGAGTAACACAAAGCTCAAATTAAGTTTGGGACTTAAGGCTCCCTGAACTACTGGGGAAATGCATGTAGGATGCCCACCAACTCAGAGGTGCGTTGTGGGGCTCTGGCTTCTCAGGACCGGGGGTGTTTTCCATTTCTTTCACCTCACAGCTTTCCTAAGGGACATGAGACTTTTTCCTGCGGTCGCTGGGAGTGGGGTTGAGTTTTCTCTGTAGGTCGTCATTAATCTGAGGATATACTGGGGCGGGGGTGGAGGGGGGTGAGTCAGACACATGATGATATAGGGTTGTTCTCCATTTTGAGCAGCTCCCAATGACGTCACTTTGCCTCAAGGTAGCAGCTGCCAAAACAGAAGTGCAATTCTGCCTCCAGGAGTAAGCGCTCCAGAGAGCTACCACGCTGAGCTGCTCTGTGTTCTCTTTTCCTTCTTTTTCTACGTGTCCCTTAGGCCTCTTTAATGTTACTTATAGTCATTTTCTAACATGAACTCTTTTTTTTCTTTTTTAAATTCATTTATGTCGTCTCTCTACCCAACATGGGGCTCGAACTCATGAACCCAAGATCAAGAGTCACAGGCTCTTCCAACTCAGCCAACCAGGTGTCCCTCTAGTGTGAACTCTTACAGAATTGATTAAGAACATACATATTGATTTATAACATTCTTAAACTTTCAAAGAGTGGATTTATAACTTTTTCAATCACACACATCATAAGAATGTAGGTCAGTAAATTTCCACACAGAAAACCCACAAGTAAGCTCCATCTAGTTCAAGAAATAAGATATTGCCAACACCTCAGAGACAACCATTGTCTACCTGTCAGTCACTTTTCCCTGAAAAGGAACCATCATCCTAACTTCTTTTTGTTTTGTTGGGTAGGCCCCATGCATGGAGTCCAATGCAGGGCCTGAACTCATGATGCTGAATTTGATTTTTACCACAGAGTGACATTTTTAAAATTTCTACTGCAGTAGAATTTTTTATTGATATAGTTTTCTGTTCTTAGAATTTATATGTACATTATATTGTGTGTATTCATCTACAATGTGCTCTTTTATTCTTGATGAGACTTTCATGGATTAACTCTAAATGGTTTAATAGTTTCCAAATTTTTATCTAGGGGTAATCAGGACCTCTCTCTATACTCATAATGATTCTAAAACCATGCTCCCTTGCAGTTAAAGTAATTTTTATCAGTATTTTTTAGATCCAAGAGAAATCTCCATTGTAAGCAAGCAGAAATGATCGTATTTGAAATGGCACAGGTAGATCTGGAAAGTCTACTATCATATTTAATCAGCACCGTGGCACAGACAACAGGGTAGCAAGATGAAAGAAAACTAGTGATGTTCTCCAGCATCAGGTTTTTCTCATATATGGAGCTCCCATGAATGGAAAGACCCAAGTTCGTCCCATAGAAGAAAACAGAGCAGCGGACTAGCAAGAGGACAGTTTGGGTGGCTTTCGTCTGGGGAAAGGACTATGGAGAGAGGCTGGCACTGTGGGTACGCATGGCTGCCTTGTGATGCCTGACAGGACAGTCGCCACATAGAAACTGGCCCAAATCACAGAGAACAAAAAGAAGAAATCTTGCATAAACATGACACTTTGAAATAACACTGCATAGGGGCGCCTGGGTGGCTCAGTGGGTTAAAGCCTCTGGTTTTGGCTCAGGTCATGATCTCAGGGTCCTGGGATCGAGCCCCACATCGGGCTCGCTGCTCAGCCTCTCTGCCTACTTGTGATCTTTCTCTCTCTCTTTCTCTCTCAAATAAATAAAAAAATAATCTTTAAAAAAAAAAAAGAAAAGAAATAACACTGCATAACGGTATGTGAACTGCCTTGTTTTACAGAACATCACAGAGAATACACAAGTCCAAGGTCAGTGGAACTGCAGGCAGCAGCAGAACTTATAATCACCCAAGTGTTGATTAGCACATTGCTTTTCCAGGAATAAATCAACAAGGGCAGAATGTGCATGAAGGTTCTGGGCTTGAACCATGTGCACTTGGAGTAAGCGGGACTGATAATAATGGCTTGAGAGGAACTTTGTAGCGAAGAAGTGCAAATACAAGCCCCCTGTGTCACTCTGAAAAGGTACAACACTGCTTTACAACCAACGTCCTCCAAAATATTTCTAATTCCAAAGGACGTCATCATATACGGAACCCCCTGAAAAGAGCTGAGATAACATTAGCCAAAGTTAGGTGACAGAGAATCACAGCTAAGGACTTTTTCCGAGGAGGCTGAATGACTAAGATATACATATACATAATGAGTGGCAGTTAGTTGTCCATGAACCCAACGTCAGTTTGAAAGATAACTAAAATCCCCAAATCGTGTCAGTTGAAAACAAAACATTCATGGTTTTTTTCTGGAACTTCAAACTGAAGCCGTGTAACTTATTAAAGAGTCCTATCAAGTACATTTTAAATATGAAACTTAGCCACTGAGGCCTTAGAACGAAGTTCAAATGAACTGTCCAAGGAATTCATAGCCTATCTGACATTTCCAGAGGCCGGACATCGTGTACTGTTCAATCTGGAGAAGAGTTTAGGCTTACGAGCAGTTGATCTCCATGTGTCTACTTTACCATTGTTCTAGGCCGTTTTCCAGGAAAATTTTGCATGTAATAAAAAGCAAATTTTCTTCCAATTCTAATATTGGTTTTTTAATTGTAAACTTCTAGTTTTTAAATACTTTGTCCTTTTTTGGGACAGCAATCCTTGGAATTTACAACAGCAGTACCTGGATAGAATCCCACTTCTCAGAAGGATAATTGCCACACACTGTTCTTTGACGAATCATAAAACATATTTAGATCACACAGTTAGTAACTACTGGGTAGTTTCTGCTGTTAAAATGCTGAATTTGCATGTTATGGAAAACTTCCTTTGCTTAGGGAACATATTTAGTATGTGTACAGATATAGTGAGGGTTCCACGGAGGTCAATAAAGTAATCAGATGCCTTAAGGAGGTATTAAACAAATGTGTTCAAAATAAGATGAAATCAGAGGGAGACAAACCACAAGGGACTCTTAACTACAGGAAGCGAACAGGGTTGCTGGAGGGGAAAGAGGTGGGGGTTGGGGTAACGGGGGATGGGCATGAAGAAAGGCACCTGATGTGATGAGCACTGGGTGTTGTATACAACTGATGCATCACGGGCCTCGAGCTCTGAAACTAATAACACGCTATGTGTTAATCAAACTGAAGTGAAATAAAATTAAGTTAAATTAAACAAACTTGCTTTCCAGTTAGGCCACAGGGACGACAAAGTCTCTACCATTTAATTAACAAACAGCCCTTCTCCAGACACTGAACTACCATCTAGCAATTCTGTAACTATCTCTTTTTTCCTTTAATATTATTTATTTATTTGTTTAACCGAGAGAGAGAGAGAGAGAAAGAGAGAGAGAGAGAGAGAGAGGAAGAGAGGGAACACAAGCAGGGGGAGTGGGAGAGGGAGAACTAGGCTTCTGACAGAGCAGGGAGCCTGATGCTGGGCTCGATCCCCGGACCCTGGGATCAGGGCCTGAGCCCAAGGCAGACGCTTAAGGACTGAGCCACCCAGGCGCCCTGTAGCTTTTTTTTTTACAACAATGTATATGTAGAAATCTTAACTCAAAAAATTATGTCCATTTTGGGTTTTCCTTTTTCATTCTCTCCTTTAAAATCTATTCCTGCCTCTTCCATAAAATTCCTTTACTCTAACAGTAAGAGTTTTCCCAAATACCTATTGACCAGCACTTGGCTGAGACGTTGTCCGATACTTCTTTTGCTCTCCCCGATAGCCATGTGAAGTACCCGGCTCCCGTGGGTTCTGCCCTCACTCCATACTCTTTCCTAGCGATCCCATGTACTCCAGTGATTTCAACTTCAACCGAAATATCCTCTATGCCCAGGGGTGCCTGGCAGGCCTAGTTGGTGGAGTGTGTAACTCTTGACCTTGGGGTTGTGGGTTCAGGCACCGCCATGGATGTAAAGATTACTCAAAACTAATATCTTAAGAAAAAGTTTCCTCAACATCCAAAGCAAGAGAAATTACATGTGGAGAGCCTTAAGAGTTTGGACAATCCCATCACATTTAGGAACTTGTAGTGATTCATTATTATCTGAGTGATGGCTTCTACCCAACACCTCCCTCCTGAATTCTAGGACCCCTGACCACATACACACGCTCTCAAACCTTTCCCAAACTCTACTCATGAGTTCATACTCCAGATTTGTTTCTCCTCTCTCAGGCAGCAGTATTGAATTTAGAGCTGAAAGTAGTATCATTTTAATATTTTCTATAACTCCCACTTCCCCAATCAGAGAAATGTAGTGCTTCTATTCCCCACATATAAGCACTATATCTCTCCCTCCTTAGCTCCTTCTTCCACATTTATTTTCTTAAGATTTTATTTATTTATTTGAGACAAGAGAGAGAGAGCACGAGTGGAAGGGAGAAGCAAACTCCCCCACTGAGCTGGGAGCTCGACGTGGACTCAACATGAAGATCGATCCCGGGACCCTGAGGTCACGACCTGAGCCAAAGGCAGACCCTGAACTGGTTGAGGAGGACAGCTCTGTACGCGAGTGGTTTTAAAAAGCATAAAGAAAATATGTAAAATATTTGGAAAGTTTGCAAAACACTTAAATGAGAAAAAAATTGGGTACAGAATAAAGATGAATAGAATAGAAGGCAGAGGGAAACAAGAGAAGTTATAACAGAAGGCGGGAGGTGACCCAGCAAAGGAGACTGGGAATCAGATCTTTTAAGGAAGTCACTTAATGTATCAAGTACAGAGAAGAAAGAGCAGAAAAATAAAAATATTAGAGAGATGTAATGAATGGAATTAAGTAAAGGTTGAACAAAATGATTAATGCCAAAATAGACTGAAAATGTGAGAGGATGGGGCGCCCAGCTGGCTCGGCCGGGGGAGCCTATAATTCTTGATCTCAGGGTTGTGAGTTCAAGGCCCACATTGGGTGTTGAGATGGCTTAAAATAAATACAAAATAACAAAACATAGACTATTATTTTTTTAAATAAATAAATAAAATAAAAATAAAATACAATGTGAGAGGAATTGTGAAAATAAATAATGTGAAAGTGGAAAATGAAACTTGAGTAGATTCAAACGCAGCAAGTGCATTATAAGGATAAAGGAAGATTACTGGAGTATTTAATAAATACTTGGTTGAGCACTTATTCTGTAGAAAGCAATATCCTAATGCTTTACAGATATTTACCTAATTCTCACAAAATCCATGAGATACGTACAATAATTCTTCCTAATTTACAGACAAGGACCAGGAGAGATTGAGTCACCGGCCCAGAGCCTCCGCGCTAAGACTTTGCAGGAACTGAATTGACCCTGGGCAGTCAGCCTCTCACATCCATCCATCCCGCCAGCTGCTGCTTGGGGAAGGAAGAGGCAGAAGAGAAAAAGAGAAATAAAGGAAGGGAGAAAAACATAAAGCGAAAATTAAAAAAAAAAGGGTCAGTGTTTGGTACCCCAAATTAATAAGAGGTAACACTGAGAAGCAGGAGAAAAATGTGAGGGTAAAGTACATTAATTTGGGAAAGGAATGAATTGATGAGGGTTGTGCTGGCTAATAAATGCACAGGGCCTGACGCAAGATGGAAACACAGGGCTCTCGTGAAAAAGCGTTAGGAATTTCAAGATGATGACAAAAGGCAATAAGCCAAACACACGGCAGAGGGGAAGCTGGCCCTAAATAAGAATAAGAAAAGCTTTCAGCAGCATTAAGCCCCCTCCATGCGCAGAGCAGAAGGCTCTGAAGGACACTCACCAAAGGAGGCCCCGCTGCAGTCAGTGCAGACAGAGGGAAGTCCGCCGGGTGCTCGGCGCACGCACAGAGGCACCTGGGCCTCGTTTGGACTTGTCATCCTCGGTGCACGTGTCTCTGCAGAGTGGATTCGCCCCATGCGTCCAGAGGAGCCACAAACTACCTTCCAGACGCCACGTTCTCCTGGCTGATAGAATAGAATCATTAGTGAAAATCGCAAGGTTCGCACCTGGGCACACATGCTTTTTTCCAACACAAATGAGGCAAATCGTACTGCATTCCCCAGAGCCGCGGAACTCTGACTCCAAGAGATGAGTCAGCCTTGAACTTCACTCTGCCTGACAGAAAGTACAGCTTTGCTCTTCCGCGGGCCTTCCTGAAGCTTCCCAGGGAATTTTTCCCCTTTGAACGCTGCTGCGACAGCAAAACCTTTCCGGTGGGTTTATATTTCTGAAGTTGTCTTAAAAAGCAAGCTGAAATGCTCTCAATTTTTCTTCTACGAGCTGACCCCCGAATTTTAATAGCTTCCCTAGTACTTGTGTTAGTTGATATGTACAAGATGACTTACTTAAGATTGAAAAATTTTTGCTGTATTTTATTTGCCTTCAACAACATACAATTTAATACGATGCAGTATATGTCACCGTGAAAATGTGAATGCTTACCACCACACACACTTCAACAATGCACTGTATAGAAGTAAAACGGCTACACGGATTTGCACAATATGGTGTACAAAACCAAACACTGCCAGTGTTTAAAGCTTTAAAGCCTCAGATATCTGCAAACCATCCCCAGCTCCTTCTTGGGCCGCGGGCTGCGCTGTGGGGACCTGGGGGAGGCTGGGAGCCTGGGAGCAGGGAGAAGGGACATCCTCCATCCTGCTGGTCCTCTGTCCCCATCAGCCGCACCCCAGGAGCACACACTCCAACACGAGTAGGTTCCAGTAGCAACTGCTTCTTCCGGTGTCTGGGCTTGTTTCCCACACCCCCAAACCAGCCTCATCATAGACCCTCGGGCCCGCGGCACAGCCGGCCAGCCACCCTCCGGAGGGACTGGGTCCCCGTCTCCAATCTTTTATCTTCTCCAGTTGCTAGATGCTTCTCACAGGCCTGTGTTCTCTTAGCTCCAGGCGTGGCCGCGCTCTCATGCAGTTGCTGAGTTCCTTTCTGGTCCTTCTAACACCGTGGCTTCCTACAAGTTCTAGCCCTAGAGAGAAGTAGGGCTACATCCCCGTTCCTCACCCCCACTGCCTTGCCACCCAATAGTAGTGCATGTGGTGACAGCAACCCTGATTGGTTCCTTAAAACTGCTGGGAGCTTCCTCCAACCCAACCTGAGTTCACAGTTCACCCCAAGGCCTTGGGCCTAGATCCTGAAGAAGGCTAAGTTATGCGGAAGGGCAGATGGGTAAATTAAGCCACACTAAACTGCTTGTCAATTTTGTGAACTAAAACTGTTAAAAATTGCCATAATTTCCTGCATACCTGATAACGTGCTGAATGTGTGCATTACTTGCTTAAATAACAAAATAATTACATACCTGGGATTTATATATTATGGCATTGTTTTGCAAATTGCAAAGCAATTTGAAAGAGGAGTGAGGCATGGAAGTCCAAGCTCCAAGACACTGAAAATTTATTTTAATTTTTTAAATTACAGACTTTATCTTTTTCTAAAAGATTTTATTTATTTATTTATTTTTTATTTGAGAAAGAGAGATCACAAGTAAGCAGAGAGGCAGGCAGAGAGAGAGAGGGGAAAGCAAGCTCCCCGCTGAGCAGAGAGCCGGATGCGGGGCTCCATCCAAGGACCCTGAGTTCATGACCCTCTGAGCCACCCAGGCACCCCAGACTTTATCTCTTAAGAACAGTTTCAGTGGGTGCCTGGGTGGCTCAGTGAGTTAAAGCCTCTGCCTTCAGCTCAGGTCATGATCCCAGGCTCAGGGCTCTCTGCTCAGCAGGGAGCCTGCTTCCCCCTCTCTCTCTGCCTGCCTTTCTGCCTACTTGAGATCTCTCTGTTAAGTAAATAAATAAAATCTTAAAAAAAAAAAAAAAAACAGTTTCAGATTTACAGAAAAACTTAACAGAAAGTACAGAAAGTTTCCCTATATTCTCTCCTTTCCCCACTTCTACTCCTAGTTTCCCCCCTTAGCAACATCTCGCATTGTTGTGGGACATTCGTTACAACTGATGAATCAACATCGATATATCATTATTAACTAAAGTCCACAGTTTACATCAGGGTTCACTCTTTTGCTGTACACTCTATATGTTTTGGCAAATACATAATGAATCTCCCGTTATAGCCTCATATAGGATAAAACCGCTGTGCTCCACTTCCCTAAACTCTGATCCTCTACGCTCAATAGTTTTGTGTTTTCCAGAATGTCATAGAGCTGGAATCACACAGTAGGAAGCCTTCTCAGACTGGTTTTGTTTAGGAAGCAATCAATACAGATTTGAGGTTCCTCCCTGTCTTTTCATGATTTGATAGCTCATTTCTGTTTAGTGCTGAATAATATTCCACTGTACGAATCTGCCATGGTTTATCATATTCCTCTATCGAAATGTTTCCTGGTTGCTTCCAATTCCTGGCAGTTATAGATAAAGCTTCCCTAAACATTCATGTGCAGCTTTCTGTGTGAACAAAACTTTCCAGCTCATTTAGGTAAATACCTAGAAGTACAACTGCCAGAGAGCGTGGTAAGACCATGTTTTATTTTGTAAGAAACTGACAAACTGTCTTCCAGAGTGGCCACACCATTTTGCATTCCCACCAGCAATGAGTGAGAGTTCCTGTTGCTTCACATCCTCACCAACATTTGGCAGCACCAGTGTCCTGGATTTTAGCCACTCTGACATGGGTGTCGTATATCTCACTGATGCTTGAATTAGTGATTCTCTCCTGACGCATGAAGTTGGGCATCGTTTCACCTGCATATTTGCCACCCGTGTACCTTCCACGGTGACTTACCTACTCAGATCCTTGGCCCATTTCTAAACTAGGTTTCTAAAAACTCATTGTGAATTTTAACAGCTTTGTGTGTATTTTGGATACCAGTCCTCTATTAGTTAGGTTTTGCAAATATTTTCTCAGTCTCTGGCTTGTCTTTTCCTTCTCTTAACAGTGTCTTTGGCAGAGTGGAAGTTTTTAATTTTAATGAAATCCAATTGATCAGTTTTTTCTTTCAACACCAAGATTTTTGATGCTTTCTGTCTTCTGACCTGGTGGGGACCTCTAACTCAGTGTCACTATTATCAAGCCATCATGCATAAAGGATGCTCATTGTATCTTCTGTCCTCCCCTCCCATTCTCCCTGCACCCCAGCCAGGCGGTTGCCAAGGATCAAAGTCCGCATCCCTAGCTAGGCCTCCCTGCCTGGGATCCCGAATTCTTTCAACAGCCTCCTTCTCATCTCCTGGTTCCAGACACTGGTTTCGAATACATCTTCTTTGCAACTTTTTTTTTTAAGATTTTATTTTTTATTTATTTGACAGAGATCACAAGTAGGCAGAGAGGCAGGCAGAGAGAGAGGGGGGGAATGCGGGGCTCGATCCCAGGACCCTGAGATCATGACCTGAGCTGAAGGCAGAGGCTTTAACCTACTGAGCCACCCAGGCACCCCGCAACTAACTTTTTTTTCCTTTTTAATTTTTCTTTCTAAAAATGGAAATAGTTTCATTTTTTTAATGAGACAGAATCTTGTAGAAAATATGAAACAGTGCAGGAAAACCAAAAAGAATTCCTTGCAAACCAACTCCAGTACCACACCAGAGATAACTGCAGGTTTATAGTTTGGTCAATATCCTCCCTTCTTCTCTGACCACATCTCTATCTAAAAATCTAGAGCTACGGTCTCACACAAATAAAGCCTAGAATTTAAAATTATATGAGGTTAAGAGGAAACCTTATGTATCATGGACAGTGACAAACAATATCTAAAGGTCTGCCTTTGTTATTCTATCTTACAGTTGTACTATAATTTATTTAACTAGGTCCCATTTTGCGACATTCTGGTTATTCCCACGTTTACTTTCTCTTAAAGAATCCTCCCATGAACCCTCTCCTGCCCTATGCCCAGGATCTGCCCCTGTCCTCTGCCCTCCCCAGGCCCATCCCCTGCTCAGCCTGCCCCTACACACTAATCCAGGGCCCAGTCTCAAGGTCTACTCGGTCCTGCCCCTACCCTGGGCTCAGCCCTCCCAAACTGGCCTCCTGCTGCTGGATCCTACCCACCCTTCCCTCTCTCTCTCCTGGGAAGTGAGCAGGCAACTTCCTGGGTTAACTTTAATGGCTGCTCGGTTGCAAGCCGGGGTCGGGGAGCCCTGGGGCTGACCCTGTGGTCACTTCATCTGTGAAAAAGCACCTCTGGCATCTGGCTAGGGATACTTTGGAGTCTGGAGAGGCCGACAGCTCAGAAACCCTCCAGGAAGCCCCTCTGAAAGTCACGATCCGGAACGACCCAGGCCTCTGGGCGCCCAGCAGAGGGGGCGAGAGAAGCCTCGGGCCTTGACTCCTGGGTAGCACAAGACTTCTATCCTTTCCTTTGTCTGGAAATCGCTGCCTCTCGGGTCTCCTTTTCAGAACCCTGTACTTTTAACTGAATGGAGCAGGGAAGACGTTTCTTTCCCGAGGGCACTGAAGTCGCGGGCAGGGGAAACTCCGGGAGTAGATTCATCCACAGAAAGTCACAAAAGACTTGAGAAGGGAAACTACTGCGCACCCGGGAAGAGTGTTCCCTCCAACCTTTCACTGGTGTCTCCGTCCCGACCCGCTCCTACCAAAGACCGAAGGCAGCGCCCTAACCTCGCGGCGCCCACGGCGGGCTGCGCCCGGAGCCACTCCCGCGCTCGGTCCCTCCCCACGGCTCTCCCGTCGTCCCGCCGACAACTGAGGGGCGACCGGGATTCGGCCCCGGGGAGAAGACCCGGGACGGGTCTGGGATGCGACTGGCGCTCGTCCTCCCGGCCGAAGATTGGCCCTGGCGGCGAAACGGTAAGGGTAGCGCGAAAGGAGATGCGTGGGAAACGCCCGCCGAATCCCCAAATTCAGCATCTGGGGCTGCTGGCTGCTGGGGCGTCCGGGTCGGCTCCCCCTCCCTGCGCGCTCCGAGGGCCGCCCCCACGCACCCTGCGGGGCCGGGACCGCGCGCCTGAGCCGGACTCCGGGGCTGCAGCCAGAGCCCGGGGACCCGGCGCCCACTCGCCTGCAGCTCCCGGACGGCGCCGCGGGCGCGGAGCCGGGTCTCACGGCCCCGGGATCTCACGGCCCCGGACGGCGCCGCGGGCGGGAAGCCGGGTCTCACGGCCCCGGGTCTCACGGCCCCGGGGGTCTCCTCACGGCCCTGGGGTCTCCTCACGGCCCCGGACGGCGCCGCGGGCGCGGAGCCGGGTCTCACGGCCCCGGACGGCGCCGCGGGCGCGGAGCCGGGTCTCACGGCCCCGGGTCTCACGGCCCCGGGTCTCACGGCCCCGGGTCTCACGGCCCCGGGTCTCACGGCCCCGGACAGCGCCGCGGGCGGGAAGCCGGGTCTCACGGCCCCGGGATCTCACGGCCCCGGGGTCTCCTCACGGCCCCGGGGTCTTCTCACGGCTCCGGACGGCGCTGCGGGCGCGGAGCAGGGCAGCGCGCTGCTCCCCGGCCCCTCCCCGCCGCGCGCCGCAGCCGGAGCCGAGAGCGCACAGGCCCGAGCGCCCCGCGGAAGCCTCAGAACCGCACCGCAAGCTACTGGGGCCGCCGGGGCCGCCCTCCCCTGTTCCCACGGGGCGCCCAGCTGGGGGTGCCGGGCCTGGGGGCTGCCGAGCGCCCCGAGACCCTCGCACTTACCTCGCGCCAGGATCCAACCGTCAGCGGAACACGGCGCACTCCGACTCCGGCCGAGTCAGTCAGAAACCTGGGGAACCGACCCGCATCAGCGCTCCGCATGGGCAGTTACCTGGGCAGGCCGGGGTCCCAGCCGCCGTCCCCCGCGCAGGCGCGCACGGACTCGACTGAGAGGCCGCCGACCCGCCGGCCGGCCCTGCCCCTTCATCAAGTGCACCGGCTTCCGCCCGCCCACCGCGCCCACCCTGCCCTGCGGCACCGACCTGCGAGGAGGCCGCCAAACGGGGATCCAGCCAGTCCCACCGCGTGGGCGGCCCATGAGGCTTGGAGGCGCTTTCCCATGGAGAGGTCCCAGAATTCCATTGTGGGGCCTCTTCCCTCAGACTGGTGGGACAGTTACCTCCAGCGGACTATCTGGTCTCTTCGGCACCCCAGGGCAATAGGGAGCCCGGTGACCATCAAGATAGCCCCTCCTGGGCGGAGAGCGCTCCCCTCCACTTCTCCCGCAGACATCAACTCTGCAGGGTCTTCACCCTCTGAGAAGCCCCCAGACCCGTGCGCGAAGGAGACGGTGCTGAGGGCCCTCAGAGAGTGCAAGAAAGGGAGAGTGAGGTTTGAAGAACCACTGTTTCCCGAGGGCTCGCGCAGTGAGAGGAGGAGTCCAGACACCCGACCATCCGCGTTTAAGCCCCTGGTGAAAGACGGGGTTCTCACGGCTTTTGTGCCCAGGCCTGGGCCTCTGAAGAGAAGCCTCCAGCCCTGGAGCGCCGATCACATCTTCACTAAGAGGCCCAGTTGCCCC
Organism: Nasua narica; assembly: GCA_028533885.1. Lineage (NCBI taxonomy): Eukaryota > Metazoa > Chordata > Mammalia > Carnivora > Procyonidae > Nasua > Nasua narica. The sequence continues at coordinate 128,510,490 of CM052802.1, forward strand.
TCCGTGAGCTCCTTGGCCAGCACACACACAGGTGGCCTGCTGGGCTCCGGAAGAAATGCGATCACGAGTTCTTACAGCTCTTCCAGAACTTTCTCTGAGCCCTGGAAGAGAAGCGTTCCCAGGGCATCCCTGCAGACCCCAGAATGGCCAGTAAAAAAGAAAGAAAAGGGTCGCCAGTCTCACTCTCCAGTCTCACCGGAATCAGACGGGTCCCCAGAAGCATCTGGCAGCTCTGGGCTGCTCTCTAGTCCTGGGGACCTGCTGTCACTGACCCCACCTCCCCAGCGTGGGGAGGCAGACCCTGAAGAGGACCTGGCCTTAGGGGAGAAAGGCGGACTGCAGGGGAGCAATAAAGCCGGAGAGGAGACAACTGAGGTGACCGCAGACCCCGTCTCTGAGACGCGCTGTGCTCTTCAGGCCTCCCCGCGTCCCGCCCGGCCCGCCGCAGGCCCGACTCCAGCCCGGGGCTCGAGTCCACCGTCGGAGAGCCCACCGGAAACGCAGGAGTCGCCCCGGGCCCTCCCACCAGCCGCGGGAGAGGCAGCGGGAGCGGCCCGTGCGGCTGTGAAGGAGCCTAGCCCCGGGTCCGCCCAGGGCTGCGCGCAGTCAGAGCCCCTCCCGGGCACCGCTTCAGACTCAGGGCCCGCGGCAGCTCTCCCCCTTCCGACCCCTGCTTCCCCCACACCACTGGCCACTGCCGCCACGTGGCCCCCTCCGGCCTCTCGGGCGGAGGGGACTCTCGTCAGCCCTGTGGTGCTCCCCGGGCCCTGTCCTCTGTCCGGAATGAGCAGCGCCGCGCCCCATCTTCCTGCCTCTGCACCTCCTGCTGCATGTTCTGCGGCCCCCGCGTCAAGCCCCGTGTCGGGGCTCCCACCCAAGAGCGAGATCGGAGGCTCCTTATATTCCAGAACTTCAGTCACCGCTGCAACATCTCCAAGCATCCTGACTCCCACCTCCAAGCCTATGTTGGGCAGCACCGGACCCCTGAAAGCCCTGCCCACGATAGCTCCTTTCTCTTGTGAGCAGACCTCTCCTCTCGCTACTCCGGCTTCCACCGGCCTCCTCCATGGCCCGGTCAAGGCTCCCTCTGGCGTCGTGGCCACCACCCCAGCAGCCAGCACCCCCAGAGACCCTTCTTTCATGCCATCGCTGGATTGGGGCATCATGAATGTTACCGGTACCCCGGGCAACACCTACTGCACCCCTTCGACCGGCCACTCCTTCCTTCTCGGGGCTGCCTGTGCTCTCAGGGGCAGCCTGGCTCCAGCCGCAAGCTTCATCTTCCCAGCACCCCCACGTGCCACCATCCCCACCGTACACACGGTCACCATCTTTAGCCAGGTTCTTTCCAGCGCTGTGCAGATCTCCCCTAGCAAAAGCACTGCCAAGTTTCAGGGTGCAGGCTGTCCTCTGTCAGCCTCAGCCCTGGTAGCCTCGCCCCAGCCCTCATTGCTGTCCAGCATCTCTGGTCCCATCTCGGCATTCGGGGCTCCCTCAGGGGCCAGCTCTGGGCCACCCTTCCTGCTTTCCCCCGGAACCACTCTCCAGCCGGCATTGGGGGCCACAGGTGGGCAGAAGCAAGGGCCGCCCCCACCAACCCTTGGCCCAAGCCTCAGTAGCCCTTTCATTTTTGGAAACTCAGCCCTGGCCTCCCCCACCCCAACCCCCGCTGCGGCTCAGCCGGCCTTCAGCAACACCGCGCAGTCGCAGTCGCCCTTTGGGGGTTTGACAGCCTTGGCCTCCACCTGTCACCTCCCTGCCGGCATCTTGCCGAATTTTGGCAGCACCGCGGCAGGGGTTCCCTTTGGTCAAGCAAGTAGGACTGGTTTGGGGATTGTGGCCCAGAGCCACCGGAGTGGGGCTTGTGGCTCGGCGTTTGGCAGCACTGCCCCGCCCCCTTTTGCCTTTGGGGGATTAGTGACCCCTATGGACTGTGGGGACTCTGGGGTCAGTGGGGCTGGCCCGGACATGAGCTCCAGCCCTGGGGCGTTTGGCATTGGAGCAGTGCCCAGCGGGACCCCTGGGGCCGGCTGGCCCTTTGGAAAGGTGAGCCCAGGCCTGACCAACCAGAGCACAGCTTTCGTCTTGGGGAGGGCCAGCATTTCTGCAGGAAAATCGATGTTTGGGGGCCCCTGTGTGGCCCCCTTTGCACAGAGCACCCCTGTCCCCGGGCCAGTAACGACAAGCGGCAGCCTCAGCTTTGGGGTGCCCTCTCCACCCGCCCAGGGTTGTGCCGGGAGAGGACTTTTCAAATCCCCAGCCTCTTCCTTTTCCATTGGTGCAAAATCAAAAACCCCAAAGAACCGGGAGCAAGGGCATTTCCGAAGGCATCATGCCCACAAGAAATAGGCTGTGTCCTCTGCCCCCTGCTCTGGACCTCAGGGTTGTGAAGAACCTCGGGGTCTTCCAATTCTCTCCAGCCAACACCCCCCAGATCTCGGGCCAGAGCTTTACATAGTCACCCTGCGGGTCCCAATCCATGATCTAGAAGAAGTGAAGGTATCTAGCGGTAACCTCAGAACGAAACTGGGTGGGATTGAACCTTTGGGACTGTCCCTTGTCGCCTGCTGCTCTCTGTGTCAGGTGTGAGAACAGTCAGGATGCCGCCCCGACTTTTCTCTCAGGAACACACATGCCAGGAAGGCAGCAGGTACAGCCCATACCCTCTTGCATCTTTGGGGGCAGGAACAGATCCTTTCTGAATCTTAGCCCGCTTTCATTTGGCCCAAAGAACTCACTCCCTTTCTCTTGTCCCCCAGGGATGCCATCCTCATTGCTCACTGCTTTGTTCGTCAGTGAGCGCTTGGGGGAGCTTTTGTTATAATTTGACCTTGACTCAAATTTGATGAAATCTGGTGTATTTGTCCCTGATTGATCAACCCTTGAGGGCACCCACGTGTGCTGTGCTTGCTGTCACTTGCTCCCACCGAGTTGTTTTAATCTTTTCTCAGGAGAGGTGGTGCTCCAGCCCCTTCCTTTTCCCTGACCACTTAGCCCCTCGAAGGGGGAAGAGTCAAGCTTCCGTCAGTCAGGCCCCAGGGGTCACTCCTCACAACAGGGGTTTTGACTTCAAGGGCTGACTTCTCAAGAGGTAATAGGGCCTGAAGAAGAAGGGACAGGTTCTTCTCTCTACATTAGAGTCATGATCCCTACAGTATGAGCCAGAAATGCCCAATTAGGGAGCCAAAGTTTACACTTCATGTTTTCTTTTAACCTGTACCTCCACGTTCCCATCTCTCCCAGAGAGGACAGGCAGGGCAGGAGGCCCCTGGGACCTGAGAACATGGGAGAAAGGGAGAAACAGCAGATAACGTCAGCAGACTTCTGCTCTAGAACCAGTAGAAGGTCTGTAAGTGAACTCTGACATATTCCTTAGCATTTCTAATGGGGGGAAAAAAAAGAAGCAAGAATGACTCCCTGAATACATCTATCTCCTGTTTTATGGATATCTTAGAAGAGGTCCAATTGGAAAAACAAGCGATCGTAAATTGGTTGATAAAATAAAAATAAATTGTTGAAATAAGTATATGATACAGGAGTTACTGCTGAACTCATATCAATAGAGAGGCAGAAAGACGTTAAGAAATTTGCCCAAGTCCACCCCCTTATTAGAGGCTGGATGTGGGATTTACACTTCATGGTTCCAAGGTCTGTGGTCACCCCTCCCTCACTACAGCAGGCCCCAGAGTTAGAGTTCTACTGCAGGTTACGTCTGACTCTAATCTCCATGCTGTTTCAAATGTTTAAGGCATCCCATGACCCAAGAGGGCCATCTTACAGAGAAGGGCAAGAGCTCTTTACATGGTAATTTAATATTTATCTAGTCATGACCATATGCCCTGTGTTGTGCTTTGTACCAAACATTCAGAGGCAAAGGACAACTCCTGTCTGGGAAAACTGAGTAGGGACGTTGGTAAGTGTGCCAGTGAATCCAACACAAATGCCAAACGCCAGGGGAGTGGAAGCCGAGCAGGTCATCTCATTTCAGACTCAGAACTTCAAGTCTGTCTTAGTGTGTTTGGAGCACCAAGGGGAAACGGGCATTGCAGGCCAAAGGTCGATGTGCATGGACAGGTCTGGAAGACAGAGCAGCTCTCTTGGGTCAACTTCCAAGGAGATACTGGAATACTCCCAGGCGTGGCTGGGGAGAAGCCCTGGCAGATCGTGGGGGAGATTGCGGGCAGATTGTAGGGGAGACCATGGGGAAGATCGTGGGGCAGATCGTGGGGGAGATTGTGGGGCAGATTGTGGGGGAGATCGTGGGGCAGATCCTGGGACAGATTGTGGGCAGATCGTGGGGCAGATGATGGGCAGATGATGGGCAGATCATGGGGAATATCGTGGGCAGATCATGGGGAAGATCGTGGGGGAGATGATGGGGCAGATCATAGGCAGATCATGGGCAGATCGTGGGGCAGATAGTGGGCATGCTCACAAACCACGTGCAGTATGGACAGTATTCCAAACACAATGGAGAGCCTCAGATTTTAAGCAAGGAAGAGACAAGTTTGGATTTGACGGCTCTGGCTGTCGAGTGAGGGAGGAATCACATGGGGATAGACTGGAGGCTTGACGACATGGGAGACGTGAAGACAGTGAGTTTGAAGTAGACTGCTCACCAGGCAGAGGGAGAGCAGAAACTGGTAACAGATTGCATGGTTGTGGGCAGAGGAGAGAGGCAGAATGAAGGGAAGGGGTTGCTGAAGAAGATGGATTCTTAGCCATCTGGCTTGGAAGAGTGGATAACACAGTTTGGGCAGAATAGATGGGATTTCACGTAGCCTGTGAAATGACTCGGATGTGAAGGAAATGCTCAGCAGGCTATTCAATCAATCATTCACTCAAGAAACACCGGGAGACTGATATTGCTTACGAGGCACTCTTCTAATATTTGGGATGTATCAGTAACAAAGTTCCTATTCTTGCTGAGCTTTTATTCTGGGTGATGATAAGCGATAAACTATCAACACAATAGAAAGTAACAAATAGATGAAAGAGACGGTAAATGGCATGACCCAAATACAGATTGAAGAAAGCAGGTGGATTAAGATGGGGCCAGGGTTTCATCCGAGGTCTTATGAGAAGGTCACAACTGAGGGAAAACCTGAATTCACATGCCAGTGAATGCGGGAAGAGGATCCCAGGCAAGAAGAACTGGTCCCAGGCTCCACAGTGGGATGTGGGGCAGGGGGCAGGGGGGAGGCTTTGGGGCAAAGAAATGACAGGATCAACTCACTTTTAGGTATTACTATTCTGACTGCTGGCTGAGATGAGACTGCAGAGTAAGAGGGAGGTACATAGACTGGGAAGAAGGTTCTAGAAGAATCCAGATGAGACACAATGGAGGCCCAAAGCAGTCACAGTGGAAGTGCTGAGAAACGGTCAGATTTTGTACATATTTTCAGAGCTTTGCTCTTAAATTGGTTCAGAGGTATGAAATGAAGAAATGAGCCCGTGAGAAAAAGGTTTTTAGTTTGAGCAACTGAATGGACAGAGTGTCTAGTGGGGCTGGAGAAATATTTGGGCCTTGTCAATGTGCATTAGAAGACAGCCATCTTGGAAAGAGATGGCATCCCTTAGGGAGAGGGTATAGAGGGTGAAAAAGAGAGCTGAATTACTGTTTTTCTGTTTTTTTTTTTTTTTTTTTTTTTTTTTACGATTTTATTTATTTGAGAGAGAGAGAGAGAACATGAAAGGGGAGAAGGTCAGAGGGAAAAGTAGACTCCCCGCGGAGCTGGGAGCCTGATGTGGGACTCGATCCCAGGACCATGACCTGAGCTGAAAGTCAGTCACTTAACCAACTGAGCCACCCAGGTGCCCCTGAATTAGTGTTTTTCGATTGGTAGGAGGTTAATGAACTTCTCAACTGTAATTGGTATGAGGAGCTCTATTTTCCCAAAACAATAAGATTGCTTTATTTCATACAGTTAACAAACACGTATTCCAGATCTATTAATGACTCTAAGAGTAAGAAATAAAAATATTTTAAAATTCAGAAGAAAATATAGATTATGTTTATATCCTGGGGACAAGAAAGTCCTTCTTACAACCCAAAATAAAATGTTATATATATTATATATATAAAATATATATTAAATTAAGTTTAATAAATATAATATATAAATAAATATATTGAATTAAATATGAATTATATATTAAATTAAATATAAATAATAAATATATTTTAAAATAAAGAAACTTTGTAATAAAAAAAATCCAAAACTTAAAGACTTTTGTGAAACTGGGAGAAGTACTTCCAGCAAATAGGGGATATATATATATATATATACACATATATATATCACCACATCAAGAAGAAAAAAGTAAAGAACTCAGAAGAAAACTAGGAAGGAATGTAAATATAAAATTCAGAAAAGAGGTACTATTCCTCTTTATGAAGGATTCTAAACCGACTAGCAATTAGTCAATGAAATTTCAAAAATGTATGCATTTATTTTTTTTAAGATTTTATTTATTTGTCAGAGAGAGCACGCACAAGCAGGGGGAGCGGCAGAGGGAGAAGCAGACTCCCTGATGAGCAGGGAACCCAACATGGGGCTCGGTCCCAGGACCCTGGGATCATGACCTGAGCTGAAGGCAGACGCTTAACGACTGAGCCACCCAGGCGCCCCTAAATGTATGCATTTAAATTTGAAAGGTTTAAGTGTAATAACACTTTAAAAAGTTCACAATATAAAAAGTGGACATGAGTGTGTGAAAGACGAACCCAAGCCCAGAAAGAAACAGCTCGGAAGCCCAAGCTGACGGCAGGACCTGGCGGGCTTTGGGCGGCTCGGTGCTAGGGAGAAGGCATCGTAGTGGGGGAGGACCAGCATTAGGACTCAGTGACACGTGTTCTGTGGGGGCCAGGGACACACTGCCATGCCCACGATGGCCTGGCCGAGCTCTCCCTGGAAACTCTTCTCCCGTGGCTCCAATGCCAGGCTCAACGAGCAACCTCCACTTTCCTAACCAGATCGTTTCGGCACCTCAACCTGGGACACAACGGATCCCATTAGTTATTTCACTATAAAGGGATAACCCCCACTGGCACTTAAAACACACCTGCAAAGAGTATTCTGCGGTTTATGGTGAACCTCACTCTCCCTGACAAAATTCCTAGTTTCGAGACTGGCAGTGCTGAGTGCTACAGTCCCAGGAAGCCTGGCTGTGCCGTTTTTCACGCCGGATAGCACATTACCCCAAACTTAGCAGCTGAAAACAACGCACGTTGGCACATAGTCACTGCGGGTCAAGAGATTGAACACGACTCAGTTGGGTCTTCTGCTTAGGATCTCACCAAGCCGCAGTGAGGGTGCTAGCGGGGCGATGTTGGTTGGCTAGAGAAGGAAGCACTTTGAGGCAGGTTGTTGCCAGAACTCTGGTCTTTGCTGCTCTAGGACGAGGACCTCACTCTCTTGCTGTCAGTGAAGGCCAAGCCGTCGTTGCTGGCCATGTGGGCCACCAACCCTTGCTTCCTCGAAGCCAGGAAGGGGGGAGGTGGGAGAGAGAGAGAGAAGGGGGTGGGGGTGAGGCAGGTCCCAGCAAGCAAATGGACGTCAGGGAGGGAGGGACTGTGGGGATCGGAGGGGGAGTGTGGTCACCATGCTGGCGTAGCTGGCCAGTTCCTCTCCAGCCACAACTCTTGTGACTTTTATGGTGTCAACGTCAGGGAAAATGAAAAACCAAAACCCACGACGCTGGGGGTGGGTGGTCATGGTCCATTCAATAGAAGGCTCTCAAAAAGGATTTACTGAAGTAAAATGTAGTTTTATTTTACGTAGTATTTATTATATGTACATATTTTAATATAACACTTTTTCTTTAATATTATATTTATGCATATTTTCCTACTACAGCAAATACAGGAGTATAGCCTTTGGCAAACAGTGCATCTATAGAGGCTCAAAAATTTTTTTAAGGGGTGCCTGGGTGGCTCAGTGGGTTAAGGCCTCTGCCTTAGGCTCAGGTCATGATCTCAGGGTCTTGGGATCGAGCCCTGCATTGGGCTCTCTCTGCTTCCCCTTCTCTCTCTGCCTATTTGTGATCTATCTCTGTCAAATAAATAAATAAAATCTTTTAAAAAAAATTTTTTTTAAACGCTGCAAGCCTGTGGCACATGAAACAGACCTTTTTTTTAAACTAGGCTCCAACATGGGACTTGAACTCATGACTGAGATTGAGACCTGAGCTGAGATCAATACTGAGCCACCCAGACACCCCCATACTTTCTTATTCTTGAGAAACCTAAATTTTCATTGTGGTTATAATTTCTCATTTTTTATTACGCTTTTTTGCAGTCTAAATGACGTTTCTGCTCGAGCAGAAACCTACCCTAGTAGAGTTGAGACATGTATCTGTTGAATGTAGAAGACGAGATTTGCTTGTAATTTAGGGGACTCATTTTAAAGCAGTCCAGACTGTACCATAAAAAATACAAATAAGTTTAAGGGCACCTGGCTGGCTAAGTCCCTAGAGCCTGCCACTGTTGGTCTCAGGGTCATGAGTTCGAGCCCCACGTGGAGTGTGAAGCCTACTTTAAAAAAAAAATTAAAACAATGCGAATAAGTTCCATATGAAGGAGAAAGAAGGGAATTCTAACCAAGGTGATACTGTCTTTAGGGGTGGAGCCAGGGATGAAGCCTACTGCTCTGCTTTGCTACCTCATACAATTCTAGCATTTTCCTGTGGCCAGGGTACTCTTTCTATTCACAGCACACAGGGTTAGGTTAGGAAAGCAAGAGAAGGCAGTGCGGCCACGTAGTGGGACTATGATCTCGTGGACAACATGGAGAAAACCCTAAGTCTGATTGTTTATGTAAGTGTGAAAAATATTTAACTGGGTGAAAGGACATAATTCTTACCTATGAATGTGCTTTCTAGAAAACAAATATCCATATTTTATTTCTGATCTCTCTCAATACACTCCTTGAACTGATATGAAGGAAATGAATTCCTGGAAGTAATACATGGAAAGTAAATTTTCTCTCACTTGTTGAGGAGAATGCTGTCAAGTCTCTTAGAGTCAGCACCTCTCTGAGTGTGTCATTCTTCCATGAGTGAGGGGTGGCGAGGAATCCCGCCAAGGTTCGCCACTTTTCCCAATGCGCATTGTGAATTTTCTCCTGCTCCCAAGGACCACTTTTTGGTTCTACAACTTATTTTGGGAAATTGTCCTCTTGTGGCCACTTCTGCCTTAGCTCCCCGAAGTTTGCACAGAAGGTATTTCTTTTCCTTTCTCCTCTGCCTCCCTCCCTTCTCTTTTGGCTTTTATATTGCTATGGTCCCCTCTTTTCTCAGTACTTTATGAAGTATATTTTACATACAGTAAAATGCATAGATCCTAAGTGTAGACAGAGCAACAAAGTTTACATATGTAAATCTCCTGTGACCATCGTTCACATCGAGATTGAGAACATTCCCGTTAATCCAGGAAGTTACCTGACCACCGAACCAGTCAATACTGCATTTTTTGCAAGCTAATCACTACTCTGATTTCCATCACTTTTGCTTGCTCTTGAACTTCCTATCCGTGGAATCATATAGTACATCGCCTTGTGTGGCATTTTTTGCCCAGCGTGATGTTTTTGAGATTTAACCATGCTCTTACATATACAATAGAAGTGCTAGAAATGTATTGTTTTTGTTGATGAATAGAATTCTACTTTATAAACAAGTCACAATTAACCTATGTAGTGCAAGGAAATAAGATACCTGATCATATTCATAGTTAGGAAAAACAACAGCTTTTTGCCTCCCAGCCAGCAGAGTGGCGCAGCGGAAGCGTGCTGGGCCCATAACCCAGAGGTCGATGGATTGAAACCATCCTCTGCTAGGCTCCTCGCACATTTTGCGCTCCCACATCTCGGGCAGAAAGGGCAAGTTGCAGAATCTATTTTTCCTTTGACCACTCCTGCAACGCTTTACCACACCGCATCTAATCTCTACAAATGGTTAAGTATCCACTCCTCTTTCTTTTCTGCAAAAGCTCACCTTCTCACTCATTTCAAAAGAGAAACAAATCTCTCTCCCTTCTTACTAGGAAAGAGGTGACAAATTTACCTTTCATTTCCAATGGATCAGCATTATGTTTTTCAGAATACACACTTGTCTCTAGTTAGGGTTTTATATTTTCTTTACACCTGAAAAAAAAAAAAAAAACGTTCTCATTGGGGTTTTTTGCCTGATGTCTATATTGCACTTTACTCGGGCACTAGTCTCCTGCTCCTTTCATTTCTTTATTCAATCCTATGAGTGATTTATCAGTTAGGTCAAGTTAATGGGAATGTTTTGTGAATCCTTTCGAAAGCAATACACGTTGCAATAATCATGAAGACACCATTTGTATGCACTTTATGGGCAAAACAGAAGAAAAGAAGTTAAATGGGAAACGGTAGAGAAAAATGGAAGGGATGCATTACAGTAAAAGAAGTTTGTGCAAGCAAAAAAAAAAAAAAAAAAAAAGAAGAAGTTTGTGCATCAGGATCCCATGGAAAAACTCAGAAACAAAACAAAACAAAACACAGAAGTCTTAACAAGATATTTGCAAAAACGTGTCTTTGAGGAAAGTTTTTTGAGTAAGGTACTCTTGAGTGAGTTTCTACATTATAACAAGAAAATACAAATTCCTATAACAACAAGCACCTGAAATAAGAAAAATTGCTTAAAAATCACACGGAAAAATGAGAATAAAGTGATGGGTGGGGAGGCTGGAGGACCAGGGACAGGGAGGGGGCGGGGGGGGGTGCTGCTCTGATCCTTCACGTTTATGGGTGTGCGCACTTCGATTTATAACAGAATGTGCCAAGAATGCGGGAGCTGATATCGCATCATCTTGCAACCATCCTGGTAAAGATTGGTTATCAATGCATGCTAACTCCGAGGGGTAACTTTGATGGGCCAAGGCCAGGCTGCCCCAAGATGGGCCACTTTGGCATCAAGCTTATTTCAAGTTAAAAAGCCACCCAAACCCAGCAGATTCAGGAAATCTCTTTACCTCTGCTACAACTGGCTAAAAAGAATTTTGGTAGAGAACCTGCTCCAGGAAGAAAGCTGTCACAGCAGAGAATTGTTATACCATGAAGTCGGTCTGGGAAGAATCTAGAAGGTCCTTTATGTCCTATTGTTTCTGAGTGGCCCAGCAAACATTTGTGTCCCAAACATTTCCTCTTTTTCATCTTCCAGCGAATTTCATTTCTTCCCTTTGAGTCCCAGACCCCCCGCCCACTTCTCCTTAGTTCAGAATGACATATATGTCATTTTTACTTGGTTGTCCTTGGAACTTCATGTCTGTGTGTATTCCCTCTATGAACAAGATTAAACTTCATTTTCTCCTGTGAATCTTTCTCATGTCAATTTGATTCTTGAAGGAGCTTCAAGGGCAGAGGAAATGCTTCCTTCCTGACTGGAGCAAGATATTTGTATGGTCTTAAGATATCTCCCCACAAACTGCCTATTCATCATAAAAGGGGAATGTATACTCATGTGTGACCTTGACTGTATGATCAAAATTAACCACCTTAATGCAGGGCAATAAACATCGCATGCTTCTTGAGTTTTGGTGCCCCGAGAAAGACTTAGTATCACTTACATGGTATAATAGTTGGGGATGCAAAACCTGAGCCTAATTACGAGGGGGAAAAAATCCCACAAAGTGCAAATGAGAAGTATTACTTAAAACAAGAACACAAACCACAAAGTGAGCAGTTACTGTACTCTTAAATGTCAATGTCACAAAATACAAAAAGGCTATGAAGATGTTTTAGATGAGAGGAAACTAAAAGGATATGGACAACTGATGTTAACTACCTGGAATTTAAGTAAAAACGTTTAAAAAAAAGGATACGGGCAACTGACACAATAGCTAATCTGTATTGGAGGGGAAATGCTATAAAGGTCATTATTCGGTCAACAGACAATGTTGAATTACAGGTGAGAGTTTAAAAACAGTATCATTGTGAAATACACTGAATCGTTACATATATTCTCATTATCTATAAAGAAAATCCTTATTTTTAGGAAATATCTACTTAACCATTTAAGAACAAAAGGCCAGGAAACATACAATTTACTCTTATATGGTTCTCAAAACAAATAGCAAAATATAAAGATGAAGAAGGAGACAGTCAGAGAGGGAGGAGGAGGGGACAGGTAGGAGGGAGGGAGGGAATGGTTTACAATGTTAATGGGTGATCCCCAATAAAAGGTATACAGGCGGTTTTGGGACTATTCTTAGTCTTACTGGTTTTAAGTTTGAAGTTATTGCCAAGCAAAAAGATAAAGATCCTTGCAATAGCAATTTGAAAAAGTAAAGACTAGTATAAACACTCAATCAAGCTCCAATAAATAATCAAGCTCCCACCACCCAGCTTAAAAAGGTCAGACGACTTTCTTCTAGAACCTGTTCCTCCAGGTAGGGTAGCTCAGCCTCTGACCTCAGCCTAGGCTCCTCCCCGCAGAGCCTCCATGTGATTGGGGCGAGGGAGGGAGGGCGCCGCGGGGGTGTCTTACGTGAGTCCCCCAAGTAGGGTCCACGTGCCGGAAGTGTAAGGTACAAAATGCCCACCCCCGCCCCGGAGAGCTGGCGGGAAGACCGACGAGGGTGGGATTCGAACCCACGCGCGAAGAACGCAATGGATTAGCAGTCCATCGCCTTAACCACTCGGCCACCTCGTCCCACAGATATTTGCTCTTTTGAACGCTCTGAAGTCTTCCTTTTAAGCAAAGCTTTGCACTTTGACCCTGAAGCGTGGCATTGTTTATCAAACTGCAGTCCTCCCGGAGAATTCTCCCACACAGCCTTCCTTCCACCGTGTCCCCGGGGGGACCTGTCACCCTTGGATAATCCTGTCCTCCAGGCCGATGTCTCCAGCCTCACTTCTCGTCCTTCCTCGGTGCTCACACTTGCCTGCCAGTCCCGGGAGATTCTTCCTATTCTTCCCCAACTCCATAATCTCATTTTCTACTCACCACACCCTCAGTCCCTCCCTCTGCTCTGGCTTGGCGGGTTCTCCGCTCTGCTCATCCTTCTGATCTCAGCTAAGGCCTGAAAGCTCCCGGACCCCGTTTTCCTTACAGTCCTACTTACTGAAGTTTTACCTTTGATAAAACGTTTTCTCTTGCAAATGTATTTTCATCCCATACTTGCTACAGAATTTTATCCTAGTATTACTTATTTTAATGCTCAAACATCCCTTTCGTGCCAGTAGGCAACAGAGAGCCTACATTGAAATCCAAGTTTTAGTTATTTCCCAGCGACAATACATCTATTTAAGCACTTTTCTTCTGCCTTGAATTGCTTTCGCATTTAGTAGCAGCACACAGTAAAAGATAAACATAGCTAATTTGGATAAGTAATTTTTTTAAAAGATTTTATTTATTTGACAGAGAGAGATCACAAGTAGGCAGAGAGAAAGGGAAGCAGGCTCCCTGCTGAGCAGAGAGCCTGCTGTAGGGGCTAGAACCCGGGACTCTGAGATCCTGACCTGAGCCAAAGGCAGAGGCTTTAACCCACTGAGCCGCCCAGGTGCACGGGTGAGTAATTTATTACATATGTCAAGTAGAATTGCATTGGAAATGTGTTCCTCAGTGAAAAGGCCAGGAGTATTTTCCCTCATCAAGTCATGTGTCTGCAGAATTTGGTGGGAATTAACACCAAAAAGACCACTAGTTTGTGCCTCTGAGGTAAGTATGGGACATTTACAAAAGGTGCTTTTATGATTTTTTTAAAGTGCATGATCTTTGGTACATTTCCTCTGTCTAAGCAGTTCTAGTCAATAACAGTGATAGCTAAGAGGAGACTTGCAACCACCTAAGCATAGTTTTGCCAAATATGATTATCTATTTCCTTGGACAAAAGTCAAGGAGAATCATTTTCTTATGAGTCTGAATAAGTGTAAAAAATAATTAAAGCACTAGCTTTCCATGATACACGTGTGTTCCCTTTGGTGTTAAGGGTGCTGTAAGTCGGAAGAGGATGAGAAATTTGTTACCTCCTCCGTGAAGAAACCCTGTAAGACGCGCCGCTGAAACGCAGCCCTGGGTCTTGTTTGCAGGCAATACATGCAGAGCATCCGAGAAGCCAATGTTTCCAATCGATCTTTCTTGGCAACAGGGAATATCTATGCCCCCCCGCCCCCGCCCCCGCCCCCCAGGTCACAGACCGCAGTGGCTAGCTGTCGCGTCCAAAGTCACACTTGCGAGGGGATGTGGAAGCACAGATGGCTCACGTCCCCCAGGGGCAGGTGCGTGCTGGCCAAGGTACAGTTGAGGGAGGTGTCGCACTAGGTCCCGCGAGCTCCCGATCTCCAGCCTCTGCTGCGGGGCGCGCGGGCTTCTCTGATCCAGCTTCTCTAGTCTCCACTAACTAGCTCCGCTAGAGCTGCTGTTTTCCGACCCCATTTCCTTGCTCCTCGCCTCGCGCCGCGACGCTTTCCTCCTCCAGCGGAGCCTCTTTCCAAAACCAAACGTCCGCAGCAATTCCCAGAGCGCTTGTCCGATCTGCACGACGGGGTCCACGGGGGAAAAAACGAAAGGCCAACTTCAGAGTAGGACGGTAAAGGTTTCATCCGTTGCGTTTCTGAGCCGGGGAGACAGCATTTCAGTCTGCCCTGAAGAAGTGCCCCGAGCTTGTGACCTCTCCGAGGGTCGTAGGCAAGAAGGGGGATTGGAGACTTGCTGGACAGCAGCTCTTCAAACCCTTGCGCTCACGAGGGCCAATCTGTTCAGCTGCAAAAATTCAGATGTACTGATTTCCACATGGATGCTGAAAAGATCCACAGGTCATGTTAATACATACGTTTCTATCATATCTGTTCAAAAATAGCGTTTGCATGCCTCCGCTTAAGGGATTTCTGTTTTTCCTGTTTTCCATATTTCCTTGAGGTCACACGAGACGGTCCCAGGAGGCTGGCATCAGTCACCTACTGCACGTTTGCTGCACAAGGGGCTTTCGGCTCTCGGGCCCCATGGGGAACAGCAGAGAGGACTGAGGAACAGCGAGTGCAAAGTCCTCAGGGACCCCTCCCCTGGAACGGTGGCGGCGGCGGCGGCGGCATAAACACTGTAAACACCACTGTCCTGGGGAAAAAGTCTCACGTCCCCTTCCCTGAAGGAGTAAAGCTTGCTCATGCAAACTGAGAGCCTACATCCACTGGGGACAGACTACCGAGGATTGAATCTTCCCGACCCGTCTTCCGACCCAGACCTCTGAATTGGGGCTGCGATTTGTGTGCTCTGGTCTGAGGACAGTTTTTCTCCATCTAGATCCACTCACCTAGACCCACAGCTCAGGGGTAAATCCTTTTCTAAATTACCATCGTGACTTGCCTGAGTCCCCAGCTGTCACCAAATTTCCTCTTGCTCTTCTCACAGGCCACCTTCCCTCTTGTCTCAGTTTGGGGATCTTTCCCAGAGAGTTCCAGTCCCAACAAGATTTGGGAGATTTCCTTGTGGATTTCCTTCAGGGATTTCTCCTTCCCCTGCACCCCGCCCCCCCTCCACCAGTTGTGCACCGCAAGTATTAAACCATGGGTTGGCCGGTGTAGGGGTCAAAGGCAGGACGCCCCCAAATATGCCACTTTGGCTTGCAGATTATTTTGAGCTGAAAACAATCAAGGCCCAGAAAACTCAGGAAGAAACTTTGACACCCCCCTCCCCCAACTGCCTAAAAGAAACTGCTCCAGGAAGAGACCTGTCACCTCGGTTAAGGACATCATACTATGAACTCAGGGTAGTAGAGAAAGGAATCTAGAAAGACCCATTTGATCAAAGTTCTCTCTGTGCCCCATTGTTTCTGAGTGGCCCAGCAAGCACTTTACCACTTTTTTTTTCTTTTTTTCTTTTTTTTTTTTTAATCATCCTGTGAATTACCGCCTTCCCTTCCAAGTCCCAGGCCCACTACCCCGTTCTCCTTAGTACGGAATAACATATATACATCATTTTGGTCTTGGAATCTCATGTCTGTTTGGGTTTCCTGAACCTTTGAAATTAAATTTGATTTTCTCCTTTTAATTTGTCTCATGTGAATTTAATTCTTAGTTCAGCTAAAGAATCTCTAGGGATCTTGGTCCATAGCGCTGGTGACTGCTGACCCCTGCTCAGTACTTGTGCCAGCAAAATCAAGAATAAGTTTGGGCACAGCGATTTGCATGAAAAAAGAGCACGGCCAGCTGAAAGGAGCTGAGTGTCTAAAACTCAAAGGGAGACAGACCCGAGGTCCCACCGAGATTTGAACTCGGATCACTGGATTCAGAGTCCAGAGTGCTAACCATTACACCATGGGACCCTCCCTCTGGAGGGGGCCCCTAAAGGCTTTGTTGACCTACTTCTCCTTCCTTAAATTCAGTTGCTTGAAAAGTGGGAGCATTTTGTTTTCCGTCCTGTAGGATTAAGTGATGGACTGTCACTGTTACACACCGTCTACACCGGAGTCTTAATAGAAAACACCGCCTTCCAAAGGTCCGGCATTGACCCGGCGTCCCCGAGTCTCCTCCTACGCGGTTCGCGAAGTGCGCGCCGCCGCCCCTGCTCCCTCGCTGGAAAGCCGGCGAGGCCGCGACGGAGACCGAGCCCTCCCCGAGGTGCGGTGCCCGCTACAGGTGTTTCCGCCGCTCGGTGGGATGGGGACCCCGCCCCTGTTTCAGGGGTGCGGAAGCTGAGCCGGAGCCCTAAGGTTATCGGGTCCTATTCGCGCTCCGTAAGGGTCTCGCCGGAACCACAGCGGCGCCGTTGGCGCGTCGGGGAAGTCCGTGTGCCTGCACGGCGAGGCTGGACGGGGGTCCCGGGGCGTCCGGAGCACCTCGGGGTGGGGAAGGGACAGGAGGAGGGACGGATCGCAACCCCCGTCCTCCCGCTCCTCAGCGCCCAGCGACCGGCCACGCGAGCAGGAGAGACCCCCAAACAGACGCGAGGACGCACCCCCGGCCTCCCCTCCCCTTCCCGGGCGCTGAGGCCGGCCAAGGCGCAGACGCGGCCAGACCCGCTGTTTGTAAGAGCTTTACGGGGGTCCTCACACACCCTACACCATCATCTACATCATCGTCGTCTTCAGCGGTTTCTAAATTCTCACCATCATCGTCATCAACAGCATTTTCTACATTTTACAGAGAAACATTGCCCCAACCCAGGAAATGACAGAGCCGGGGATCCACGCGCGGTAGTCTGGCTCCAGGGCGAAGGAAGAACGGAAAGGGCTGGCAATCACTTTGTGACATGGTCTTCCCTCCTGCTTCAAGAAGTACCTCCGGGAAGGGGCATGGGGTGCTTAACGCTCGGTTCCCGGTCCTTAAGTGCCCGCCTTTGGCTCAGGTCATGATCTCAGAACTCTGGGGTCAAGTCCTGCACTGTGGTCCTTGCTCAGTGGGGAACCTGCTTCTCCCTCTGCCTGCTTCTCCCCCTACTTGTGCTCTCTTGCTCTCTCTCCCTCTGACAAATAAATACATAAAATCTTAAGAAAAAAAGAAGTGTCCTTGAGAATAAGTATTTCTATGTCTAGGTTTGGAGAATTGCTTATGTCTTAATTCTTGTTATAAGTATCACCAATACTAATTTTTTTGAACAGAGGGGGGAAAGCTCAAGATTTTAAAAAGCTTTAGATACAAGATTTAAAAACACCCTTTTACACATTTAACCGCAGATGACCACACTGCAACCCATGAGCTCTCCTAACGACGTGTTGAGAGGAACAAGCTTG
Source organism: Nasua narica (assembly GCA_028533885.1). Taxonomy (NCBI): domain Eukaryota; kingdom Metazoa; phylum Chordata; class Mammalia; order Carnivora; family Procyonidae; genus Nasua; species Nasua narica. The sequence continues at coordinate 128,528,182 of CM052802.1, forward strand.
TGACCTCGGTGTCAGTTCCCAAGACAGTCACCTTCCAACAGGATCTCCCTCAACTCCATCCCCGTCCCCAGGGACAGAGCCCCAGGCACTCAGGGGGACTGAGCACACGCAAGCCAGGCCACTTTCTCAGGATCAACTGAGTCCGATCCCAGGGCCTGAATCGGCTGGCACTGAGGGAGGGCAGAAAGGTGGAAAGGGAAGGTAAGCTATCTGAGACACTCCCGTCCGTCTTGTGGAATCAAAGTGTTAATAATTGCCAAAATTCCTTGTTTGTTTGCTTAAGTAATAAAATGATTATACACCACAGACTTATTCTATACATGTCATAGGCCCATTTAAGAAATGATAGGAGTGCTTGTGGGGGCCGGGGGGGGGGGAGCGGGGTGCTCAGTTGGTTAAAGGTCTGCCTTCTTCAGCTCAGCTCCGGTCACCAAGTCAGGGGCCCGTGTTGGGCTCCCCTTGTTCAGAGGGAGTCTGCTCTCCCTCACCACCCCCCACCGCTCGTGGTCACTCTCTCTCTCAAAGAAATAAAAAATCTTTAAAAATTGTTAAAAATGATAAAATTGTGACAGTTTTTAGAGACTTGCTCAAGGGGTTCACAGCGAGTAAAGGTCAGCTTGCTAGTCGCCCCCCAAGCTGAATGTTTGCTGCTCCCCGACTAATAACAGCAGCACCATGATCACTAGTTATGCACAGAAATGTTTGGAGTCACCTCCACGGGCTCGCGTTCTGTGTCCTCTCTTTCTTCCACGTCTGGGCTGCAGCCCGAGTTTGAGGTCCACACCCCGATTCACGGCTCATCGCTAAACACTCAGCTCTCCCAATGTCCCCCCCACCTCTTAGCCCCCTACTCCACACGCAACCCTCCATTCGCTCATCTTTTTTTATTCAGTCTTCTTCTAAAACAGGAAATAGCTGAGTGGTTTCTTGTAGTGCAAGATTTTTGTAGAAAATTCAAAACAAGACAAATTGAACTCCCTCCAAACCTACTCCAGGACCCCCCAGTGGCAACCATTTTATCAAAAGGTCAGATTATGGTCTTTCAACTTTGCTCTTGGCCTATGGGGAAAATCCTTATCTATGCATCTAAAGCTATATTTCTACATTAATAAAGCCCAATAGGCATCATGTTACATGATTTTTAAACATACGTGTGCTGGACACACTTCGAAAATCAATACACCAAAGTCTGCCTTATCGTAGCTGTTTAATTCTATGCTGTAGCATAATTTCTTTAACTGGACCTTATTTGTTGGACATTCCAATGACTCCTATTTTTTCTCTCTCCTAAAGAAGTTTCCTATCAACATACCCGTGCTCTGTGCCCCTAGACCTGTCACCTGCTGTCTGCCCTCCCAAGGCTGACCCCTAAGTTCTCACACGGATGCCCAGCTCCTAGGACTTCCTGTTGGACCTCTCTGACCCTGACAGGCTGCTGCTGGGTCCTCTTGCACATGGAAACTTTGACTCCTGGGTCCCACCCTTGTTTCTTTACTGAGAGGCGTTTCCTTTCCTTCTAGACTCTTCCCTCTCTAATGTCATTGCTTTGTCCCCCCTGCCAGCTTAGTGGAGCTGGAGAACTCTCCTCTCAGATGTCCTCCTGGCTCCCCTCTCCTGGGGTCCTGATCCCCCCTCCCCAATATGGGCCCCACTCCCACCCTGCCTGCCCCACCAGATTGTAATAGGGGTAGGTCAGAAACAGGGTCCTCCTTGTGTTCAAGGCTGAGAGAGGGCAGGCTGGTGAGATCTTCAGTTGTTAGGGGCATGAGGTGAGACGAAGGAGCGAGAGAGAAGCAAGCAGCTTCGGATCTTGCTGGACCCCAGACTTCCAACCCGCCCCTTCCTGGCTCTGGAAAATGGTTTGAGCCAGACGTCGTCGTCTGTGCTGGGGAGCGAGTAATCCTGTCCCCATCGAGGTCCTTCTTGATAGAAGAAGAATTGGATTGACATGAGACAGATTAACAGGAAAAAAAATCCCCTTTAACAGGAGGAATCCACACAGATATAGAAATTCCAAAGGCAGTCTAACTGAGGCATCTATGTTATCCTGAACTAATAAGCGGGGGGGAGGTGCGGTCCGGGACTCCAAGGCAATGAGAGGCAGAGAAGATGCTCAGTAGTTAGATGTTCGCCTTGTCATATAGATGTGTCGCTCAGATAAAATGCATCTCTGATAATAACCCTCACTCTAGAATAGATTCCCAATTTAGAATCTTCTATGTAGTGAAGGGAAGAGCAAAAGTTCCCCTTGAACCTACAGGATGTCAATTTCATTCAGCACAGGACAATCTTTATGCCAAAGTGTCCCATCTTGGGGCCATCTGCCCTCCGCCCTCACATCTGATTTATTGAATATGACTTCTTTAAGTCCGTTCATAGAGCATTGCTTATATCGATTTATTTCTAAAACAAATCTTCACATTATTTTAATTGGATGAAATATAATTAGTTATTGTATAGAGAATAATTAAAAAGGTAAAATGGGAAAAAATCCGCATTATTTCAGAAAAGGCCACTGATTTACAAAATGAGATGTGTGCAATGCTTCTCAGTGAAGGAAGTTTTCTGAGCATGTAGTAAAAATGGTAAATCAAATTATCTCTGGATACACTTTAAAATGAGGAAATAAGCTACTTGAAATGGTGAACATAAGGTTTCTTATCTGGATACAATTTTAGGACATTTTTATAATAAATACCATCGGTCTAATTACATTCATGGCTAAATATCTATGCCAAAATAGAGTCCACTAGTATGCCCTTATTCTCTTGAGACTTTCAAAACAAAATAGTGCACAAATAACTCCTTCTAATAACGGTGCGCAGATTCGAAGTGACTTTATGAGAAAGGTCACTGAAGAATCACTTGCTCCATTCCAGCCACATCCCATCTCCCCGTGCCTTTGATGTGGGCAGGGGCCAGCCTAAGCCAGAGACCCAGCCCAGCTGGTCAGGTGCCCAGAAGGTTCCATTCAGCCACTTGCTGCCTCTGGGGCTATGCTCAGTGGCAGTCGCTGCCTGGCCCCCCAGGAGGACCATGGGACTTCCTCCATCCGGGGGCACTGATGGGGCAGGAAGGTGTTCTTTCTTTTTAAAAAGATTTTATTTATTTCTTTTACAGAGAGAGAGAGAGAGAGAGAGCGAGAGAGATCAAGCAGGGGGAGCAGCAGAGGGAGAGGGAGAAGCAGACTCCCCGATGAGCAGGGAGCCCGAGGTGGGGCTCGATCCCAGAACCCTGAGCCGAAGGCAGGTGCTTAGCCAACTGAGCCACCCAGGTGCCCTGAGGCAGGAAGGTGTTCTGATGCCCCCCACCAAGTGCAGGACCCCCACTGGCTGCAACAAAGGAAAAGCGCATGGATCCCACATACCCCAAAGACCGCCTTATCCGAAAATGCCCACCTGCAGCCTCCCACCCCAACCGAGGGCCTGTTTTTGTTAGGCTGGCTCTTTAGGAACTCGGGGGCCGGGCCCACAGGCGGCCTCCTCCTCCTAGCAAGCCCAGGCACACAGAAACCCCCAGACAAGATGACCTTGCTGTGCCCGGAACCTCCAGACAGGCTGTCCCAGTTGGAGGCTGGAGACCCAGTCCAGGATTCCAGCACGTGCTGCAGACGCCTGGCCCCCAGTGTCCCCAGGATTCCCCGAAATGTCAGAACAGCCAGCAGCCCCGGCAGAGATGGCACGGCCTCAGCCACCCGCCCTCCACCCTCCGAAAAGCGACAGAAAAGCGGGACACTTGTTCCCACTCACAGAGGAAATCGGCATCAGAGTTACCATCCTGCTTGAAATAACCACAACCTGACAAAAGGTAGGAAAACAACAATTTTCAGGACAGTAGATCTCAGGCAAAGAAGGATAGTAATCCCCAAATGACTGGAAAAGATGAAGTGATCTTGGGAGGAAATTGAAGAGAGCACTAGGATTGTCCCCAGCGTCCTGCCTGGAGAGTTTCTCGGCCCCAGTGCAGGGGAGAGGGACCCAGGCAGGGGCTGAAAAACTACCTGAGCTGGGGAGAGGTTGCTGAGGTCCAGGAGATGAGAGTTGGCAGGACAGGGAGCTGTGATGAGAGAAAACTCCAGAAGGAACTCCCCACTGAGGGGAATAAAGATCAGCACGTGCAGGTAGGGAGGTAACCATACACAGCTGGGGATGGGCCATCCACAAAGATCAGAGGTAACTGCAACTTTACTTGTGCTTTCAAGTCAGAAGAAATGATACAAGGTATATATGTCTATGGATCCCAAGAATCTAGATTCAACTTCTGTTCAAAAGAAGAAAGAAAAGAGAAAGAAAGAAA